>JAYKKI010000106.1:2515000-3032500 GCA_039881145.1 Druceiella hillmani | reverse complement strand
ACCTTTGAAACTGAAGCTGGAGAGAAACAGAACTATATACTCCATTTAATATCACCATTGATCATCTGACTAAACACTGTCAAAAGTCAATGCTGTGGAATATTATATATATATACAGAATACGTTGTTCTGATATCAGGAAACATAGACAATCTCCAACAAAACTGTGTTAGATATGGGACATTTGCAGCAAACGGTTTAAAAATTAGCAGAAAAAAGACAGAACATATGTGGTACTTTTTTTTAATATCACAAATTCAAGTAACCTCCATATTTCCATAGGAATTATGCAATAACTTATGGCGATCCAATTTAAATTATTTAGGTTCACTCCTCAGTAATGATGGTAATTAATACTGTGGTGTACTTTGTATGATCCGGAATTTTGGACGATAAAATCATAAATATGGTGAAGGCTGCCCTTAGCTTATTTACCAACGACAAAACGTGATCGTGAAAGGCCATCATCCACTTGGTCGATGATTGAAAAAAGACTTGAAAAAACCACCGCAGTCAATTTTATGCCAACACAGCAAAAATCAGGTAAGAGAAATACAAGAAAGGCCAACCCCGGGTAAATAGGGTATACGGTCTTGTACAAGTTGTCCAAAAGTGTTATAGAAATTATGTGGTCACTATTCACCTATTTTTTCATAAATTATTAATGTTTTTATTTTATTTATAGTTACATACGTGTAATTACGGTGAGAACAGTGGAGTACATGCTAAATTTAATCATTTATTTAAAATAAACGTTCCTCAAAACAGAGTGTAATTGATTAAAACGAATACTTATTTTTGTCTACTTCTTTTAAATGAAAGTAATTTTCCTCATAAATATTTATGGATAAAAATTTCATAAAATTTTTTCACCTCACCTAAGTTAGTATATTCCAAAGCCAATACCTTTTGCAGCTAAATTAAGTTTTAAAATTTAACTATCAATAAATCGTTTAATTGAATTCTTTAGTGGGGAATGGCCTTTTTTTCTAAAAAAATAGTTAATAGACAACAAGGTAAAACTGATGTAAAACACCGTCTCAAAATATCTTCACTAATGTGAAAAATCTAATAATTTAAATATAGATATAAACTGTCATCTTTTTGTATGAGCAAATGCATAACAAATTTTACGTAGCGTTGTTTTTATTACGCATTAGCTCATACATAAAGTTGAAAGTTTTTTGACCATACTTAAATTACTTTCATGAGAAAAATTAAACACTTATAAATATAGGAAAATCCGTAAAAAGCGTTACAATATAAGGCTTAGACATATGAGATGTCTAGATACAGAGGAAAATTCATAGAAGGCACTCTAATATAAGGATTGGGATTTAAAGATTTCAATTTCTATGTTAATGAAGCAAGCAAGTGAGATGTGAAAACAATGAATACATGTAAGGATGTTTGTTAATTAAAAATAAATTGCCCATTCTTAGGGTATATATGACTCACGTAATAATACCAATTTCAAGACGTTATTTTTTTGATTACGTTACTTTCTTATTTTTACGCATATAAGTACATTTGAGATACTACAAATACTTATAATACACACCACCATATATTCGGTGATAATTACCAGCCTAACACATGGCCACCAAACCACAAAAGCTATTTGAATTTTATTACCAATTTTTTCCAAATTTTGTAGAGAATATTTAACATAAATTATTATAACTGTGATATATAAAAATATTACATCCAACCAACTTTCGTCTAGTTAACTTTATAACACGGTTTAACTTAGGCTCGTTTAAATTACTCCTGACGTCAAAGTTCCAACAATACAACGGTCGATCCAACTTAGCATTTACATAAAAGAAGTTTCTTTTAAAAATGAAGCACAGAATAAACGTGAGAATAGAAAACTCTCAATATGTGTAAAACTTTTTCCCCATCTTCAGGTTGTTATAATTATTCAATCAGGTTCTTATTTTTTTATAACAAGCATTTATTATTAATATAATAAAATATGCATTCGTTGTTAATATTCAATTAAATTAATATATGAGTCGAAATGATAATCTGAATTCGGCTGAATGACGTTGAATTTAATAATAGAACCAGATTAAAATTAAATAAAAATTGTAGAAAATTTTTCCACAATTTTTATTTAAGGTTATTTAAATTTTCACTAAAAATTAAAACATATAAGTATCCTGATTACATTCTAAAAATACACCTTGAAACATTTTAAATATCTAAATATAAAAAAAGACATTATTAATCGTCTGTAACTTCAAAAGCTGACAAATTTCCAGTATCAGCTATACTGGAAATTTGTCAGCTGAAGAAATAAGAAAGGAATGCTAAACATACTTAGAATTTCAAGCGAAAAGTAAATCACCTAATAGAGAACCTGAATAAATCGAGTTATTACTTCTATGGAAAATGTATAAATACTTTCTTTGCAGAATGAAAAGGAAAGTGGTTATGAATATCCTTGAATTGAGTTCCCCATCTCAGCAGGAGGATTAGGTGCAGGTGTGTTACACAAATAATACATAAAAGAAATTTTACTCTCTTAATAGCTGTTCTTTATGTGTAATTCTACAGCCTTTTTGAAATGTAGTTATATAGAACTTGAAATGAAAGAAGTGGAAATGCGTTGAAGTTGGCCATATTCTTTGAAACAACCAAAATACTCGCATAAAGTTTATCGTAAATTTACTAAAGTTATGTCAGAAACAATCACGTAATTTACGACTGGTGGTGATTAAATAATTTACTTTTATTATTAGATTTACTTTTAATTATAAATGATATATCGACGTCGCTTAGTTATTTCCTGATGAAAATATATTGTGTTTTATGTTCTGAGTAAAACTATATAAAACATTTTTTTAAATAACAGGATCTTGAGTTCTTACTAGAGACTAACAACCAGAATATTCGCGAGCAACATATAGCCCACTTTTTAAAAGTAATTTCATTATCGCTAGAACTACTTTAAACCAACATTGCAAGATAATATTTGGCCATACCGCTTAACTTATATGTTGCAAGAATGTATAAATAAATATATTGTGACTGAAGTTATACTTCTTTAGGCACGTTAAGAAAAAACGAAACATTTAAATTTTGCGATGCGCGCGCACGATGCAACAAAAATCGACAGGATGAAGTTGCTCACTAAACATGCTTATAATAACTGTATACTATTTCATGATAGTTATTGAGGTGTTTGTAAATAAAAACGTGTTTAATATTCACATAAATCTACGTTGTATGTCTGTTTTTAAATAATATTTTAATAATAGAAATTAAATGGAGGCCCGTATAGGAAATAAATATTTATTTATTTTGAATATTCGTGATATAAATAGTACTTATAAGCTTTTTAAAATATATTTTATGTGTATTTTTATAAGTAAGGTTATGTTTCGGTATGTATTCATTTGCATTAAAAGTTATTTAAAATTTAATTAGTTCATTGAATTTAGATTTTACCAACCGTCTTTATAATTAAACTAATCCTTCTATTATCTAATTTCCATTAATTATTTACTTGCCAAATAAAGTTATTATTAATTTATACCAAAGAAGTATAACTTTTAACGCGCATACATAAGCAAGTCACAATTTTTTTAGTTGTAATTTCAGTTACGCAAGTGTTTTATTGAAATGTACTTTCTTCTAGACTTAATCAAACGACAAATATTGAGAAAACACTTTATGTAACTCTTAATTTTTTAAACATTACAAAATATTTTGTTCAGCAATAAGTTGTAAAGAGATGTATTTATTTAAAAATGCTGTTATGGGAAATTTATTTGAATATTTCAATGGTTTTAGATGTTAATGAAGACGCATTACAATATTTTCATTTGGTTTTATTTGGTCTCATGACACAGGTTTCATATTTAGATCCAGAAATGTAAACCTTGGGAATAACTCGAGTAAGTTTCATTTTTAATACAAAGCAAAATGTGTATATAATGCAGAAATTTTAATGTAACTTGCAAGTCAATAACCATTGATTGAACTTGTTGTAATAAGAGACATTCTTTCCATATGACCATAAGAGTAAAATGGGAAAAGTTGTAATGAGGTAGAATGAAAAAGATCTGATATCAAACTGTGGGGTATCCATGTAAAATATGTATGTCAATAATTATATAACGTTTTATCAGTGGACGCATCAATTTAAATAACACTGCCTTGTAAAAAAATGCTCTGAAAAAATTCCTGTCAAAATTCCATGAAACAACTTAGACATTATAGTGTGATGTATCTCAAAAGGAAAAACGTGACTCTTATGAGATCACTTCCGTGTCCGTCTGTCACATATCAAAAACCGCTTAACGTAGGAACTAGAAATTTTGCATAGTAATAAAGTAATATTTATTTTTTGTTATTTTAGTATTTGAAAGTTTTCATTCAAAGATTTTATGAAAAATACATCTACATGAAAATTTAAACGTGGATTAATTACCTCGTAATGGATGCCTTGGATGGTTAAGTGCGTATATATTTATTTTTACAGTTGAAGGCGGTAAGATTTTTTATTACCGCAATTTGTACATAATATGTACTAATTTTTAAAATAATTTGCCAGTTCTGAGTTTTACCTATTTTTACAGGTGGTGACTAAAATTATGAATTCCTAAAAGGTATATCCCTGATTTTTTTTTGAGAGAATCCTATCAGTTGTCGTAAAATGTTTGAATTAATTTAAAAGTGTCATTACTTAACTATACATAATTATTAAAAAAAAATATTCAAACGTAATTTGTGGTAATGACACCCAAAAGATCGACTCAGAGTAGTCACTTCAAAAAATTTTGAAAAAGTGTCTACTTCTCGAAAAATGGGAGATTTTTACTAAGGTCAAATTCTGTCAGTAACCCAGTCATAGCTTGGCCTATCTTTCCTTTTCGGTTGGTTCATGACTTATGGGAAAGTATACGCAATTGTACGCGCTATATGAATTCGAAAAAGGGGAAAAGTGAGGTTATTTAAAATTTATACCTTTTATTTTACAAAAACGGTATTTGTGAAAATTATTCAAAGAAAATAAAATAAAATAAATGAAAAATGACAAACAAAAGCAATCGGTGAACATAATATGAATATTTTATCAGATACGTATCTTGATGGTGTAAAATTATTTAAAAGGAGGATGATTTTATCTGTAAAGTTTATATAAGAAAAAGTGATTCTGTATAGAATAAAACGAACAACAAGAAAGATTAAGTGATAAAAATTTATTTGAAAATAATCAATCAAGTAAAGTTCCATAATATAATAAGATATTTTAATAGTTATCCTTTAATACAAAAAAACCGAGCATGCACTAATAAATATTCCATTAGGACGGCGCCGGCGTTACTTCGTTTGGTCTCGTATCTGATTTGAACACTTAAAGATCCAGCAGCTGTTTTTATTTATAAAATATAAGAATGCAATAAGCGCATAATGATTGACCATGATGAATGTATAAATCGTAATAAGATTTGGTGATATCGGGTAAACAAGATGGACGTACTAACAGCCCAGCCTACCTAATTATAATTTTAATGTGTATTCTGTTTTTATAGAGGAAATAAACTTGGTGCTGCTGGCAACTGAGTTTGTTAGCTAGTTGATATAATTGCTGACAGTAAAACTTTGTATTCGCAGTAGGTTTCCCCGACGGTACTTTCTTTAAAAAAAAATGTTTTAATCTTCCACTAACAGTTTAATTTTAATATATGATTTCAGTTTACTAAAATTCGCTCCTAATCTTTAAACTACGGAAGAAAGATATGGACGGACATAAGTACGCTTGCAAAAAGATTACCTTTCTTTTTACTTTGCGCAGTTGGGTAACCAAATATTTAAAATATTACCCGATATTGTATTGATAAATGACGTGGTTTAAAGTTAGTGAGAACAGTAGTGTTGTATCCTTTTGAGTCTCAAGGAAATGTCCGTTTATAATATGAATGCTTTGAAATATATGCCAATTACCTAAACATTAAATATTTAGGAAAAATATTTGCTTTGTGGTGATACTTGAAACATGTATGTAGTTGGAAATGTAAATTTTGTTACATAGAGAAAATGTTAGGTACATGTAAAGGTAAATAGACAAAAATAAGAAAATTATTTAAGGCCATTCTTCGTTTTAAAGTAAGAAAAATGGCTCAAAAGAAAATTTAAAAAGAGGTCCTATGATATAGATAAACAATATCGATATAAGATTCGTATTAAATTAAGAAAAAATATATTGAAGATATTTTTGATATCTAAACCCAATTTAGGTAGGTATACTTTGTAGGAAAATCAAAGGTTTTAAGTTCTTACACGTGATTTTTAAAATGGAAAACTGAAACCTACTGGCGATTAAAACTTCATCCATAAAATAAAATTACCGGGAATCTGTAAGCTAAATTAGTCTTTTGTTTAGCATAATGACTCATTAAAAAATAATTAATAACATAAATATTAAATTGAAGAAGTTAAATGGTATTAAGCTTTGTTAGTTTGAGTTGTGTGTTTTTTCTTAGTGTAAATTTTCATAATTAATTTACTACTTAACGCAATTCCCACTGTAAGCTTTTAGACTGAACATTTTTAAACATAAATGTTTTTAATTTTTTTTTATTTTATCGCACTAAAGTAGACTTTGTCGACAATCTACTCTCACGTCAACGTTTTAATTAATTTTGGAGCTATTTTAAAAATAAAAACTTCGTTGTTCGTGCGATGTTTGCACAAAAATTTCATTAAACTATTTAATTATGATTTTTTTTCACTCAAATAAGATAAGTAATTTAGCATTGTAATTAAGTTTTCAAGTAAAACTACTTTTTTATCATGAAGGATATTTACATGACACAGTAATCATGTCAAAACGCTTTATTTTTAAAACTGATCTTGATCGTGTCGTTTATATAATCTAAGTTCAAATAATTTATTCTTGGTTTAGTTTCGTACATTTTTTTTGGAAATATAATGTTTTTTTTCTGAATACATACTCCTGGAATCATCTTTCAAATTAATATGGTTTTTCATATCGATGGATAAATAGCACCACGGGTACAAAGTGCTATGTTATAACGCTGTAAGGTCGCACATAGGTATCTGCAGATATCAATTTATGATTATTAATTCTTTTCAATTACTGATTTTTCATTCAGAAAACTTAATTTTAAATTTTATTTATTAACTTATGTTATGCTGTTTTTTTTAAGAATATTTGAAACATTATTCATTATTTTATCGGAAAGAACCAATAAATATTATATATGTATTTTTGATACAAAAAATGCATTTTTAATATTTAAAAATGTAATGAAATATTGACGAAAATTGTTCAAAATATCTAATTATACGAATAATTCATGTATATTTCATACTTTCATGTAATAAATGTGATTTGTGTGATGTTATAAATAAAAATGTACGTAACTCTCATTATATTTTATATTTAATTTTTAATATGTTGTATCTTTCGAAAATATTCAATAGTTTAATATACACATTTCCTTAATATATATAAACCTATAATGTCAGATTTTGAATATATTTGGCGTTAATTTTGTGGAAATTCGTTTTATCGCAATTAAATGATACTACGTGATGTGGTATTATTTCTAGATTTCGTTGTATGACAACATATGAATCTTTACTAATGGCCCGCCTGAAGATGTTGTCACACAACGAAACCTAGGTGGTGGTAAGGAGTTTAATTAAAGTATAAATAATGCTACATCACGTAGTTTCGGTTAATTGTGAATTTCAGACTTATTAAAATAAGATTAGGCTGAATAAAAATGTAATATTAAATTAACTTAAGGGTTTGTTACTGAAATTTCAATACTTTTTATATTTCCACGCAGACACAAAAATTAATCTGTAGTAATAATAGCGGTTACTTGAAAAATTACTGGTACATTCTCAAAGAAACTGTCACTTCTATAATTCTAGCTCCCAGTGATGGTATTGCAAAAAAATCAATTACGGAAACTGAGAAATAATCAAATTCGAAAATTGACAATCACTTTTATAAAATATTATCACTATTTTATCTCCCGACAAAAATTGCGAGAGAAATATTTCGTCTTAATTGCAGAAAGCGGAAATCTCTTAAGCTTAGAAAGAAATTGGTTGTATACAGAAAAGTAATCATAGCATACGACAACAAATTCTGTTTTATATAAAAAAATTATTGATTTTTATATATCGAAAACCAAATACAACGGTGTCAGTATAAATGAAGGCACTTTACTTCACGATACCCTTCACATGATCTCAATATGGATATCTTTTCGCTCCCAATCACATCGGGTCTCGTCTAACGTCATAACTGATAGTAACGTATATTATCCCTTTTCCTTATCAGGTTCAGAATAAATTACTTTGGGACTAATCCGTAATATGGTAATCATACTACAATTTGAGAGCTACTATATTTTTTTTCTAGAAATTAATGTTGAAAACAACGCAAGTATTATTTTAGTACATAGTAAACAAAAAACACCGCATATATTACAATATTATGGAGAACGTTTTAAAGCACAGAAGAAAATATTTTGTATTTTTTTTAAATTTACGTTCAAACGGAATTTTTTAGGGCATTTAATTAAAAAAATAAACCGCTGTTTGTAAATTTGCAAAAACAACTGAAAATTTCACTGCACGTAAATATTCTAGCGTTATAGAGCATATTACGTATGTAAAATCATACAAGTCGTATTTCTGTAGAAAGGGGTGAGAGAAAGATTATGTCGCTTAAAAGAAAGTGGCGTCCAATATAAACGATGCTTTAGTATTATTTAGCAAAACTAAAGCGTCACCGACATCACGTTAATGACGCTGCGTCTTATAGTAGTATCCAAATTATTTCTGCACTGTGAATTGTTTCTCTAAACTTATCGCGTCTTTCTAGATGAAAAATGAAAAGAAAATATTGATGTCTATTTATTCATTAAGTCTAAAGCTGACAACTTGGACGAACTAACATATTTACCAAAATTATATATATGTCACCTATCTATACTCTCTATTTCGAAATATGTAAAAAAGAATTTAATAGTATCAATTGAAAAAGAAAAATGAACAATTCTTGACTGGTTTTCATCCAACATGCATTTTGTTACTAATGTCTAAATGAACGCAAAAATAGATAAATAACCAATTAAGAATCTGTTGAAAACCACTTTCTTGCAATTTAATCTATTTTTACAGTGAATTTAATCTATTTTTAGAAGTTATGCTATCAAATCAGCAATTTGTCGATAATAAATAACAGTATATCTAAATCCAATAAATGCAGTTTTAATGGGTTCAGACTGAAAATTCTTATGAATATATTCTGTTGTTACAAAGTGACAGAGTTCGCTTTTTGAAGTTTCCTTTTTGAATTTTTACAAACAAGAAGATGAATGGTACATTATCATTGCATACATAGTTCATATTACAATTAACCAATTCTATAAATGAATTATAGAGAAATAAAGCTGCAGCTTATTCTTGACCTACTTCTTAAATATTTCTACCTAATCTACATTTTACCTAGCGGGTGATGGACATTAGTACTAGAGATTTAATTTTTACACAGGCTATACTGAATAATACATATCTATCTATTCGAATAACGCGGAGAAGGTGAATAGCAAGATAACCTTATTAGTGGAAATGGGGTTAATCCCACAAGCATACTATTAGATTATCATTGCATCCATAGTTCATATTACAATTAACCAATTCTATAAATTAATTATAGAGGAATAAAGCAGCAGCTAATTTTTGGCCTGCTTTTAAATGATGGACATAACTGTAAGGGATTTAATTTTTACACAGGCTATACTGAATAATGCGTATCAATCTATTCGAATGACGTAGAGAAGGTGAATAGAAAGATAAGTTTGATAGTGGATATGGGGTCAATCCCACAAGCAAACTATTTTTGAACCATAAAAATTACCCATAACTGCAAATACCAAGTCACTATTTATTTAATTTTTATATCTCAATATATGGGGCTGTGAAATTAGGATTAAGCACAAATGCTGCATCGAAATTTGTTGAACACGTTTCTACTAACATCAATATTACATTGTTTTTTATAATATTTCTTGATGTAAATTTTTATGTTTCTTTTCCAAAATGAAAACATTTTCATCGAAAAATAAGCTTTCTTTTAATGAATTACATTTATAGTTCTCATTCTATAATCAAACCTTGGCTTAAAATTTGGCAGAAGTATGGAATTTGTTATACGCATCTATATTTGTAATTTGAAAGTTTTGAAATTTCTAGTCATATGTGTCCAAAATGATGGGTTGCAATTCATAAATTAAGTAATAAGTTCAAGTGAGGTGCAACATGTTAGGGTTATACTCGAATTAAGAAATTCCTAACATTTACATATTTCGAAATAAAAAAATTCAAACTTTTATAGTTCTTTCTTCTCTAACTCCTCAATTTCCAGACCATAATCCTGAAGATATGCACATATTATATAAAGGAAAGATAAAACGATTATTTATAATACCTCCAAACAAAACTTTCGTTTAAAAAATAACTTATTATATTACCAAAATATGGTCGCCCTCACTGGCGCATCACGACGGACCTGCGAGTTTCAAGGACTAGTATGTTATATATGTTGTGGATAATACAATGAGAAACAATCTGAGCTTGATTTTATCTTGCTTATTCAAATATTTATAAACTATGATATAATATTATAATACTTATAAACTATTATCAAAAATAACTTGATTTTAATAACCTAAAATTGATAAAACACAAGATTTCCCATTTGTCGGATCAACGACTTAAATCAATTATTTAGCAAATTTATTTTGTTCATTTTCCCTGATTGAGAGTATCGTTATTATTTTTGTAATACATGTATCCTACGTTATATAGTCTTGTACCCATCTCCTTTCTACGTATATTTTCTACGTGAATTTGGAATTTGAGTTTTCAACTCGAATTAAACCGAAATGCCAAAACACAAAGGAGACTTATTATGTAACCATTAATTATTGGCGACTAATTAAAGCAATGCAAAACCTAAGCGTTTCACTTCACAGCTAAACCCGAACCGATCAATTATATAATTTTGGAGACGATGACTTAAGAAAAATAATTTAAATTACACATATATACTTATGAAAATTCCATCAGTAAATTGATTTTTGAGTTTCTATTTAAAAAAATAAATAGACCCAGAGATATATAAAAAAGCTAACCAATTTTTTAACAAATATTGTATGAAATAGAAAACTGTTGCTAAATAACGGTAATCCAAAAGTAAACTTTTTGACATAATTGTCTAATATAAAATATAATAAGAAACAAAATGGCCTTGGTCCTGACACTTAGTTATTGTCAAAACCTTAAAAGCAATATCTATATAATTATACTATGCATAATTATAATAAAAAAAAAAAAAATTCTATTTAAATTTAAACATCATCGTCCCTCATATACCTTGAAAGCGCAAATTTTTATCAATTAATTAGTTGGATTCCTCTTTTACAATTTCGTTGTTCTGGAATATGTATCTGGCTTAGAGCACCTGATCCTTTTAAAAATCCTTTTAAAATTATAAAAGTGCTGCAATATGCGGTAAGAAGTATTCAAATGCGATTTCCTACAAATATGAACTTTTCGTATTCGAAATTTTTGTCAAGGAGGGCGATATTTTATTTCAAGTTTCCTTTAGGAGCAAAATTGAAAAGGAGCACATAAAATTTTTTTTCAGTAGCTTTGCGGTAGTTCCCTGTATAAATTTTCATTCCATTGTAAGCAAGATCTTCAAACTTCATGCCTGGGGTACACCCAGGGTACACCTACAATCTGATAGATATAGATGATAAAACTGCATATTTATCATATTCACTAAAAAAGAGAAAGATATCGCTGTCAATAAATTAAGCGAGAAATAGTTTTTTTTTTATTTTTATTGGAATTCAAGCTTCAAAAATCAAGGTATAAAACTAAAATATTTCACTAAAAAGCAACCAGTTGCTTTTGGGTACAGTCACTCCCGGTTACCATTTTACTACATATGTACATAATGAATGGTATTCTGTAATTCAAAATTTCATATTTTTAAATCTATACGTTTACACTTTCTTCAATATACTAATCAGAATAACATAGTCTAATTTGGACTAACCAGTTTGATACTTCTTCTTCACACGCTTTTTATATAATATTTTATGAGACACATTATAAATATCTAAATTGTATTCCATTTTCGCATTTTTTATCTTCGAATTTCTGGCAATTTCCTTAAAATTTACTATTTCTAATAAGAATAATTTAGTATTCAAAACAACAATTAGGGTTTTTTTAGAAATATAGCAACTCTATTTATTTCGGTCTGCAAATTTTAACTTCTATTTCTCCTTTTTCTTGAATGATCTGGCTTTAGCAACCAACAACAGTCTGCCATCGTTCTTTTATTCCACCTTCTCTGATAGCGATGTTCCATCTATTTCAAATCCTGATGAAATCTTTTGCCTTGCTTTTCACATAGAGCTCCCAAGTTATCAGGTAAGTAATCCATGTGCGAATTAAGGAAATGAAGTGTAGTGCTCGTCGAACATACCATTTTTTTTTAATTTTCAATTATTTTCTTCACAATTTCCTCGTAATTTGGATTTTTATGATTTCTTGTTTACTACTTTCTTAAAAGATTTCCATTCTTCTAATTCACTTTCACTTAATTTTTTTCTATAAAGTTGAGTCTCTTTTGTTGATTTTTTACTAAATTTTCTCTCACAACATTTTTGGTTCCAGGAACTGATTCAGTTCTCGATGGCCAATCTTTCTTCGTCCAATGTTGTCCTCTGTCTCGACTATCAAACTCAGAGAGAAAGCAAGGTATTTTGTGTAGCCACCTCGTTGACCGAACAGTATACGTATAACTTTCAAATCACAGACCATCCAACTGTGTTGTACGTACTTTATTTTCTTCAAATGTACAGAGCGGACGACTGGCAGTGAAGCGTCTATGAACTACCTCTACTCGTTCGCGTTATATTCGATGCTAAACATTTTCACTAAAACAGGAATGTTTTTGCTATACACTAGATCACAATCTTCAGCAAAATGGCACAAAGTCTTTTTCTCTGTTGCGATGCCAAGAAAATGAGGTGCCAGGTGCCAGCATATTCTTTTCCGATAGTCTTGACCCGAGAAGTTCAGCTGCATCTTTTGGCAGGCTTGGATCTCTCGTTAAGCCATTCAGTTCGGACTGTGAAAATAACTGTGTTCCATTTGAACTTAACTCGAATTGAACTTCAGGTTGAGATATCTCTTCAACATCATCGCTCATGTCTTCGGCTTGCACTGATTCCAAATATGGAGGTGATGGCGTAGCAACGTTCGAAACGTGATGCACCGCGTGCGTTACCGGTTGCACAGTTGGATATACCAAGTCCTTTTTTGTTCTAGAATTGTAGCCTGTAATTTTGCAACAGCAAAAATAACAGTCTTCGGTGTGATTCTGATATTTTCTCCATAATATTGGCGATTGTAAATCAAAGGTATTATTTTGTCCTTATGACCACTTTCGAAGTTCACGAACGCATGTCGCACAAACTTTATGTGGGACATATAGTTTGTCTTGGTCAGCGATTGCTAGCCCAAAATATATACTATAAACATGACTTATGAATGCCTCTTCGAATAAACCTTTTAATAAACTGCCCAGAAATATAAAACAATTGTCCGGTAAGTTGAAACGTTTTCGCGATGACATCTTTTAAGTGAGCGTTACGAATTACACGATAGTGTTGACTTTATAAAAACAATAATGTTGCTATTAATACAAAACTATTAATGTACCCTCATTAACCCTCTTCTAACGATTTAAGTTAATTATGGTTAAATTAAGTCTTTAGCAAATGATCTAAAATCTATCTTTTTTCCAATAATAAGGGTATGTCACTTAGTTAATTACGTCGCGTTTAACTATTTATGGAAACTTATTCATTGTTGTTTACTGCAACCACTCAGTGTATTTTTATTCGTCAAAAACAATTAAAATAAAATATCAGTTCTTGACTGGGTAGGGGAAAAATCTGAAAGGGGAAAACCACCGTAAAACTGGGACAAGGATTTTACTGAAGTTTCATTGGACAAATTGGATTGGATTAGAGCTCTTCTTATATCTCTATAATTTACTATACACAAGTAATCAGAATATTTTTGTAACACCAAAACTTAAATTCGAACTATATCGGAACTCCTCACTTACTCACGAAATACTATTGCTTCGCCACTTGTTCGGGAATGAACCAAAATATAACTTGTTGTGAAGTATTTCAATATATTTCACCAATATGTTATATTTATACACCGTTGTTAGCCCATCTATATTTTAACATTCCTAAGCTTAAGACGTTTTACCAGTTCATATGTTCAATGACTGAATCAAATCTCTTGTAATTATGATTATTTACACTAGAACTTATACATATATGTACGTAAACATATCCGCTATCATTTGTATGTGTATATACACCATATTACAATATGAAGCAATGGATAAAAACACCCAAATCATTAAAATAAAGTCTTAAAACTGAGCTCCTTTTTCAAAGTTCAAGCTTCTTTTCAACGACTCCCAAAAGAAAAATGCGAGGAAATGTTTACACCTTGGGCATTCTCTTGCAAAAATTCTATGTTTAAATTTCGTTAAGTAGTTTTCTTATACAGTTAAGTTGAATAAACTTATGATTTTACGAAGTTTGAATTATCAAAAATTAAATAAAAGCTACCTTAAAGACATTAAATGTTCGTCCCGACTTTTAAATAGATTTTTAAAAAACTAACATTTACTCGTAACAAACGTTACTTTCACAAAGTGGTAAATGTTAACTTCTGCGTGTAGTATTTGATTTATGGTTTATTATTAACAATTTAGATTTATTGGAACTTAAATTTACTTCAAATTCATTTAACTTCAGGGTCTATAAAACATTTCAGCTAATAAATAGTGTCTGGGATTTTCACAAGTGTAATAAATATTTACTAATTAAGATGCTAAATTTCCAACACAAATTGTAATTCAACACTTTGTGAGTTCGCGTCTCCAACTAGAGGTTCGTGCATATAAAACATGTGTGAAATACCTGTCGATAAGGTAAATTCTGAAAATTAAATTTTGAATGGCAATCACCTCGCTGAGATAAAAAATCTAAAACGCTTTGCCCCAAGTTATAGCTATGAGTTATATTATCCGATGCGTACAAATAACCTCTAGCGGCACGATTGTATAATAAAAATTATCTAGGCATAACGTTCGATACTTTGTGATAAATCGGACTTTTTTGTGACTAGAAACTTCTCGATTAGAACCCCCATATCAAAATGAAACAAAGGACTAAAATTTAGAAGTTTTTGACACGAAGCTGGATAAATCTCCTTTAATTTGGATAAGATCAATTCAAGGAATTTTAGGTAATAAGTTTTTAGACAAAGTAAAACAGATACTAGTAAATATCGTCATATTTTAGGCATAGTTGTCGACACAGAGTTGACAAAATTATACCTATTAAGTTTTATAAGTAATTTTGTCTACTCATATTTATAATACTAAATTTATATTATAAATAATTTATTATTGTTGCATTTTTAGGTCAATGGACGTTTTTGGCAAACTTTGGGGGTTTTGTAGCTTTTCTACGCACATTTTGAAAACGTTTTTATAAAAGGTTTTTTTCCCATTTTGTATTAGAGACCAGAGAGGTTCAAATATTTGCTTGTTATCTTAACAACAGCTTCAAATACTTGGTCGGCAGTTTGCTAATTGAAGAGAGGTGAAGTCCACTCAACTTTTTATTTATCGTATATAATGGACAGATTTTTTGCATAAATACATAGAGACTTAAAGTGGCTGCTTCATAGTTAAGAGCCATTCGCGAATACGCCACTATTAATACTGAGATTGAGGCTTCTAAAATCATCAAAATTTATAAAAAGATTTGAGTTAATTCGAGAATTGCCCATTAACAGGTAGATAACTTTAATGTGTAGTCATACGTTGACGTATGTCTATACGTACGTATGAGAACTTGCTGTTTGTCGAAAAAGGTAGGTTAAGTTTTGTGAGATTATATTTTTTGTTTCATTCTCTGTTAATAATTGTATGTTCGTATTAAATATAATAGGTTAGTAAAAATTATATCAAACAGGATCAAAATAAGCAGTCACTATATAATTAGTACTGGGTATTTGGACTCTATAGTTTCCGCAATCTATCCAATTCATTCCAAAATATGTGTGTTTTATTTAAATTTTTTTCTGTTTCTAAAATTCTGATATTAAAAATGTTCAAAGACTTTAATTTCAAACCTGGCCTTTGGAAAAGATGGACCCATTAGATTTTATACCCCCATTGCATGGCATAACTTCGAAATATATGCAATTACTCCTTATGAATTAATAAGTGGAATTTATAATGAACCAATACAATAATAATTTACACGTACAATATACAATAAGAATTTATAATGAACCAATACAATTTTAATTTACAACCTGGTCTTTGAAAAAAATAGACCCATTCAATTTCATACCCCCATTGCATGGCACAACCTTGAAATATATGCAATTACTCCTTATGAATTAATAAGTGGAATTTATAATGAACGAATACAATAATAATTTACAAGGTAGGTTTTCATGGTGACTCTAATCTACTCAGTTCTGTTTAACAAGATTCTCTGATTATTAATACTTCTTCGTCTGCTGTAATAGAGATCAAATAATTTTACATAGCAAGCATTAGGTAGTATTCAAACTTCTTTCTCCTTACAGAAAGCTATTGACATTTGATTTGTGTACGTAGGCCCATTTATGAGACTTTTATATCGCTTTGCTTGGAACTCTATACCAATAATAATATTGAACACGATATTTCGACTGCCTGTAATTTGGAACAAAAATGTTCAGTCGAGTTTTGGAATTTGGTTGTAATTTTTAGAGATATTGTCGTCACTAGTTGAAAATTATTTGTTTTCTGCAACTAAGCCTGCATTTGTAATATTATAAACCTATTTTTTGAGAGCAGGTATAAACTTAAAAATTATACAGTTTGTGACAAGTAAAATATTTCTCTCTCTCTCTGTATAATGATAAAAAATAAGGTCTATATCAGTTATAAATAATCAGTAATCGGTTATAAATAATATTAATAGAAGATAAAGATTTTATATATATATATATATATATATATATATATATATATATATATATATATATAATAATTAAACTTAATGTGTGTAATATTTATCTAAATACGCAAAAATAATTTACTCAATATGTGAAACAATTGAGTAAATTATTTTTTATGAGTAAAACATTTTGCATTTCTGTTGAGAAATTGACATCGTTGATTCAAATGATCGGAATTTTGATGAGGATTGGCTTCTATATGCGAAATATATATTAGACAGCATCAAGCTGCTCATCAATATGTGCAAAAGCCACATATTTACTTAGTTTTATTGGATTAAATATACTAAACGCTAAAAGAAAAATAATCTTATTTCTAAGAGACAAAGTGTGAGTCAATTATAGCAGTGATGATTACATTCTAGATATGTTACTATATTTTCAAATATAGGTGAGGTGAAAAAAGATTTGATACTAATATTATTAAAAGTTGCGATATTAAAGGAACTCTTTGTAGATTTTTAAATATAGCATACAATTTTGAATTTCCTATGACAGTGAAACGGAATATGTGTGATACATTATGTGTTATATTAAAATACTACAGAGCAGTGCACAGAAAAAAAAATAAGGGATGCATTGTACGTTATGTTTGATCTTGCAGTACGTCTAAATGGATACAGTACGACATTTTATATCTTACTTACCATTATTGGAACTTTGCTTAACTATGAGCCGTAAATGTACACTAAACTCTGAACTATTAACAAACCCTTTTTATCGTCCTCATTTTCATTCCAACCAAAATAACTCTAACTTGGTATATTCCAAACAAGAACAAAAATTATTTTATTGAGTCGCGATAAAATTTAAATACTAATTTCAAAAAAGTTATTATCTGTAATATACAATGGTTTCTTTTTGATAAGCGGCTGTAAAAGTCAGAGAAATTCCAGAGACCATAAGTGGTAATTTCGCACCTAATTTCAGTCCGAAATATCCAAAGAAGCATCAGATTCTACTTCCTCCAAATAGGTAAAAACAAATAAATGATATACAAAAATATAATGAATATATTTGTTTAAATCGTTCTAAAATATGATGCTTGTTAAATTTTTTAAAGCTACGAATATTTAATTATGAATATTTTGTTATACACTGTATCTTACTAAGAATGAAATATTACTTATTACATAGGTTTGACTGTACTTATAATTATAATTGATAATAAAACCAAATTGTATAAGCCAATGTTCAGTAAAGATCCACACACGGTTAAAAAAAACTCGAACGCGACTGTTCTAGAATCACCAACGAGGTTTAATTGAAGCAGAAAATTGTTTTTTTTATAACTTTGATTTTATTTAAAACTATTTTCAGGCAGAGAAGAATAGACTGCCAAGTTTTAAATTCATACTAGGCTGTTTTTATGAGGCTGATTTTTTAAGCATAATTTTGCAGCAGGTATAGTACATATAATTAAGTAATAATAGGTATTATAAAAAATGCCAATTGTTCTATTTTCGTTTGTTAGTGAAGACAATAGCTTGAATACTCATCAACGCTATCTCTTGACAAAGATTAACCCTCGACTATTTTAATATTACCATATCTTCGGTAGATGGCAAGAACTGAGAAGAACTGGAAAGAACTGAGCATTTTCGCAAATATGAAAAAAAATTCCACTTTAATTTTATTATCTTCTTAAATTATTAAATCAGCGCTGAAATATTTAAAAATATTGCGATAGTTCTGAAGTATTAAAAGGTATCAATAATAATTTTCATTAAAATAAAATATGCATTGCAATACCGGAAAAATTTCAAAATAATACTGCCAATTAATGAGTGTAAAACTATGCTTGACGTTCAAATGTAGCCAAAACGCAAAATAGCAGCTTCCTCGTCATCATCCATTGTTTAGAAATACTTTCCAAAAATTTTGAGCCCTATATGAACCATGTAGATGTATAAATTTTTATATTTTATATCACATTCATGGACCAATCAAACATTAGACGAGCTAAGCATAATCACATAAAAAGCCGCATCATTTGATGATTTTCAGAAGTCATTAGAAATGCACACTGCTTGACAGATTAAAAGCTATAATACCTGTTAATAATAAAACCGTTAAAAACCTCGAGTAGTGTGCTACAGAGGGAACTACTTGTCTTTACATTCAAATTAAAGTTCAGAGGAATTGTATAAACTAACCTACTATAAAATACTAAAATAGAGAACATTCCAAAAATTGACAATGAAAATGTTTTAAATTAGTGGTGAATCTGGGAACAGCTGTAAATGCGTCAATACAACCAGAAGAAATATGCGGCACACATCGCGTTGCCGCTGGCAAATCGGAACGTCCTCGCAATATCGTGTCACAGGTTACTCTGTTGCGTCGGCGCGCGTGGGTCGCTTTCTCTTTACATAGTTCATACAGTTAGTTTACGCCCACGTAAAGATTTACGTGAATGAACATCTCATGCTAAATCAGAATTTTGTATCCCGGACCTATGCATTGCTGGGTATCGTGTTGAGAACTGCCAAACCTTTCAGGGAAATGAAAACGTTTCATAGACAGCTCTTGTCCAATCTCGACTTCAGTATGCTATTGCATTGTTATCATTACTATTTTCGATGTCATTATTATTACCATTGTAATAAATTTGTTTATAACAATCAATATTCAATATATATTAGCATCTAGATATGGGAATGAAAGTATGCCTATGAAAAAAATATGAAAGTGTGCCTATGTATTAAACTGTATTAAACTTACAAACCCTTTGTTCGCCAAAACTTCTATCTGTTTTTCCCCATGTGAAATCTATTCAAAATATAAAAAAACTAAGACCAAAATGAAAATTCAAATAAAAATTTTAGTGTAATTTCATTAAAATTCAAAAGTATTAGTCTCTTCATATATTTGTCAATCCCCTGGAGTCAAAATACATTAAAGTCGCCTACCCTAAAAGGGACATAGGAGAAAGATAAAAGAGGCGTATCTGTGTGTTAAATATATTATTCAAATAATTATTTAAAGAATCAAAAACAAATAAACCTAAAAAAAATGAAATTTTGGAATTATTGCCTGTTTGTCTGTTTGTTTCAACAATGTCAATACTGTCGGCTCAATTTGTTTGTAGTATTTAATATAGCATAATGGTTAATATAGCATAATTAAAATAACATTTGGTTTATATTTTACGCATCTGTTCATACGGTAATATTTCGGAAAATTAATATATATTGCAGCAAAAGGAAAATAATAAATAAATGCCATCTTTCAAAGCGTAGTATCTAAAGAAGTGTAAAATGTATTTATTCACGTAAATAGGTAGCGCTATATATATTTTAAATCACGCAATGGAGTCTTACACTCAAGCATACATTGGCAAAAAAGGCGTAGTTAGGTGTGAAGTCTTGAATAGAGCAGGAGGCATAGGTGCTTGAGTAAGCAACCTGAATTTTGGAGATATTTTATTATAAATATCGTTGTTGGTCGTCATCCGAAGATAAACTATTTCGATGTTGTATGTATTCGATTAGATTTACTTGTTTCCTCAATTTGTTTAAATTATTGATCTATTTTTAATATCTGTGATTTAATTACTTTGGTAGATTTATTATTAACCTACATAATTTGTCTTGTATTATTGTCATTACATATGAAAAAAATAGAGAATTAGCCTATCTGCAAGTAATAACGATACTAAAACACAAAATTACCCCGTAATTTCATTAAAATCCATTTGCCCGTTTGTCTTTGAGTTTCGTTATTTATTCGTGTATCACGCAAGAACAGCGGAAGGAATTTCGATGAAGTATTCACTGATAGATTTTGCTGTACGTAAAGCATACGGAACATATTTTATCCCATTCACCACCTAAAAAGGAAACATGATAATTTAATATACAGATAAAAATTTAAATATTCAAAAGTACTTTCATTTATTAAAATATCTGGTTTTATCTCTTTTAACCTTACATATAATTTAATAATATTTTCTAAAAGTCTACTCGAACGAAGGTACAGGAACAACTAGCAATTCATAATTTGATTTTTCCCATAAAACAGAATATTATCAACACTTCGGCCATTAAAACCATTTTTCAGAAAAGAAAAAGGAAAATTCGGCTGCTATGTTTTCGACTTTCATAGAAGTAATAAATATTTTTAATTCGCGTCACCACTCTCTTAGGAGTACTACGTGACTTGGCTTCATTATTTTTTAAGAAAGGAAAAAAATACAGCTTTGTCTAATTCCAATATTAATGAAAATTGGTCTATTAGTTCAGGGGTTATTAGGAAATGAATCGAGAGGGAACAAAATTACAAAAATTATTCTGGGCCACATATGCACATAACCAAGATCTGGTAAGTTTAATTTTGACTTCGCCGTAGTCAAGAATAAACATTTCTTTGAAAATTATTCATCTGACAAATAACAATATATCAATAAAAAGCTTGTATTACCATTAAAATCAAAATTAACTTAACTAAGCTGCAATTAATATTACCCATTGATTTTTTTTCATTTTCAATAATTGTAATGAGCAGCGTATATCTTTCATTTTCTTCTTCCATCAGTCATAGATTGGTATTAAGCATGTGTTATAGACATAATACACAAAATGTCTTTGAAGGGAAGAATTATCTATAATATTATATTTGAAATAACACATCTTAAAAAATGTTGAAACCAACATGCTACGAGCGACTCCGGTATCACTAGAGGTCTGAATTAATAAATGAGCCGCGGAGCCGTTCACATTAGTGATATAATCCACAACTTTTCTGTTCAAAATCGATAGGGATTGTAAAGTGAGTGTTCATTAGGAACACCCGTAGGAATGTACCTCAAATAAACTGTTTAGCACTTTTTCTATAGAAAGCCATAAACTCTGTACGCAGCAGCAACTTAATGTAATCAATGTTCATTTTAAAACGCAGTTTCTACATTAAATTAAAGTTTATTGCTTATGGTGTATTCATATTACAATTACATGCAATTGATCATGTTGTCGATCTCCTGGAGATAATGTAAAAATTTTTTCAGGCATAAATATATTTTATTGTTAAAGTGTATCTGTGAATGCTGTAATGACTGCGAGTGAGATTTTAGGAACCGATTTTACGTTGGCTGCAACATCTTGATATTTTCCTGTCATGAATCGAGCACCATCGGAACAAAAGCCAACGCAACGCTTCCAGTCCGATTTCGGGCCAAGGATTTCATCTGTTTTTTTCTAATATTTATTGGTATATGAAAACATTTAAGTTGATAATTAATCACAGAATAAAAATTCTCCTTTTTAAATTTATATGTGAGGCTTACGTTAAGCACAGTTTTTTAAGCCTATTGTTCATCTATTTTATGGTAAAAACTCCTACTTTTCAGTCACGTTATTATTATCTTTAACATTTAATGCTATATTTTCGATTTTGCGATACATCCCATTATTCAACAGTGATATCGTATCTAGTTGTTCTGCTAAAGATTCATTTAACATATAAGTCAACTATGTCTTTTGCAATAGGTAACTGCTTTTTCAAATATTGTGTGAAATTTTTCACAATTTGTTCTTTTTGATCTCGCTGGAGAACTCCACTGGTTTTCAAACAGTACCGGTAAAAGATGAGTTTATTTTCTTTAAACCTTTAATCTTAATCAATTTTTGCGGATATAAACGTTCGACCAATTTATTAATTTTGTAGGTTTAGGACTAAGATGATGTTTCAGTAATAAAGGTTTCGTGTTATGATTTGAATGAATTCACAAATCATACACTGAAGTCATGCCTCATTTTTTAAAATCTTTGACAGGAAATCAAATATTAATATACTTCCTTCTAAACTTACATATTTTAGTGGCAATAAGAACTAACACAGTACATATAAATTCTGGAGTAGAACTTGACTGTGGAGGACTCACCATAGATATTTCGTCTACTGATGTTCTTTTAAAACACTTATCCACATTAATTTATATTTTTATAACATTATCAAAGTAGGTAAATACCTATAAATGAAATGAGAAACTTCTCAAGATACGTATGCCAGTATTAGCACTTCAATAGGATAAGTACACTATACAAATATTTGTAAATAAGATTATTAGACAGTACACCAAACACTGAAATCAATTGTATTCGTTTGTAAGATAACCAAAATCGTGTCCGCTAGAACTGCTCGAGGAATGTGGGTCAATATATTTTATAGCGGACATCGGGAAACTCGTCTGTATGTTTATGATGCAGTACAAGTACGTTACGAGAGGTCGACCATGTCACCTTTGCGCAGCGCGAAGAGGCAACTCGATTAATATTAACCTCCTTTATGCATAATATCAAGAACTTAAATACATACACATATATAGTTAGTGTATATATTTATATTAAACTTATTAATACTCTTATCTTGAAAATAAGCGCCTTGATTTTAAAAATGTCTTCCTGCCTTGATTTTAAAAAGGTTTATTAATGAAAATAAAAAAATTGTGAGAAAGTATTTTATGAAATTTAAACCATTGATATTTCCAACATTAAGTTTCCAATATTTCTCAAGTATTAGTATTTATATTTTTAAATTACAAAATAATTCCGAAAATGTGTGAAAATTCAACCAATTCAATATTTCCAATATTAAGTTTCTAATATTATCTCAAGTACTATATTTTTAAATTACACCATTTTGTGTGAAAATGTAACCACTTCGATATTTCCAACATTAAGTTTCTAATATTTTCTCAAGTTCTATATTTTTAAATTACAACACCATTTTGTGTGAAAATGTAACCACTTCGATATTTCCAACATTAAGTTTCTAATATTTTCTCAAGTTCTATATTTTTAAAATACAACACCATTTTGTGTGAAAATGTAACCACTTCAATATTTCCAACATTAAGTTTCTAATATTTTGTCAAGTACTATATTTTTAAATTACACCATTTTGTGCGAAAATGCAACCACTTCGATATTTCCAACATTAAGTTTCTGATATTTTCTCAAGTACTATATTTTTAAATTACAACATTTTGTGTGAAAATGCAAGTGAAATTACGATCAAATAAGAAATTTTAATTAAATATTTCACGTTTTTTAATTAGTAAAAGAAGGCAAACAACATTGACACAAGGAGGAAGACGTTCCAATGATCAAATCGCTTGGGTTAGACATTTTATTTTATTTTAATAGGTATAGGAATAAGTACAGAATTAATTGTAAAATCTTTTAAACTATAAACAATAATACTGAAAAAATGTTTTATATAAAAATAAACTCTCGGCTTTGTATGTAACTAAAATACAAACGCTATCAAAATATATATATCTTCTGTATTCAAAGTATAATCACTTCTCTTACAACAAATAAAAGATGATATTGTATAAGTACGATATATATACATATACATGTACATATATATATATATATATATATATATATATTATACATATATATATATATATATATATATGTATATATATATGTATATATATATATATATATATATATATATATATATATATATAATTGAAATATCATCATTTGTTAAAAATGAATTAATTTAAAATTATTTTAGACATCAAGAGCATTACAGGACAAATAGAAAGTTTAGAAATTGGCATTAAAATTGTTACGACCCTTGGCAAGAAGATTGCAGTTTATGAATTCCGATAATGTTATGAATTCTTTCCAAAATTAGTTCACAATTGTTATGAACCTAACATATATCCAGATTCATTATACTTATCTAATATAAAAAAAAACTCACAGCATATCGAAAATATCACAATATTTTGCAAGGTATAATATACTTGCTATTATTGCAACATTACTTAAACCGATTATTATTTTTTAAAAAGTCAATCTACTATGAAATTTTCAAACTGTCGATAATTCGATCGTTAGATATTACAGTTTACGTGCCGGTACTCTTTTTTTAAAAGTAAAAAGGGTGGAAAGTAAAAAAAAATTATTGAAAAAGGGACAAAGAGTGATTGAAAAGCAGCTTAATATTCCATTTATTAGGAATGACGTACTTAACTTACATTTCATGGCCACAAGCTTAGAGGTAAAATAAAATTTAGGGAACATTTTAAAAACAAAGAGTTTGGAAGTAAGAAGATATCCACGTGTAGGTTAACAGTTCATAATCATGTCGTTACTTACGATGCTTAGTTTTATTGAACTCTTTTTCTTATTCTATCTTCACGGAAATAGTACAATGTTTAATTATAATAGTAGGTTTTTTAATTATAAAAGTTTTATAGTAATAGTAGAAACATTAATTCAACTATTCCATTTTTATTTCACGTTATTTCCAGTTGTAAATTTCCCTCTTATTTAATGGTAACTTTCTAATTTAAGTTCATTATTAATGACGTAAAGATGTGCAAATAAACAATATAATATTAACAGCAATTGGACACCATGTGGCACACCGTGGCACACTATCCTTCTCATCCCATCATATAGTTAATACTGTCTCATACACTGTTAATAGATTTAGTTTCAGTTTATAATAAAATTAAAACTAATTTCAACGTAGAACATATTTTTTTGTTCCAATAGAATATGAAGATGTACCCTATATATTTCAATTAACCATTATGCTACTTGTCCCACAGGGTACGTCTAATATTGCTACTTACACAGCGGCTTATTTCGAATATTTTTACGAAGAAAATCATAAAAATAGAGCAAAGGTTTTTTTTAAAATATACTCGAAAATAGCAAGTGCAGCGCAAATAAATAAACTCATTTTCTACCTATCAAATAACTTAAATAGACAAATGGAGTCCATTTATCAGTTGGAAGTAAGGTACGTATTTCTTTTTAAGTTGGAAAATAGAAAAAGTCGGAAAATTTGATCCTCTTTTAAAATAATAAGACTTTTTCAAAGATATTTTAAGCCGTGGCAATTCAGCGTTTACTTCACTTTTTCAGAATAGCTTTACTTAACCAGTGAAGTTATTCTGAAAAAGTGATTTGAAAACTTCCGAGAGTTTATAAATAAATATTATAACAAACACGCAATTCAATTTTTACAAAAAATGATAATAATTTTCGATTTTGTTTTGATATTGTAAAGAATATTTTTAGTCATTGGTATCGACTACAAATATTTTCCATTATTTTTCTTTAGGTCAGGATAAATTCCATTTTTAAAAATGAGCATGAATTCAATTCCGGAGAGGAAAAGCCAGTTACAAAATATATTTTTCCATCTGATTTATGGGTTTCGATAAATATTGAAATGAAAAGAAAAATTACTTTAACATAAATGGTACATTTTCTTAAAGTATGTAAATCTAATTATATTCTATATAAGCTTGACGAATAGACCGAGGAGATATTCCCAAAGCTTGGTTGGAAAATACAAACATATTCCATCGTCATCCGCATACAAAATGCTTACATATCCATATTACGTTACACATCTGTAATAAAAACAAAATATTTTATAATTCAAAAGTGCAGAAATTATACTCGGTCAACTTTATATTATATTACAATTGAATCTTTAATAAAATATAAATCTTGTTATATTGTCTTCACATATGAAAAGAAGGTTTAGTTATGAAATTGATACCGTAACTATATGGTAAACTTAAGCTTCATAACTTGACTATACGAATCATAAATATATCTTTACATCCCGTGATATATGAATTTTTGGGCTTCTTGGTACCTTTTATACCTATCAAAAATACAAAAAAATAATAATACAACACTGAAGCTTTTTCAACGTTTAATAACAATAAGTGCATCTGTTATTCCTTATAACTTCTGGGTAAAAGTTCAATGGCTTTTAAATAGTTCTATGATAATATAACACAAAATGGTGAGAGTTATTCGGATTATAATTGGAAAAGTTATTTGCTTATGAGGCTACCATACTCTTTCAAGCCACTTCCGTTTTTAACGTATCAAAAACGTGCAACATTCACAATGCATTAAGAAAATGATGAAACGATTTGTATCCAGTCATAGCCGTGAATTTTAAATTTTTCTTTGATGTATTATGCATTTTTTTTAAATTTTCCATTTAAATCTCACTTAAGATTCTTTTTCCTTTTTAATTGAGATTTAAATAGTATTCATCTGCTCAAAGAAATGTTCCCATTTAAATAAATAATTATTTTAATTAATGACTTTATTTACATGGTAATTATAATATGCGCTTTGAGTTGTCAGTTAAAATAAGTTAGCTTCTTCGTATCTATGAAGGATTTCATTTTTTTAAGAATAATAGATATATCTATTTAACCTTGACAAATTTTGAGCATTGCATTATTTTGTTTTTGTATTTTTGACAGGTATGAAAGATATCAAGAAGCCCAAAAATTCTAATTGCGCGGCGAGTGTTATTTTCCGACTTAACAAGAAATACGTACCTTTATTTTCAACTGATAAATGGACTGCATTTGTCTATTTAAGTTACTTGACAGTTAGAAAATGCGTTTATTTTTTTGTGCTGCACTTATTATCTTCGAGAACATTTTAAAAAGACTTTAGCTCTATTTTTACGAAGAAAATATTTTCGAAATTAGCCACTGTGTAAGTAGTAATATTATATGTACCCTGCGGGACAAGTAACATAATGATTAAGCCGTTGAACTGAAGTCTATAGGGTACATCTTCAAATTCTATTGAAACAAAAAAATATGTTATGCGTTGAAGTCAGTTTTATTTTTATTATAAACTGAAACTGAATCTATTAACTGGTTGGCAAATTGCTACATAGAATTGGATATATCCTTAAAATTGCATTTGAGACGGTATTAATTATATGAGGGGACGAGAAGGAGCTATCAAAATATAATAATTACCGATGTTTATAGCCAACTTTCGCAAGAATTTGGCATCTTAAGAAGGCTAGATGAATAAAAACAAAATTAACTAGATATTTCTCCTCGTATAGACTTGCTGTTCATCCAAATACCTATTTTATAGAAGTCATGGCGAGTATTTAGGCAAACTGATCAGCACAACGATGTTATACTCGTATTTAAATACTTATTTAAATGTTATACTCGTATTTAAATACTTTTTTAAATGATTATTTATTAAACAGTAATAAATTATTCAGATAAGTTTCCATAATTTTAATTGTAATTAAAATTATTGAATAAAAATAATATGTTATATGGATTCTTTGAAAATCGGTATATGTAATTAATGTATACATTATTAATTTGTTGATTGTGTTTGTAGGAATAAATGCCTCAATAAAATTTTTTTTTTCTATATTGCATAACAAAATCATTAAGAAGTGAAACGTTTCTGTATTATTAGATAGCTTGAAAGCGTTATTTACAAAAAAAATTGTGACTTATATTTTTCGACTATACCTACAATGTACATTCAAAGAATAGTGCAACGAATTAAAAAAAAAATAAGAAAATTGATCAAAAAGTAATTTATATTATTGCTTGATTGACGAATAATATTATAAAATGACTATTAAGTCTGCCAATTGCTACATAAATATTACCCAAAACCGAACTAAAGCAGTTGAATTAAAAAAACAGCATATTTAGTTACTTAATCCCTTTAATATCTCAGTTTCTTTTTTTAATTACAAATTTAATCATGAAATTAACAACTTGTTTTATTCCTGTATGTGATTTTTATTAATTCCTAAAAATAAGTATGAATATAAAGTATTCGTTTTGTGAAGTAATAATAGACTTCCAGCGTAATTTATTGCACAGACTACCAAAATTTTATTTTTGATTTTTCTTATGAAATAAATTGTTAAAACAGTTACATAATATTTGGAATCATTAGATGGCAACCATAATATTATATAAAATGTTTAAAAACTTATATTCCTCGTAATAGACAATTACTTATATTACATATACAAAAGTTTTTTCTTAGAAATCTCCGTGATATAGAATATGTTTTGAAACTAAATGTCTAGAACATTATTAAGTTTATTCAATGATGTTGCTTAACTCACCATGTATGGATAAGAGATATCTATGGATAGAGATTCCACATAATTTTTGGAGGCACATTTGTATAAAGCCGATGTAGCACATGATATTTTTTTCTAATGTCATAAGTACAATGTTGAAAATGGAAAAACTCTCGTAATCGAAAAACGTTAACGATAAGTATTGAAAAGTTTTGCCTTAACAACATGTCTGAGTTATACAGTCTTGTCAAAATAAATATTTATATCAATAAGTTTATTCATTGACGTTACTTAACTCGGTTTGTATGAATTAGAGATGTGTGGAGAGAATATTCTATAAACCTTCGAATACATTTTTATAAAACTAGTGCTACACTTGATAATTACTAACGAAATGTATTCAAAAGCTTTGGTCAAACTCGTTTTCGAAAACTGAAATTTCAAATCTGTGATAAAATATGCTAAGGCGTATTTAAGAAATTAAAAAAATATATAAAAAAGTATGGATGAAAGACACTTTTTCTCACATAACCTAAATGCTACAAGAATAATCACAGTAACGTGATTGAACAATTGGACAGCATGGAAAACGAAGAATAACGGCTATTCTTGGTTGCTTAATTATGCTATTTGCAATGAACTAAAATCATAATTAATAATGGTTATTAACTTTTAATTAAGTATTTAAATATATTTACTGGAACACCTTTTTTTATATTTAATATCTTTAATACAATATTGAAAAAATAATACCTCCTTTTATAGAAAATTACTAACAATATGTATTCAAAAGGATATGCAATAGCATACACAATATAATAGTTTTCAAAACGAAGTCTCATAACACGTGTGCTCAAGTCTGAAATTTTAAACTTAAAATAAAATAATCTAAAGCATATTTAAGAAATTAAAAAGAAGAAAAGTTATACAAGTGTAACTATGTATATATGAAAGACAATGCTACAAGAATTATAACCGCAGTCCGTTTGAAAAATTAGGCCGCGTGGAAAACCAAGTATACCCGGTATAACATAATTGTGGATTACGAACGGTATCAGAAATGAATCGAACTCATAATTAATTATGATTATCATCTTTTCAAATACTTCATGTATTTAGAAATACTTATTGGAACAGAGTTTATTTCGTGTATTTAAAAGCGAGTAAAGCAAACGCCGCATAGCATTGTCGCTTTATAATTATTTTTTAGAGTTACTCTCAGTTTCATTTTAATGAAACGTTTTTACAGAGAAAAGTTAAGTAATGAAAGCCACAAAACGCGAATTACGACTTTTTGGAAATTTTAGCATTTGCTGGTACGGTTACCCGTGTAATGCTTTCGCAAGCTTATTTCCTCGACATCGAACTCAAAGTAAAAAGTATTTAACGCTTTCGTTAACTTTGTTTTAATTTGCAAAATATTTTGTACAGAGATGCTTTCTTTTTGATTTTGACTTGATTTAGGTTAAACTTCATAGACGTTATATAATTCATAGAATTTTTGTCCAAAGTTCGTTAAATTTTAGTGTATGCGTCATTACGTAGTAATGTCAGTGTATCAAGACTGGATTTTTGTTTCAATTCTTACATCCATGAGAATAAAACGTCGCAGCTTCAAGTGGGTAAGCGAATTCGACGCAGCTTTAAGTGGATAAGCGGATAATATCGACTATACTCCCGATCGCTCTACCGAGCCATTCGATTCACCTCTGTGCTTATTTCCAACGTATAATGAAAAAATTAATTCAAATTCGGAAGAGGGTTTTTGCATTGCTGCAACTATTTATTACTTGTGTTTACTGCAACTCACAGACCCCAGAAACGGTACAAGAACGAACTTACGTTACCTTTGACCCGCAGCTTCACTCGCTTGAAAATGATGGTGAACTTTAATGATAGATTTACTCTTCCCCCTGTGACCTAGCACCGTCGTTGACTTCGCCGTCCGTAACGCTTCCTGCTTTCCTGTATTCTGTCATATGCACAGAATTTTTAAGTTTTGTAAGCTCACGAATACTTTTCCTTTTACATATTTTCCATATGAATCCTAATCCTATATTGTTCTCATCATAACTAATATTATAAATGCAATATTTAGTTTGTTTATTTACGCGTTTGTATCGCTTTTATGCCTTTACTCATTTTGTATGCAATAGCCAGTATTATGGAAATAAATATAAAATTTCTTTCTCGGGATAGAATTAATTTTTTTTCTAATTAAAAATGATATCCGTTTTGGATAAGAACGTGAATATAAATAATAAATATTCACATATATTTACATAATAAATGAATAATAACTTTCTAATTTTTAATTATACCACCGTCTTTTTAAAAATTATATTTATCATAACTTTCATTCATTTCAATATAATCACAGTAGGAAAAGTTATTAAATATTTTTATCATATAACTTTAATATCAATTGTAATTAAATTATGAAATGTATTTTAGTTTTTTTTGGCAAAAATATAAGACACTCATTTATTTTTATTAATCAACTAAGGTGAGGTAACTATCGTGACAAATTACATTATACATACGCTTCAAAAACGACAATATAATAAAGAATAAATGGCAAAATGTGATTTATTTACAGAATTATATATTGAAAAAATATATATCTATATCAAATTTGGTTTCTATGATAAAGAGTTTTTGTTACATTTTAGTGTATGCAACCAAATCGTTTGTTTAGTTAATACATTTCAGATGAAATAATCGCGTTCTAACAATAGAAGAATTTTAAGTTATGGCAGTATTCTTGAATTATCAAAGAATTGTGACATTCTTCTTGAAAAAAATTAAAGTGATATAGAATATTATTTCGACTTAAGTTAGTACATAAATTAAATTGATACAGAATTTATGTTACAAGAAGATATTTTTTTTATAAATTCCCCTTGTAGTAAAGTTATAAATAGTTTGAGAGAGCAAAGAATCATTAAAAAAACGAGGTAAACAATTCAAAGTAATGTAGATAATATTTCTTTTTTATTATTTATTAATATAAGCCATGCATGACTAGTAAAGAGGAATGTTAAAAAAGGTTTCTGGTTTTCTATTATGATATGTATTAAAATAGTCATTTCATACGATTTTCCAAATCAGTGGCTTAATATAAATATGACTAACCTTCACAAAACCTTAGCTGTAGATTTCAAAATACCTTATATTGTATCTACATATCATTTTTTTAATAATATTCTGTCAGAAACAGCTCAGCATTGAACAGAGTTGAAAATATACATAAAAAAATTAACAATACTTTGTTTCATATATAGTCCAAGCACATTAATAAGTTTCGTTATTTCAATCGGACCTTTTGTTTGTTCCTACTGTCAGGGGTCGCACTTATGTAGATAAAAATGAGAACAGCCGTTAAGCCGAATCACATTCACGCACACTAGTTGTTGATTGTATGGCAGACAATTGTGTTGTGTGAGCATTAATTTCGCCTTTGTCAAACACATGTTATGTCTGTAATTTTTTTGGAAATACGTTGAAACTTCTCTGCATGCCACTCGTGGAAATATGGACTTATGTTCTACTTACTTTTAACGTGGCTTTATACTTTGAAATAACGATTTTTATTAATGTTCCCATGGTCACTTATCCTTTCTACAGGTTTGGTTTATTAATTATCCTTCATATAATTATCTTAAACCAATATACCAGTAATTTTTGGGTGCACACGTTACAATTACTAGCCTATGTAAACTTTATGCTTAACACACGGCTACACTTTTAATATGTATTACCTCTTATTTAACTCTCTATAGTGACTTATGATATTACCCATCTGCTAAGTGTGTACGTAAAATGTGCGATGCATGTGCATAAACAATTAATAAATTGTACTAGGGAAGGTGTAGCAAAATCTACTTGGGCTTATGTTACAATATCGCAGTACATATACCCAAAAAGAATATAATCACTACGTTTCACTGTACGAGTTATTTACACTTTAAATATTTAATTTACAGTTTTTTTTAATGGCACGATGTTAGTATAAGCATAATATAAAATCATACGGCCTCATCAGCTGTTGTATCTAGCGTCCAGGCGTTATTTGTCCGTGAAGTAACTCGAGCAGCCAATATATCTCAGCGATGCATGCTAGAGGAGTGCAACAACTTGAAAGTGCAGGAAGTACATATCTTTATATTTATGCATTTACTTTTATAAAGTCTCAAACGTACCTGCCGACATTTAATAACAACGTCTTCAATTCAAGAAAAATCAGAGACAATAAAAATATACACATTGGCGTTAGAGCAAAGATCTCAACGAGGTTTCCAAAAATATGGTCGAAATAAATGATGATGAAGTTTAATTCTGGACTGATTTAAATAATTTCAACTTCAACAGATTATTACCAGAAGTTCCGAGTATCTACCAATAGTCTAACATTCCACGTGTGGGATTAGGCATTTATTTTAGCACACTCAGAGTATGAGAGTCAAATAATAGCCAAATAACTGACTTCGTGCCATTACATTTAGGTTTAGGCCATATAAACCGAGATCAAATAATACAACGGAACGGAGCTCTACCAAGTCACGTTTTTGGAAATGAAGCATTACCTAAAGCGATAAGTATATATGCGGGGCTACATTTTTTTTAGAAGAAAGTTATAACTGCCTGTTCCAGCGCCAAATTTATAATCTACAAAAATTCGGACACCCCATAAAGCCATTTATGATGGTATATTAATTGTGAGACTGTTATATGTAGGAACTGTTTTATGTAAAATTTTTGAAAATTACGACTTTCCTTTAGAAGACCAAAGTTTCATTTTTATTTTTGTACACGTCGTTATTTTTGACAGAGGCTTTTGATACTCAATTCCCCTAATGAAAATATAACGCTATGTCGCACTTTCTAAGCAATGACATGAAATTCAGCTGAGCACTGATAATGCAAATGAACCAAAGCTTATTGCGATTGATATTTTAGATGAGTCGAAGAGGTAATAAAAGATCGATTTAAGTAGGCACCAGTAGGAAGGATTTAAGTAAGTATCGAAGGAGGTACCAGTAAACATATGAAAATAACTGGTGTGCATGAGAATGTGGTATGCATCCGTTCTGATGTTATAAATATTAAAAGTGAATAAAATAATGCCTTTACAAGATGCAGGATCAAATCTCGTTAATTACAAATTAAAACATATTATATATATATATATATATATATATATATATATATATATATATATATATATATTTCTTTTTTTTTTTTTATATGATCCAGACTCTGAAGCTAGAACCCCAAAAGTGCAATATTATTGTTCCCGCATTCAAATCCAGAGGGTAGTTTTTTCATGTTTAAAACTTTATTTACTACCACACGTGAGTCAGATTTTGAAATAAAATAAATCGTTTTGCCCCTATTTTTATCATGCATTAATAGATGGAAATAATATGTACACAAAAACGCTTTCCTTTCTGTTCATATCTACTCTGAATCAAATCCGGGGATACTTTGCTAGTAATAATGAAATAAATAATAGGACATGCCTACATATAAAATATTACTATTATACTATATTTATATATATATATATATATACGTATATGTGTATAAATATATATATATATATATATATATATATATATACGTATATGTGTATATATATATATATATATATATAAAAAATCGAAAATAATAATTTGTATATTTTATTTTCGATTTCTATCAATTATTCGATGGTTAATATCAGTGACTTATAAATAAATTCGACCACTGATTTCTACAAACGTACGTGTATGTATTTATTATTACATCATTTACCATCACAAAAACTCTGATATAAGCTTCATTGGCGCTAGAGCAAGATTCATTTTCGAGACCCTTTAAAATCCCATTCCCCTTTAAGGATAATCAGTCTTATTCTTAAAAGAGACTGATAGTGATCCGTAGAAAATTAACCGAAATTAAATCAATGTAGCAATATTTACATAATACCTATTAATGTAGCCTATATAATCAGATTTAACAATTTCTAATCAATCTTATTCAAATAATAGTCCTTACTTTAACTTATTATATACTATACGTAGAAATTACTTCAGAATTATCAATCTAAAATATATTAGCGGTAAGAAAATTTAAAAAATATTAAAACTATGAAAATTTAAAAAATATTTATATTGATTAGTTCTTGTCTTTTTTTACTTGCTGATAGGGAAAGTGTGCTTACACGAACCAAACCAATTAAAACAACTTGGTCCGTGAATCTGTTTGAATTCCGCGTACAATTTTTTTTATTATTATTTTGATCTTCATAAGATATTATATAAAAATAAATGAACAGGTAATTATTTTCAATGCAAAGTACGCTAATATCATTCTAAGTTTTCTCTTTCTATTTTTATTCTAAAAATTGTTATTTTCTAGCTTTCTTGAGATGATTTTGGATCATAAAAATGTCTGTACGTAAACTCATTCAGATTTAAAGGAAGACGAATCTTTTTCGACCTCTGAATTAATATAGTGTATTCAGTCAGACAGTAGTACATGGCGGGGTACAAAAATTGAAGATGTCTTCTTATTAAGAATTTGTTTATATCCTTAACTTATTGTTAATAATAACAATGTATGCATAGGTCGAAAAATTCGTCTTTTTTTATTAGCTGCAAAAATTATCAAATTAAACAATTATATCTAAATCTATTCTCTAGCAATATCTTGAACGTAATATCTAAATTCCGGCATCATGATTATCCTGAAGACCCATTTAGGTAATTGTATTATATATTTCGAGCATTTAAATCACTTAAATTGGTTTGTTAAAGAGTTCCAAAAGGAGGATATTCTCAATTCGATGCGGATGTATTTTTTTCATCTTTCATGTATGTGCTGATGTAAGTGGGAGACGTATTATTTTTTCGTTGGTTGAAAGGAAGTGATTTCAGAAAGGTCCCACGTTAATATGATGAAGGTCTTATAATGAACTCCAGAGATATCCTAAGAAATTCTTTAACGGATGACGGCACAATGTCCCCTTGAAAAATTAATACTAAATTTGAACCCATTTGACATGGCTTTACAAATACTGTAGTCACGAATTTGGATGATGGAGCTAGTCTTATAATCGAGCTGGAAGTTGGTGACTTAAATTCTCAAGTAAAAAGTAGATTAATCAAGTCTGGGTTTATTTAACTTACCTTGGCTAGTCCATAGGTTAGAAATATTGACAAAGATTTGACGTTGGTGCAGAAAAGTGATGACAGGAACTTTTTACTGGTTTTTAACTTTTCTTGAAGAGTGTCTTGATCATAAATAGTGGCCAGATGCTGCTAATGGAAACGAGATATGGTGATAATATGCCTGAATAGTGAGGAATAGTTTCATCGAGTTTGGGCTCGTTTCCCCCATCAATACACCTTGGCTACTATTTGATCATTAATGGTGACCGAGTTGTAATGATGTAGCCAAACGATTGTAATAGCAAGGTTTCAATGGAGAGCAATAGATTCATCGTATTTGGTCAATTTTGACTTGTTTTGACGAGTCTTTTGGCAACAAGTAGCAGAAAGGGTCCGATATTAGGGTTTAACTGGGTATTAGTACTCCGTAGTAGTTAAGAGTAGTTTCATCAAGTTTAGGTTCCTTTGACTAATCTTGATGCATTTTTTGGCGACAATTGGAAGCCAGGGTCTCTTGGTAAAACTGGCAGGTTATGACAGGAACTCCTTAATAGTGAAGGGTAAGTCACTGACCTTGGACTTGTCTGACTCGCCAGACAAGTTCTTTGATCAAAATTGGTAGCCAGCATCTGATAATAGAGCCAAAAGATAATGGTAGAGACCCCTCATTCATAAAAAAATTAACTCATGAAGTTTACACTTGTTTGACTGATATGAACATAAGCAAGAAAGTGACAAAGTAAATTGGTAGGTATGTTTGTGCCGGTTTACACAAAAGATACATAGATATAGACATAAAACAACTATGATATCGTTAGGTAAGTAAGTAAGAAACTATCTACGGAATTTACCCAAAAAGTTAGCAAAAATTAAAACTAAACAGGAAATCTCATTTTAAAAGTAAAAAAAAATTAAATTTGTAGTAATTAAATTTGTGTAATTAGCAGTAATTAAATTCAAAAAAGTTGTAAGTCCCAATAAAACATTTTACTGTGAATTGCTACTTACATAAAAGCTAATTGACGCAACAAAATAGCAATTCAGAAAATGAACAACGCTATCTATCGCTAAGTAGAAATACGTAGTACGATTAGTAGTACATTTTTACTGTACTAGATACCATATTACATTATATTGTTTTGGTAAGGACGAAAGAGTGTAATTTATTGCGATACATACATGATTGTATTTATACATGTATGCGTAAATGTGATCATGTTTATGAATATATTCATGTTAACGAAGCGCCGTTAATCCCAGTTTCGATTCCAGTAAATTATATAATTGACTGTTTCGTGAGTTCATGATGTTCTGAATAATATGAATTATTATGAACACTAAAAAATATAAAATGAAAATTTAAAGCAAAAATTTAACCGATTTCAAGCAGTAATTGAATAAGAAATGAAATGAAAAGAGGAAAATAATGAAAATACGAGTATTAATCGGAACATTTGCGATAAAATATCGCTTCTGAACTTTAATACATTTGCACAATATTGGGACTTTTCGGTAAAACATATTTCTAAACACGGATAAATTTATAACCTATTGCTACTTTTGAAGATTTTTGGGGCCAATGTCAAGTTGAAAGTGATGCTTACCAAGTGCTGACGCCCATTTCTCTCACGCTTTCTCTCCCAAATTTGAAAAATTAAATATATTAACATATATTACGAGACACATAATCACCTAAGCGCCGTTTATGTTTTACGTATAATAAAAGTTGGGATCTGCGCTTTTTTTGCAGGTATAATCGCCTATAAATCATATACATCAACATGCAGACCATTAGTTATTTTCTTATCCTTTTTTTCTTTATGTCATGTTCTCTTTTTAACGAGAATTAACATTATTGACCTCGTACCGTTTTTCTTTAAATGCTGAGAATGGTAACACTGATGTTTTCTAAGGAAATAATATGACATATTAAATTTCATGTTAATGCTCTAAAAAAATTTCCATCTGTCATTTTTTGAAATTTGAACTTTTTGACAAACATATTTTTTGAAGAATCTTACAATATAAGAATAGTAACAGCCGTATTGTTTGTTTTTTCAATGACTTCTTTTCCCGAGCTTTGTTTTTTACAAGGTTTATGGTTATCATATATGCTAGAAAGCTATTTTGTTCATATACCGACCATAACTGATTAAAATGAAACAACTTTTTTCAACTTTCCTTCCATTTCACATATATTTTTAAAGTACTTCAGTCATTTATAATGGCAATCTTCTCCAGGTTCATAATTATGTAAGCGGATTTCTTTCATTATATCTTTAGTTCATCCTGTATCTCTTTTTTTGCTCTGGCTGTTTAGCGTGAGTATTTTTATCACTACTTGGCATTTTAGTACGCCTTCATTTAAAATATTACTAAACAAATACAATATACAAGCAATAAATTACAATAATCATTTAATTTTACAAAAATTGCTATATATGTAGGTTACAAAAAAGTGCGCAGCTTGCATGCCTACTGTCAAATTGACAACAATGATTTTTGACGTTTGCAGGCGGACATCTCTGATTCTTGTCATGGACGAACTATTGTAGCTGACTGTGATGTTTTTACCCAACTCTAATTATTGTATAAAATAAATACAACAAAATATTAACAGATGGAATTAAAAGGTGAGTTTCACAATAAAGTTTCATACATTTATTTCCGGTGAGTCCTTAAATTAGGTTTCGGTTAAATCGTTGTTTTAAGTGTGATCATATAAAAATGCAGAAGATTTAATGGAAATTTACGTGTTTTTGATAATAGATGTCATATATTTTTATGTATATGTTTTGTTGATGTATTATTTTTTTAATTTTTATTTACTATGCCTTCTCATTGATTTCTTCAAAAGTTTGTTAAAAATTCTAAGACAACTAGTTGTCACATTATTCTATTAAATATAATTTACTCTAACATCTAGTCGTATTGTTCACTGAAGTACTTAAGGGGAAACTGCATTACATATTTATACTTTTTTTATATGTTTTATACGTAGGTGGCAATATAAAAGACTTATCAAACAGCGTCTCTCTTATTTTTTTAAATTTTCTTACTCCAAATAAATTTACAATAGTTTAAAGGCATCGAAATTGCTGACATTAACACAAAACCTGTGAGGGTTATAATAAGTTTAACAAACTGTTTACGTCATAAATTTTCATATTCACTTTGAAAACTAGTGAAAAATTTATTTAATAGATCTTCCAGGATGTAGCTATCGTTTAATTTGCCACTTTATATTTTAAGGCCTATTAGTCAAATATTAAACTTTAAAATTGTCTGTAATGTGTTATTTAATTCTGCGCTCTAATTTTTTAGCCACGGTCCTGAAAAATTAAAAAAGTACGATATTTTAATAAAAATATTTATTTTAAATTGTCCTTTCTTGTTTTAATTTCATATTTTAATCGATTGATGGTATTTATAGTCATATTAATGTTAATTAAAATCGAATATTTTTCAGCTAGTGTTTGTATATCTAATCCTTATGAAATATAAATTCAAACTAGCTAAGTGCAAGTTGGACTCGCGCACAAACATTCTGTAGTAACAAACAATATTAAACCTATAAGTTTGTATTTCTCATAGACACTTAAAAATAAAGTTACTACTGTGGTCAATACAAAAATATCCTATATCTCAAAAATTATACAATATACTATATCGTACTCAAAACAATTTTCATTGAAAGTATATTTTAAGTTCTACTACCTTGATTTTATTCAGAATTTTGCAAGTGAAAATTTATAAGACTTTAGAAGCGCATATTACACCGAGTGACTCAAATAGAAAAGTAATATTTCAATCTCTATATCATTTTTACACCTATCTAACGATACCCCATAAGCCTACGTGCACTAGATTTTTTGTTGTCCCTCAGTTACCTATATGAAATGCCCATAATACTATTATTATCATAATTCCATTATTTAATTGTATGGCGGTTAAAAGAAGACTCAAAATGTCTAATAGTTTCCAGGTGAAATTATTGTGACGTACGGCAGACAGACAGAAAGACAGACTGACAGGACCAAATTATAAAGGTTCCGTTTTTACCATTTGGCTACGCAACCCTAATAAAGACGAGGCAAAATGTATACAAACAGGCAATCGTAGTTATATTGGGCATCATGTTAAAGCTTAACGATTTGCAAGTTGGGTTAAAAAATTAAAAATTATTAATGAATCCTTAATTTCACTTTGAGTTGCCTATCATACGACGCTTCACTCAATTGCCAGCGCAAAAGAATGTTCACCTTCATATTGCCTATATATATTCTTTTTCGATATTCCCATATAAAACGAGACCTTTATTCGAAACATCCACTTGTGAAATATCAAACATATTGGTCTGAAATTGTAGAAACTGTAAAGTTGTGACAGATGGGCATAACGAAACTGTACCTTAAAAACCAGAAATCATCCAAAGATAATCATACAAAAAAGAGGAAAAATTATTATAAATACTAAATAAGATATTTTCAACAATAAAATTAAGTTTAACATTTTAATATCACGTAAGTCCAGAGTTAATGGTAAATTCCGCGTCATACATATGAAAGGAATAAAAGTGTAAATTCTAGCAATATTCTACTTTAATTCAAAGCAAGAAGTAATGGGTTTAATACCGTAATAAGGATGTAAAGTGAATTAAATTTTGTAAAACTTCAAGATATATAAGCAATAATGTTTGATATCGGTCCATCGATAAATATGTCCAAATATCTACTTGCAAGTAATCGTTTAAGGCTTAGCGAACTTCCCACTGGTTGTAAGCGTTTTCATTTGATGCAATTACGATGAAAATTTTAATTTATATTACGGTATAACAAAGTAAAAAAAGTATTTTTTTTTTACTTTCGTCAAAGGATTCTTTATAACAAATACTTTTTGCATATATTTACTTAGTTTATTTCTACTCGATATACGTTCTCGTGATTATACTGGGATATATTTAGAAAATGTGTAGTGTAAAATTTATTCGGCTATATCTACTCTACCTAATGAAATTAAAGTTGAGCCTGCTATAGTAGTACAATTAAGGTTAATTAAAGCTTATAGGCAAGTATTTTGGAAGGTCAGCCTATTACTCTAATACTCCCCGATGTCCCAAAGAAAGGATTAAAGTTAAATGTAACATTAATAAATAACTTACAAAAATCACTCAAAAGTAACACTGAGTTGAAATTACTACAATAAGTCAGATAAATATTATAAAAAAAATTTTTGGACCGATTGATGCGCACAAAAAATATTGCAGGATTAAATGATGCCAAAAATTAAGTGCGGCGGTGATACATATTATTTTTAGTTGCTTCTCCAGTAAAAGTGTGAGCACTTAATAAAAATTAATAAAATAATTAAAACATAAATGCAGAAAAATATTTTTAAACACAAATGTTATTTCGTCGGGTTTCGTTTAATTAAAGATGGTTTCACAATGAAACGAATGGATGATCCCGAAGATTGTGCTGGGATATATCGGAAGAAATACAAATAACATAAATTTGGCAAAAAAATATGATAAGAGGCGGAATTAAATGCAAAGTGTATACTTGCGGTCCGCTATCAAAGGAAGAAAAATTAAACTTAATACATAAAATCTGTAATATTTCACCTGTACACAAACATAGCGAGAATATCACACCGAATAAAATAATTGATTTCAAGGGGAAGGAGTTTCGCTCTCCCTTCCCTATCTTCCGCCATGATGTGTAGGGCTGATCACAGGCTCACGGCTTTCGATTGATGCGCTGTACCGCAGGATTCCCGCTCGCGGAGCAGAGCTGGAGTGATGTTTGTAATCGCCTAACTGAAATGCCACAGACAAGTGATGGGTAGCGCGCCACTGGCGCAAGAAGCTACATACTGCAATCACGGAGCCGCTTGTCCAGCTTGGCGATTATGTTCTTTACATTCGATGATTGGCACATTGAGAAATGACTATGTCCAGCATTAGACGTATATATGATGTTAATTTGAATTGATTAGAAAAGAAAACCACGTTTGGTAGTTTTAAGCCTAATTATCTAGAATGGTTAAAGTAACCTTTATCTTTTGGTTAGCAGTCTAAGACATGTAATATAAAAATAATATTTAATGATTAAGCATAACGCAATTTTTAATGATCAAGTATATCAATTTTGCAACTTTACTACGAAAAAAAGGGAAGGAAAGGTCAAGTCAAAAATATTATCCGCCAGTTTGATTGTATTTTAAAAACCCTCTTTATGAAACCCCATCCAATGGGGTCCCTGCGAAAAAAAATAATAATCTCCTGTCGAGAAATAGGGAAGTTCTTAAAAAAATATATTTTTATGTAACCTAATTACGTAATACCTTTCCTGTATAATTTCATAACGACCCGTCTTGAAGTGAAAAAGCTTTGATGTTGGACATTACGATAGACAGACAGGCACGCGGATGTGACGAAAGTATAACGTTTCTATTTTTGTCTATTGGATACGAATTAACGGTTTCGAATATGGATAACATTTTGAATAGAGAAATACTATTCAAAATGTTATCCATACTCGATTTTCTTTAATTGGTTTGAGATAGCCCACTTTTTATATCAAACCAATTACAATCTCATTGATATATTTAAGTGAAAGGAAAATCCGCCGAAACAATGCTTTCATTAATTAGGAGGGCGTCATCAGAATTTAACCACCGAATTCATAAGAGATCCACCTGTTGAAATGAACAAAAAGGCTTATAGTATCACATTATTGTACTCTCGTCTGTTTTTCAAATCCATTTTTCTCAGAAAGGGTTTCTTTTTTGTAATTCCCATTCGTAGCTATCGGGGATCTATGATAATTAAATTCCTGTACCAATAGAGATATATAGTAAAACTAGTAATTTAAAAAAAACTTTTTTTAAAAAACTAATTATAAAGTAAATTATCTTCCATAGAATCAAGTTCTGTTAACTCAGAGCTATGAGTATTTCAAGTATTTTCAAGTTCAAAAAAACTCTTAACTGCGAGTAAAATTCGTATTATGAGAGATCTGTATCCTTATATGTACCTAATATACAAGAGTTAAAACGTTGAAACGTAAAGAGTATTTCTATAATAAAAATGAATATTACTAGCTGTTATTCTCAAACAAAAATAGATTTTTGACAGAATTTGATACTTTCTAGGTAGTCCTTTGCAGTTAATTACATTTGAAGCACCTTTTAAGCGCTAGAAGAGTAAAAGATAGCAACTTGCGATGCATCATTAAATTCTCAATGCTATATCTGTGACGCAAGATATTTTAGAGATATTGTGTAGGAAAAGTGTAAAAAAACTAAAATTATAAACAGTTCTTTGTAACACAGACAAGTAGAATTCACTACGCAGATTACATTAATTCAATATGGGTATAATTCTATATAGGTGCTTTTAATTTAAAAGTTAATTTTGTTTTTAATATTTTTTGTACTTACCGTATTATAATAATGCTTACCATAGTGCAACGTACTTTAATTACGGATATTATGTTTATTGATATTGAGGGCGTTTTTTTACTTGGGGACAGATTTAAAGAAATTAAGGAGAATAAAAATTTTACATAAAATTTAGTGTGATAGATAAAATTTAACTTTGAATATGATGATGTAGTATGCAAAGTTATAAAAATAGCTATAAACATATTTATTAATCTTATAACTCTTTTAACAATACAAAACCGACCTTGTAAATCAAAAACTTATTGTCTCATTCCTTTTAATGGACGGTAATCAAGAAAATTATTACATTGCCTATTTGCCATTTCGATAATATTTTCCTTATTTCATCAATGTATTTCCCGTCTCTTTATAATTATAGACTACTTTAACTTTACTTCATTTCCCCTTTCAGAAAAAGATGTACAAACATTTTTTTACATTTCAATATTGGAATTGATAGAAGTTTTTTTATTATTTATTGATTATAATATTTAAATTTTATTTACATACTTAGTTTATTCAAATATATTTCGAAAGCTCATTAAAATTAAATACAGCTTAAATAGAAATATATTGCGATATAAAATATCTATTGCGCTTCATATCAAAACAGAAAGTATTTTCACATTGTTGGCAGTATCCTTATCCGTGTGAGTAGGAGAATTTCTTTACACAAGAATTTTGTGGTGCAAAATGAGATTTCGTTTTCTTTTATTTTAAACGTATACAGTAATTTATGAATAATAAAATGAACCTCCGTTTCATATTTGTCCTATCATATTTACTCAAAACTATAATAAACAACAACTCTGAATTTATTAATAACGCTCTCAAATTTGGCTTAAATATAATTTCCCATTTAGGTCCATACATACTGACAATAAAAACCGGCTAGCAGGAATTCATGTCTTATACTTTAATTATACACAGTAGTTGTGAACTTTTTTCTTCAAAATTTATGAAAACATTTTTTTCAGTTAAATAACTGAATTCATTACCTATTGTAGTCTATGCAATTTTCACTGTATGACATTAGGGAAATTAGGCCAACTAAGTTTTGTAATTGGTTAAAATACCACGTAACTCTATTACAGTAAAAGATATATTCTTTTATAGTTTTCATTGATCTGTCGACCTTATGCATCTTGCAAATTTCTTCGTTTATAAATATATAGTGAATTCAATAATCTATTGAATTGCAGTTGAATTGTTTTTCTTCCGTTTGCAGTCTATAACTATTTATTAATAAAATTAGACTGCTTTTATTGATTTTCCGACTGTTTTATGACACGTTTCACATTCTTTTAATCAAGAAAGTACAAAAGGGGAAGGGGAAGGGGAAGGGGAAGGGGAAGGGGAAGGGGAAGGGGAAGGGGAAGGGGAAGGCGAAGGGGAGGGGGAGGGGGAGGGGGAGGGGGAGGGGGTGGGGGAGGGGGAGGTGGAAGGGGAAGCGGGAGGGGGAGGGGAAGGGGAAGGGGAAGGGGAAGGGGAAGGGGAAGGGGAAGGGGAAGGGGAAGGGGAAGGGGAAGGGGAAGCGGGAGGGGGAGGGGGAGGGGAAGGGGAAGGGGAAGGGGAAGGGGAAGGGGAAGGGGAAGGGGAAGGGGAAGGGGAAGGGGAAGGGGAAGGGGAAGGGGAAGGGGAAGGGGAAGGGGAAGGGGAAGGGGAAGGGGAAGGGGAAGGGGAAGGGGAAGGGGAAGGGGAAGGGGAAGGGGAAGGGGAAGGGGAAGGGGAAGGGGAAGGGGAAGGGGAAGGGGAAGGGGAAGGGGAAGGGGAAGGGGAAGGGGAAGGGGAAGGGGAAGGGGAAGGGGAAGGGGAAGGGGAAGGGGAAGGGGAAGGGGAAGGGGAAGGGGAAGGGGAAGGGGAAGGGGAAGGGGAAGGGGAAGGGGAAGGGGAAGGGGAAGGGGAAGGGGAAGGGAAGGGGAAGGGGAAGGGGAAGGGGAAGGGGAAGGGGAAGGGGAAGGGGAAGGGGAAGGGGAAGGGGAAGGGGAAGGGGAAGGGGAAGGGGAAGGGGAAGGGGAAGGGGAAGGGGAAGGGGAAGGGGAAGGGAAGGGGAAGGGGAAGGGGAAGGGGACGTAAGGAAGTACGTAGTATGGGGAAGAAAATCTAATACTTAGTCTATACAATAAAACAAACAATTTCCTATGCGAAACTTGAAATACACCGATCAATGGTAGGGTATTTATTATTATACACTCATTATTTGCAGGGAATATTGACATTTTTCTATTTGCAAATGTAATATAAAAAAAGGTCGTAAATAATTTCCTCGCCTGCTTCAGGTGCATTCTTTTTCGCATGCATTCTTCTAAATGATTAATAATTTGAATTTTTTGTTTTGCAATTTGCACCATCTAGGTTAAAAAATCGCTAACATGTGTTAATTGATGTGTGAGTATTGCAGCAAAGTTTAATATTTTTTTTTCTAAAGATAACAGTGATAACTGGGCAAATAAGTCACGCTACCTCAGCACGTCAACAAATTTACCAGATGTAGCCATTTTTTCGGCACTGCGTCGACAAAAGTCAGAACCTAGGTCTTTGTGATTTTTCTTTCAAATCTTTCAGGATCTGTGCTAAATTTGTCTCGTTGTTGATTTCCATGATTTTTCACATTTCCACATTCTACATTGAGACAAAATTAGTCTAAACATTCTGACACTGCTTGGTGGGTTGTTATTTTAAAGAGAAGAGTTGTTCTGCTTTATATATTTAAAGAAATGTTTAAGTTAGAAAGTAGGTTTTTATCCCATTGCTTTGAGGATCAGTACTAATGTTTTGACTTATTAGTAGACCTGGATGAAACATAGATGTTTTCAGCAATTTCTTAATAATACATAATGGTGTAACGTGAATAATTTTGCTGACTAAAAGCGAATACGATATTGGCGATTTTTGGCAATATACGCGTAAATATTAATAAATAAAAATATATGTGTCTAATGCTTGCACTTAATAAAAAACAAAAATTTAATCAAATAAATATTAATTCTCCTTAATTATATTCGATTTAATATAAATTTATTCAGCAGAGATTAAAAAAACTCAAACAACCGGCCAATGGTCAAATAAAATGGTATGCCAATAACCATGTCAATAATGTTAAATGGTAAGCCAATAACCATGTCAATAATGTTAAAAAATCATGGAACAGATGATAGCGTTTTTCTCTCTTTCATATAAGTTTGTCTCACTCGATTAGGGCCCCTGAGGCATTACTGTATTATTGCTCTAAATGCTCTCTAAATGTATTTATAGAAAGAATATGGCCTAAGTTATATAATATGGCATAAAGTCTATGATATACGCGACCTTAATGGTTATATGAAAATATGTTAAATTGATACTGAACTGATATACCGATTGTAATTTCAACATTTTTAACAATTGGAATTTAATTATTTATCAACAATTTCAATTTCTATATTGTTACTATAATAAAAAAGACATATAAATAATAAATATGAGTGAGGTCGATGATTTATTTATAAATATATACGAAAAATGTAATCACCTTGAGGAACCTCTGCGAATAAAAGCTTTGAGGTTGTATGAAAATAGTACATTAAAATGAAAAACATCGATTCACATTTAAATGTATGATAGTTTAACTATTAATAAAAATAAAAGTTGTAGTCAGCTGAACGCTTTCGAGAGGGAAGATCGTCGATTGACCTATTAACGTTACTGTCCGGCTCGGCGCGATTTACTGAGTGTGATAGATATTTGTGGCGTCGACTGATGATCTTACAACCACCATAAATTTTGCTGATAATTTTTCATTATTATAAATAGATAAATATTTATCTCTAAAAAATTTATTGGATATAAAATGACTTGAGTACTTTTTGGCAGGTTTATATGGTTGACTAACTTATAAATCATCATTCGCAGTAAAACCTACTATAATTTCCCTAACTAATAATATACAAACATTCATCAAAATAATTTTGAAGCGATGTAAAATAAATTGATGAAATGATAGCTATTTTTCGAGCTATTAGTGTTATTCAACATTTCAAGCTTATTTAATTTTTTTCAATATATTACGCTGTCAAACCTGAATTAACGACTTTAATGAAATGTCTATATTTTGCTGTTCATTGTGTAAAGTTCTGTATTACATTTTATTTCACCTCTGAGCTGATGATATTGAGTGAGATAAATAAGCTGTAATATAAAATAATTATGTACTCAGATTCAATTACGTTCCATTAACTCATCAGTAGAAAAGGCGTGAATGCAGCTGTCAACTTTCACATTATTGCAGAAATTTTATATTTTCGTTTCAGATTGAATTTTATCGAGGGAGAATATCTTTATTACGTATTAACATTACATATCATCTTTATACTTACTTAGTGTAATATCATCAAAATTTGAGCTAAGTACGCTTTCCCGTCAAGAATCGTGTTACAATAATAAGTAATGGAAATGCCTATTATTCAAATACATGCATAATTAAAACGTAGCTAAAATATGAGTACTGTATCATGTTGAAGATATATGTATTTACAATAATGGTTGAGGATTTCCAGTTTTAAGTTATCTTACATGTTTTTCACTACATGTAAATACATGTAAATGTGTTTTAAGATTTTATGTTTATTTGGGTAAGGTTCAGATTATGGTACTTTATTTTAAGTGTTATCTGAAATGTTATGAGGTATTCTAAAGAAATTTAATAAATTTTTATAAATTTGTTTTCTTAAAATAATTTTCTTACATTTGCCGCATATTGTTTGTAGGAAATATATCTGACGATATAAAAATGTTTTGTTATTAATTTTATAAAGTATTATTAATTTATTAATCATTGAAAATGGTATTACATTTAAATATATTGCTATAAAATTAATTAATTTGCCTTTAACATATAAAGGCTACCAACTGTAATACACTTTTTACTTTTCCCGTAAGCATTTTTTTACATTTATTTATTGAAAAAAAAGTTACTTTACTGGTACAGTATAGTAATTCTTTAATATTAAATAATAAAATATTTTCATAGGCATTTCTAAAATTTTACCCCGTTTCGAAAAAAGTATAACTTCAAATTCAAGTGAAAAAACTATTTCCATTTACTTATATGTCTAACGAATTATGTTATAAGATAACCTCGAATTAGGGGCGAACGAAGAAAATAGGCCACAATGTGCAGGACGTAAAAGAGATATTATGATATAAAGAGTCATTATTTTCTAACCAATGTCATAATGAATCCATATAAGTTACTAACTGTATTTGATAGAACCACGAATAAAGCAGTGACGTATCGCGAAGCATTTTTACGTATAAATCACAATTTGTTCACTTTATTGTACTTGACCACGATATTACTATTGGATTTTGAATGTCGTGAGCTCGTCAATAAATTATTCTTTTCTAAGTACCTATTTATTATTTTTACTATTATCGGCTATTTCCCGTCCAGGCAGAATATGTAGCGATGTTAGACAAATCAATTCTTTAATATAGGTTTTATTAAATTTTATGGCTTCTCATATTACCATGTTTTATATATATTTTCACTAGACCGAGTCCTGTTTTTCTGGATCAACACTTTCTTTTCCCGATTGACGTGACCGAATCATCTTATATTATTTTTCATCTTTGCAATAGTACCATTTTGTAATAACTTTCCTTTTTATTTCTATAAAAAAATAGTTCCGCCTATATATTAGAGTCTTTCTATTCGCAGACTATTTTCTTTAAATAAAAAAACTTGATAGCAAAATATCATAAGTGTTAAAAAATTAAATGAAATAATTAACTAATTACAATTATTCAATAAATTAATATTATGCAGGCTAATATATTGGTTACAGGTATAGATGAATTTTAAAAGAAACGTTGAACGGACAGAAACTTCTAACAAATGTTGCAAAGTATGGAATTTACTATTACAAGTTTAAGATTATTGCTAAAACTTATACATAAATTTAAAATATTGTACCTTAAAGCAAGAAAAGTACGCGCTAAGTTAGTTTATCCTGTATTTCCTACAGAGCTAGACATGGAATTAAGAACGTCATTAAAAATGTTTATTCTACGATTTTAATGATTAATATTTTTATTACATAATAACGAAAATTTTTACCCCACAAGAATTCTTGAGCCTTAAACTGACTCAACACTAATTTTTCAAATTTAATTTAACTTCCATACGAATCGTTAAAACTTTTTAATTAGTGAGAGACATAAAAAGTATTCAAAGGAAATTAAATGATTTCATAAAAAGTCCTTTCGCCGACTTTAAAATGTACTTTAACAAATGTACAAAAATTAAGTCCTGTTAGGGCTTAATTGATATGACTTAATTGATTCGCGTGTAAAGAAAAATGCGACGAATAATGGAAAACTTACAATTAGTTTCTCTCCTTCAACATAGATTTCAATTATTGGAATTTACTGCTTCTTATTTGGATTAAGTAATTTGGGTTGATGAGTGAATTTGTTTGAAGTAGTAACAAGGGTATCAAGGAAGAATAGGTATCAAGGATCAAAAACCGGCGTGTCCAGAAAGCTAAGTAAAGTATCTAAAATCGAATACCTTTGTGCCGATAATGATCGGTCGTACCATATTAACACACCGTACAGAGAAATAATTAAGTAATAGATTGTTTCACTGGACGTAAATAGTTTCAATAATAGTACAAAAGTCAACTTTGAATAATATCAAAGTAAGTTAATACTATTTGGAACTACACATTTTATTACATGGGGTCATACAAGTTCACAAGACTTTAAAAAAAAAATCTAATAGAGATTAACCATTTTCATTTAAAGATGTTTTACGTATTTCACACCAAGTTCTTGATTAAATTGAGACAGTTTTATGATTTTTAGAACACCAAGATTTCATTGACGAATTTATTTTTATAAAGCTAATGGGTTATATCATCGTTATCACACATTGCATGTCGCGTCCTCTATTACATCATTGCTTGCTATGATTTAACTATAGAGCCCATCGTAACGTGATTTAAATTAATTTTAAATCTAAATACAATTTTGTGTCATACTGAATTTCACTTGTCATGATATTTTAAAATTATTATTCTTCTAAAAAAAATATATTTTGATAAATATTTTTTTTTTCGACGCCATAACACCTGAACACTATATCATTTAGCTTTTAAGAGACAATTATTAGAAGACCTTACCTAAAAGGTGGAAAGCTAGTGGATTTTTTGACGAAATTAAAAACTTTTTTTTCCTGGAATCTAATATAAAATTAATAATCCTGCAAATGCCCTGAATTATTAGTAACAAATTTCTTCGAAATCATTTATTTTAGACTATGAAATTGATGTGAAACTTAAAATTTACATTTAAACAATTTATTTAGAAATAAACACAACTAAAGCAGAATGCAGCCAAATTTAAAGTAATAACCTTATTATTAAGTGGAATGATGACTAATATATAGATTAAGTACTCTTCAAAATCCTCTTTCCGAAATGATCATTTAATATTAATAGTAAATCTCAATAAAAATACAAAATATGAAATTAGTGAGTTTTTATATTTTCACTTGTTTTAAGTTTTTTTGAGGACGTTCTACCGTAAGCACACAGAAAGCAGAATTAATCTGTCCCATTCATTATTTAAATAAATTCAATTCGTTTTTTTTAAATATCTTTCTATGTTAACTTGCTAATCAAATCATTTTCGTTTAATGAAAGTGAAATACTAGCCTCAGTATCATAGCTTGAATGATGAAATGCTTTTATGTTTTCAAAGGCGTTACTAAATCATTATAAGTAATTATATTGTCTTCTATAGTCACAAATCAAAACAGAAATATATAGAAAATTATTACAAAAACTTTAAACCGTTTATTATTAATATGTTAGTATATTGATAGTATAGTAGAGATGTATACACATTAGCGCTAAGTTAAATATAATTTTATTATAAGTTATCCTTGACGACAAGTGCTGGATGCTCAATAATAAAAAAGATGTGAAAACCTAACTTTAATATCCATTCTAACGTAACGGAACCGGTTATATTAAAAGAAAGCATATAAAAAAAACTCGACAGTCTAGAATAATCGAATTTAAAATTTGTTAAGAAGCAAATCTGGGAACCTTAAAGGTGCGGTTTAAACATTTTCTCGACTCCCAAAATACATCTTAACCAAATAGTGATGACCGACAGGGGAAACCATCAGACAATTATTCGGTCAAAGATCACTTTTCATTAACTTCGATGAAAATGCCTGCATAAGCCAAATTGTTATTTGTACATAATTAGAGTCGTAGTTAAGATTTGTCCTAATTATATTTTTTTTATTCTTGGTCTTCTTAGCCTGTCTTCTTAGCGCCAACAGCTGTTGACGCTCATACTCATCTATGTACGCAATTGATTGTAATTAAAATTATTAGAGAGAAATAAATAAAGAATATTCAGTACAAAATTGCCACTAATGAGTATCCGCCATATCGAAATCCTACAACGCCATCACGTATTTTACGTTACCCGTAAAGCATCATCTCAACATCAAAATTTTAACAGCCGATTATATCGTTGTGACACAAAATAAATGTGTATGTATGTATGTATATATATATATATATATATATATATATGTATATGTGTATATATATATATATATATATACATATATATATATATATATATATATATATATTTATATATATATATATATATATATATATATATGTATATATATATATATATATATATATGTATATATATATATATATATATATGTACATATAATCAAAAACATTAGTTTCCTGCACCCGAGCAATAAGTCAATTATAGAACATAATAGAATATGCTATATAAGATTTAACTATAGAAGAACATTTAACTATATAAGATTTAACTATTAAAGACAACAGGTAAACATAAAAATAAAATGGTAACAACTCGATTACAACGGTCTATGATCGGTAACAACTATATACCTAGGCTAATGTTCCTCTCTTGCTTTTAAATTAATATTTTATTATGAATGTAAATTTTAGTCCAGGTGTGTCGACACCGATTTAATTTTAAATTCATATTAACGCCGATATATTATATTCATCTACACATATTGTCAACGCGTCAAGAATAATTTTAGTTTAATGTATTTATTTTTTGCTGATTTTTTACGCGTTTTGATTCACCGATTTAAAAACTAAAGAGAAAAGACCGGAATGCAAATGACATTGAAGGTTAGGAATGTTTGGGAATGCAAGGTCAAAATAAACAAAAAAAATGTTCTTACCTTCGATTGCATTCGAAAAGATGTATTTAAAAGATATATTTTTTGGCCCATTTTCGGTGTATTCAAAAAAATTGTTTCGTGTCCGCTTTTTTTAAATTTCTCTTTACGACTTCCTTCCAAAGGAGAAAGCACACGCTCATATAAATCATGTCAACACAAATATTTTAAAAGTTAATTTCATCACAAAACATTAGTGTCACTGTACCTCAAAAAAAATTTTGATTTATTTTATACTGCAAATTAGTGCTAAAAGATATATGTTCTGATCAGTATCACGGGTGGTTTATACATTAATTATATTGGAACCAATAACACCCTTGTTACTTTATGAACAACAACGATGTTCTGACTGTAATAGACGGGTTTAAACTAAATATATTCGAGTTAATATCTTATTAAAATTATGTTACTAACTATAAAATAATGAGCGCCTACGTTTTATCGATTTTGAACATTTATTTTGTTATATTGTACTGGTATGTTTCAAAAAATAATTAGAGAGTATTCTTAAATTTTGAACCGCTTAAATCATTGTGGTCCTTTTAATCTATGTAAATTTTTCATATTATCCAATTGTTTTTATTGGAAATTATGTTGTTTTTGATGTGAAACATCTATAGGCGCAGGTATAAACCGGATCGTTGGCGTGGCGACGCTTGCCGTAGCGACGGGTCGCCACCCTATACTAAGGTAAATATAGTCTACATGTAGTAGAGTGTACGGTATGGCGACGTGTCGCCATGCGCAACCGACTACGCGACCCCCTCCTCACTCAGTTCGACGCTGTTGTTTACTATGGTACACATAACCTGTACTTTATTATTTTTGGATTAATTGTAAATAAATGTTTATTAAATAAAGTCACCATTTTCTGTAAGAAATTCGTAATACTTTATTTTTTCATTATGCTATATTTAGTTTCTGTAATAATCTTGTATTTTATGCATTGTACTTTTACGAACACGATGTTTCACATCTGCCAGGCGTCCCGTGACGGCTTACTGTTTTATATTTATTGGTATTTATGGTTACACGCTTTTTTTGCCACAGTAGTAAATTAAAATCTTTAATGAAATAAAAATATACAACAAACTAGAAAAAAATACATCGATATTGTAAACCCGAATTAATCGATAAGGTTTGTTTTGCATATAGTTATCCGCACTAAATGACTTCCGCACTATCCGCATTAAATGTAGCTTGCAAATAACTAGTTCTCTCTCCACGATGTTTGGTCCAGGTCTTTTTCGTATTTAATTGCATATAAGATTACGTAAATATAGCGATCGACTCTATGATATCTAAAGGCAGACGGATTCGTTATATAAAATTTTCTGTGGACAACGGAGTTGGGCTGATGTTGGGCTGATATTTTTAGCAGAAAATTATTTGGTGATTCAGAAAAAGCAAGGCATAAAAATTATAACTTTTTTTATATTTCTCAAAATGTATAAAACTTGTAATTTATTAATTCTGAAAGGTCGAAAAGCAATTATTGAAAAGAATTGTCATTTAAAACAATTTCTTTTAATAATTGCTTAGTATATTTAATAACGGTTCATTTTTAAGGGAGGTTGATTTGAATTTATATTAATTTCTTATTTAAACTTTTTTAATTAAACATAGTTATATCGACAATAAGAAGTAATATCATTATGAAGAAAGGACATCAAATTAAGAAAGTAAAGACTTGTTAATTACAAAGGGAGCCCGCACTACAACTATTGCCCTTTTATGCACACGTGTACCCTTATGCAAATATTTATACGTATTAAAGGGTACATAGTATTTATATCAAATTATGTAAAAATATTAATATTATTTCTGACCATATTATTACCTTGTCATTATTTGATAGGTGTAAAAAATATGTGTAGAATCAATATTTAGTTTTCCGTTTAACTTTAGGTAAACTTATGGTATCACTGTTCTTCATAACTTCAATTGTAAAATTTTCCGAGATTTGGGAGGGTGTACATATTTTGTGTAGGTCTTATCTATTATTCTTACACAATATTTTGACGAAATTGTTCTAACTTCTTGCACTTGATGCCGCACACAATAAATGAAATGAAAAAACTGGAATAATTTTATTTGCACTATTTTAAAATGTTACTAAAATATTTTATGTTATCATTTTTTGAAATATATGTAGGCCAATATGCTTTATCTAACTTGAAATATATGTAGGTCAATATGCTTTATCTAACTTGAAATATATGTAGGTCAATATGCTTTATCTAACTTGAAATATATGTAGGTCAATATGCTTTATCTAACTTGAAATATATGTAGGTCAATATGCTTTATCTAACTTGAAATATATGTAGGTCAATATGCTTTATCTAACTTGAAATATATGTAGGTCAATATGCTTTATCTAACTTGAAATATATGTAGGTCAATATGCTTTATCTAACTTGAAATATATGTAGGTCAATATGCTTTATCTAACTTAAAATATATGTAGGTCAATATGCTTTATCTAACTTAAAATATATGTAGGTCAATATGCTTTATCTAACTTGAAATATATGTAGGTCAATATGCTTTATCTAACTTAAAATATATGTAGGTCAATATGCTTTATCTAACTTGAAATATATGTAGGTCAATATGCTTTATCTAACTTGAAATATATGTAGGTCAATATGCTTTGTCTAACTTGAAATATATGTAGGTCAATATGCTTTATCGCTATTCAAATTTCATATCTCTTCACAATTAAATCAAACTACGTGATGTAGCATTATTTCTAATTTCTTTTAGTTCTTTAACAAAATAAACTAAAGGAAGTAGAAATAATACTACATCACGTAGTTTCATTTAATTGTGAATAATGAATTTCTACAAAATTAACGCCAAATGAATATATCTCTTCGTCAAACCGTTTTTGAGAAAAACCGTCCTTGCCAACGAACAAACGGTAGGTCCAGTGAGCGATTTTTTAAACGTTCCGTTTTGTTTTTGTTTTCAAGTATGGAATTCTTTCTTTAGTTGTTTTATGGAAATATTTTAATTTCAAATTACGTGTAATATGTTACTTTAACCTTTAAGTTACTCTAATATGTTATTTTAGCAAGAACATAGTCCCACAAAGAAATTCGATCAAAAGATATCATCAAAAGGCTATATTAAGAAAAAAGAAATTGAAAAAAGAGTTAAGCGTAACGTTTTTTATGCCTGGTAACAGTAGAGAAAATAAATGAAATGTTCAAATTGCCTTCCACGTGCCTTTATTTAAAGGCAACATTTTTTGATAAAATTTCTTTTCAGTCAACCTCCTTGTGTACAGGGGTAAATCTTTAGATATCTTGAGCTTCGATTCTCTCAAAAACATAGTATTTTACATTAAACTTCTCTTTCTAGAAAATTTACATATAGACCACGTCGACAGCATAACTTATCCTAGATACTTGATACATACTATAATTTACATTCAAAACATTTCCTATTCCCTTAAAATAGTGACAAGCACAGCCTTAATTTCATCTGTACTAGTAATGAAGATGCATTCTTGAATTCACTTGGTAATGCATTTTTAAAAATTGTAGATATGAGTTTGAGTTTACATTTGGATGACCGTCCTTTTCCATTTAGTTTGCTAGTATACAAATTTAATTCAGACTGATAGTGGAACCTGGAATAATAAATTAATTAATTTACAGATTCCTTTTTTATAGAAAACTCGCTTGAATGTAGGATTTTCTTAAAAAAGATGTATCAAAAAAACATACGAAACCATCCTAGGAAGGATAAAATATTTCGTTTTCTTTATTATCTTACTTCCATAAGAGTAATATATAATTAAAAAATAAACCGAAGTTTATATGAAAAGGAGTAATTCAAAGAATTTTAAATCTTAACTATTCGAGACTTCGGTACTGTCTTTTAATACTTCTTACCTACTGTCTTTTAACAATATGGCCTGAAATCCCGGACTTTTGGTTTGCTATGTTTTAATGGATATAATATAATACATTATTTATAATTATAAACTTTTAATAGATTCATTCTTAATATAATATTGGTTAAATTCAAAATAATTAACAGAATGTACAGTAGGTATTTTATTCTAGCCAACGAATAAAAATGTAATATTTTCTTCAATTGTGCATTAATTTTTTTTTGTTTTAAATAAAAATTATTTCAAAGATTTTACTCAGCAGACTGTATTCTGAAATAGCAGATCTATACGCCACTTAACTAATATTTTGCTACACCGTCATTGGTATCTATAACATCTTATATTTTATGTTCTTCCATATTTTTCAGTACGTTTTTATTGCAGTTTATTCAGTTTTGTCAGTGTGTGCATAGCGTGCCTCTATGCCTCCTCATTTCTATCAAGCTATCTCTTTTGATTAGTTTCAAGAAGTTTTCTTTAGAATAATGAGCAGACAAGATGAATTTCCTAATCAGCCCAGAACTTTTACTTAATTATCACCCAACGTTTTTTTATATTATGGCCTGGAACTATGTGTTACAAAAGAACAATATCGACATCTGAGAACTATTCGCCTAATAAAAAAATATGATTTATGCACATGAAACAGGAAATCTCTAATAGATATTATAAAAAAACTTAATCTTCTTCCAATCCTCCACTCTTTAACTCCGGTGAGTTTTGCTAACGGTTTATCTCCATAACTGCAGTTTTTTATTTGTGGACGACATCGGAAGCCCATATCCTTTATTTTCCTGGGAATTATTCAATGTAATACCTTGATTTTAACATCATTGACTTATTTACTACATTAGCTTCAATGCTTTTAGTTCAATATCGTTCCTCTGAAAGTTATACACTTTATGCATAACTACGGACGCCTAAGTGATAAACATGTACAATTCGAGTTTGAATTTGGTAACACTTATTTTTATTGCATTTTTAAAAGATAAAAAATAATACTTTATTAAATGCAAGTTTACATATATGCCTATAAATAAATTGTATCTATAAAATATTTACATGCAAATAATACACACTCAATTTTTCATCGTATCCCTATTAATTTGTCAAAAACTAACTTAAATTAAAACACTGAGAATTTTTGAGAGCAAATATTCCCTGAAACCTAATATTACGAGTGTTTCCAGTTCTAGTTCTACTATCGCATGTGACGTGGATATACATCGAATTTATTCAAATGTAGCAATATATTACAAACATATGTGTAATTATATATTACTAAAAAACATGGTTTATCAATTGCAGTACCACAATAAATCATGAATTATTGAAACCAAAGAACATAATCGTATGTTCAGGATCGTATTGGTTTAGTTACGATAATAGACGTGATCAGCATGAATATTATGATATTCAATTAGGAATATACGAAATAGAGTTGAGAAATAGTGTGCCTTCGTTGATGTTTACACGGGTGTATTTGGACACCCGTGTAAACATCAACGAACGTCACAGCGTCCCTTTAACGGGTACCTCCTAAAGCAGACATAGCGAACCAATGGCGCGCGTGCCACAGATGGCACGTGGCAGAAAATTCGTGGTGCACCAATAATTTAAGGAATTTATATGTACTTGATCGAAAAAAATGTCGTTTATATTGTTTGGTGTTATGTATGTAGGTAAATAACTTTAATTCATTGCGTGTGCGCGCATTGTGTTATAACTTTGTATCGGTGCTTAAACGGCAACAGATTGTTCGACAGAGATAGTGTTTTATGTGACGGAAGGTTAAATTGACTTTTTAAAACAATTCTTTAATTTAAACTTATTTATTATAAAAGAAAATAGAAATATACAAGGATACAGAGATGTTACTAGTACAAGTGTTACAAGTGATTTCTTATGCTTGATCAGTGAGTATTTATAGTCTAGGACTTACAGATAACATACAGATAATGTTTGAAAAGGAACTAATATTTTAAATATATTACTTTGACTAGTTCACAGATACATGTTTTTGTGGATACGGACTAATCGTTGGAAACAAGATTTATAGGATGCTTACTTAGAAAAAATCGTCTACTTATTCGTAGGGAAGATAACTAAACTGATAACAAAATTATTTATTACAAAAGTGTGGTTATCTATAATAACATTTGGAAACTAAAACAAGATGCGATGTTTACTCCGAAGCAGATCGTTTACTTTATTTATGGAAGTGATAACTTAAATTTATTGCGAAGGATGGTTGTCTAACATTTACAAAGGACGGTTATCTAACAACAGCTTGATGTCAAGCATACTTCCATCTGACTGAACAGACGGATTGACGCGCAACTCGGGAGTGCTCAAGTGGAAATGGTGCGTATGTATGTGTTTTATATTCTAGAAGAGTAGTATGTAAAACATCGCCTGTAAAATGGCATTGTGAAACAATTCACAAATCTATCAAATAAGAGCAAAAGGAATTGATTGCGTGTGCATTGAAAGAGAGGAACAAACAGTCGAAATCTATGATATATTTAATCTTAGTAAAGATTGTAATACAAGTGCCGTAAGCTTCTCGGCTGCAAATGTCGTAGCTCAGCATGGTAAATCTTTTAATGAAGTTGAGTTTTTGAAAGAAGTTTGGTTAGTATGCGCTCCTTCACTTTTTGATGATTTTGAAAACAGAGAGAGACTCCTTCATCTAGAGACACAATAAAATAGAGAATTTTAAAATTGGCAGAAAACGCAAACGAAGAAGAAAAAATTGACAACAAGTTCTCTCCTTTTATTTTACTATGTGTCGATGAAAGTACTGATATAACTAAATCTGCGCGTTAAGCGGTTTTTTTGCAATATTGTGTTGTTAATGAAGCCAAAGAAGAATTAATTGCATTATCATCGTTGCGAACAACTACCAAGGGTGCAGATATTTGTATAGCCGTTAAAAATGCACTTGCTGAGAAAGACATCATTGACTCCAAGTATGGTGGGTAAAAAAAATGGTTTTATTAGTGTATTTCAAACATATATAAATCATTCGATTCTTGATTTCCACTGCATCATTCATCAATAAGCCATGTGTGCTAAGGGTGGTTTTGCCTACTTCGATATAATGGCAGTAGCCAGAGAAGTAGTGAATATCATATCGCCATAAGCTTCAAATAAACGAAAATTTGGTACTTTGTTGGATGAAGTCAACTCGGTGTATAATGGTTTACTGATGTTCGCTGGTTGAGTTGCGGTAACGTACTTCACAGATTTATTGGTTGTTTCGAAGAAACCAGGTTGTTTTTATAAGTTGAGGGAAAAATTAACAATACCCACAAGTGACGGATGTTACGTGGCTCTCAAAGTTATTCACAGACTTGTGGCAACATTTCAATGAATTGAATATAAAGCTTCAAGGCCCAAGTAAAACGATTATCGTCATAATAGATCTCATTCGTGCTTTTGAGGCTAAATTGGAGGTTCACAGGAACGATATTATACCAAGAACTACATTTATTGTCCAAATTTTAAAAAATCACCAAAAATTTAGATTTATACTAAAAACCTGAAGAAAAAAAATCACGGAAGAAAAAAAATCACGGACTTAATTCATCAATCAAAGAATTTTCTCCAACATTTTGTCAGTTCAGGTAATTGTATTTTTTTATTATGTATCCTGATGTGACTTTAGTGGATAAATTAAATTTGTTTCCTTAACGATTGAAGAAGTTAAAATGCAGCTAAGTGACTTCCAGTCTAGTTCAATATGGATTCAAAAATTTATCGAATTAAGAAAAGAGTTGAAATTAAATGAAATTGAAAGATAGTCTTTGACTAAAAATGTCCAATACTAAAATCATGGAAACGTAGAATTCTATCCCAAACATATTTAGTTGTCTAGAAAAGCTGACTTTTGCTATCATAACAATATTTTCATCTATTTACATTTGTGAGTCATTGTTTTCAGAAATGAATAACATTAAAAATTCGCATCGAAACCGTTTGTCAGATGAATCCAGTTCAGCTTGCACTCTGCTAAATGTAACAAAATATGAACCTATAAGAAATTTAGCATCTAATTTGCAACAACAAAAATCACACTAGCTTTTTCTTATTCTTAAATGAACATAAAAAACTAAAATTACGATTGCTGTATAAATTTCAGGTTGCAAATACCGAGCTTTTAATTAATTGCATCTAGTTTTCTTTTATATCCATTACATCACTAAGTCGAGATTCTTTGACGGCATGTCATGGCCACTTTATTTTTTGTTTTATAACATATGGCACGTTCGCCAATCAAAGTTCGCTATACCTACCCTAAAGTGTCCTTTTGATTTTGTCTTTAATTACTTTATTTACCATACATCATTAAATATTTTATGTTGTAAGTAAAGTTTTAAATATTCTAGCCACACATTTAATTCTCTAAGCTTGCGGTTAAGTTAAATAAATAAAAAGAAATAAGTTAGTAAGTTTATTCAAATAATCTTTTCATTATGTACATTTGCTTTAAATTCACTCCCGATACATGCGTTTATAGTGAGTGAATTTTACAAGAAATGAACATAATGCAAATATTATTTGCATTAACTTACCTACGCAAAATAGGTTAAATGAAAAGTATGATTTTTTTCCTCCGAATATGTCACAAAGAAGAAAATTTCTTCATGTATTTTCTTTTGATAGCATTATAATTACCATAATTTTGGGCGAGTATATATTCAACTTTTATCTATAATATAATTACGAATAGTTATAACGATATATATATATACATATATATATATATATATATATATATATATATATAGTATGTAAGTGTGGGTGTACATGTGTATAATATGATATATCTAACATGTTATTAGACGAAGATGCATATTTTGCGAAATACATTTAATTTTAAAGAATTTTCATTCCGAAAAATTCATTCCCTATTATTAATTATACAGCTATTAACATTTTGGACATTTGCTTATTTTTCTTACCATAATTTCACATAACATAGAATAATTATTAAAATCGATTTTACAAATTCCTAACAATGTTTACAGTTTTATGTTACCATACTAGTATACAACTTTATTTCAAACTGATAGTGGAGAACCCACAAGGAAAGCCAAATATACATCGGAACGATTATATCAAATTGGAGTTAAATGGTTAGAGAAAGTACAAAATGGAGAGGAGTGGCATAGAATGGATAAAACCTAGACTTATGCAGATTTAGATCTTGATGTCTTCAAAAAAATACAAAAGTACAAAAGGTAAAAATGCACGTTTATGTAGGCTAAGAGAAATAAATTATTGAAATATATTTTTGTCAATGAAAGTCTCTCTCTGTATGTATTAGGTACGTACGTATGTATGCTTTTATAGGTTTGTAAAATCCAAAGAATATGTTTAGGATTCAAATTTCCATCGATTTATGTGCTACAATATTTATCTTATATGAAGTATTATTATGGCTGCCATGTTATTTTTTTTAAATGTAATAAACATTACATTTAACAAATTTAACATAACCCACCACAACCAATAGCTGAAAAATTTAGGTTAAAATGACTGAAAACTTTGCATAACATTTTACCATTTTATTAATTAAAATGAGTGTGAAATACATTATCGTTAAATATGTGTGAGAGTGAGAATGTGTATGTATATCCGTGTGTGTGCGCACGCGTGCATGCGTATGAGTGTTCTTACACATTAATCTACAAAATTATTTTGGTACTTTTGCCAATAATTTTCTTTGTTAATGCAAAAAGACAACAATTAGCTTAGTGCCTTAAAGTAAAATGAAAGGTTAAAACGCCCGCTATAACAATTTGAGAATAATTGTTCCTGTACTAAAGAAATTCAAAAAAAGAAGATAATTTTTTTTTATTAATTAGCATTCAATGTCGTGATAAAGTTTCTACTTATTTTAAACAATGTCGGTTTGCATTTTCGGAAAATCGAAGACGGCGAAAATTAATAAATGTACAATTTGTTTCTTTTACGCGTCCCCGTAATCCTATATACAATGATTATATATGCAATATTCTAAAATTAAATATGGCAGCAGAAATTTCGAATGTTACACCAAATTCTCCAACGACATTTCTCAAATCCAAATTCTTTAACAAATAAATTTTACATTTTTCGATATGAAGCAATTAAGACGTTTTAATTCGAGTAAACGCTTTCTTAAAAGGTGACGACACCAACAAAAATGGCCCGCTTCTTTTAATAATAATCTGTTTTGATATTTTAAAATTGCATAGTTAATTGAAAATGAAATTAAGTAATAGTATTTCCATATGAAAATATTGCCCATTTGTTTCTTTTGCAGTCCAGTGACATTTTTGCAGGTGGGAATAACATAAGCCGGCATTTTAAGCGATGTTGTCACGTACAAACCACACGACCGTTCGGAGCTGTGTGTTAGATTTTACTAACAGCCGCGTTTTTATACTACCCATTTTATGCGTAATTTTTGTGGACACATCGTCTCGCGTATTATTGCCTTCTTAAGTACTCATTATTCTAAGTTTCACAAACATTGAAACAGCACACGACAAACGAGAAATTCGTTCCGACTTTGGGTTAGGCCGCCGAAAATTTTAGACACATAAATTGTATGCTATATATATTAGTCTACCGATGGTGCCTATTATATAATTATAATCAAAAAATAACTACGTAAATAACGAACAAAATTGTTTATTTATTCATTAACAAATTAATAGCAGGCAGCACGCTTGGACTAACAAGGGTAAGATGACAGTCACGTTAATACCGTTGCTATGGTTACGATATTTGACAGCTAATGTTCTAGAGGTTATTTTTTTATAATAACTTGAATAAGCTGCGCTTTTGATGCGAAACATTCCTAACATGCTTGTGTCGTAATAAGAGGTAAGTTGCTTTAGAATTAATTTTTGACTTTGTCCCATTTTTAGGGTTCCGTATCTCAAATTGAAGAACGTAACCCTTATAAATCACTTATGTGCTTGTCTATCTGTTGGTATATCACAACCGATTTTTTGAGACACCAGGCAATGTAGAAATATTCAATTTGACATAATAATACGTATTTCAGTTAACTTAATTAAAATATTCATGTAAAAATTAAAACGAGGTAACTAAAGTAAAAAAACATTATTTCAATATTTACCCATATAACCTCTTCAAATTTGCTTGTGAAAGTTGAAAAACAAGTAGTTTCACTGAAGGTACAAATATATATATATATATATATATATATATATATATATATATATATATATATTTTAAAGTAATTTACAAATGATTCCTCAACGATTTTATGTTGACAAGATTGGATGATATTTTCATGAGGGAATATTTTACTAGGTGCTTCATCGCATTTATTTTTAAAATTATATTTAATTTAATTAATGTGAAATAATGAACTGGAATCAAATAATGCAATATTATTTTAACACGCGATGTAATTAAATGTTTATAAATATTTCTGGTACAAAAAATTTTTTGATTGGTCGTATAATTTATTACTCCTCCTGAATTACGTCTTTAGTAAGTTTTCAGTTTGTTTCTCCTCGTTTTATGTCTTCCAGTTGATATTATTTACAGTCAAATGAATGCGGAAAGGTTCTAAGTTAGAGTAAATTACTTTTTTTATGGTCCCTTAAGTTTATCCAAATTTAAAAGTAAAAATAATACATCGAGCATAATTTCTTTGTATTATAAAATTGATGTAAAACTACAAGATATCTGTGTTATTTAAATAAAAAAAGTATAAATAACTATGTTAATTAGCTTTTACTCTCAGTATATTGTTCTGCAATATATCACTGTTGGATAATTCCGCCAAAAGAAAAAAAAATGTTTTCCACTTCTAGAGTCATGTGGCGAGTATCAAAAAACTTATTCTACATCTTCAGTAAGACTGGCAGCTGTTTTTTTATTAAAATTATGTTGTATTGAAAGGAGTAAAAATGCAATGATGCTTCATGTACGATTTAATGTTACTCGCAGAGATTATCAAATACTTGAAAATAAACCACACGGTGACGTCATACATATTTTCACGCGAAGCGCAAGTCCTATCGAAAATTTAAGACGGAGACAATCGGAAATTTTATATAAAATTGTCACAAACAAAATCCCCATAAAAAACTCGATAAGAACGTTTAGTTGCCAGTGTAAGCTATTCTTCTTTCTGCGAAATAATACTAGCATAGCTCAATATTCAAAACCGAATAATCGATTAGTCTTACTTGTACACTACATGACGCTTAACTCTTGCTTTAATATTGAATATATTTGGCGTTAATTTTGTAGAAATTCATTATTCACAATTAAATGAAACTACGTGATGTTGTATTATTTCTACTTTCTTTAATTTCTTTACCACGACCTAGGTTTCGTTGTATTACAACATCTTTGCTAATATCCCACCTGAAGATGTTGTAATACAACGAAACCTAGGTCGTGGTAAAGAAATTCATCACGTAGTTTCATTTAATCTTGCTTTAATGTTATGGAGGAAGAGACAAAACACAAAACGAGTTTTTTTTTTATTTTAACCATCTTATTTTGTACTCGGGAATCCATATAAATAAGGTCGCGATTAAATTATATTACTTCATTTTACTGTTGAGCCTTTGAAATCGTTGATTTAATAGGCTAGTCCAATAAAAAAATATATAAATCTAAATGTTACAGCGCCGTATATCCTCTGTCTCCGCCCACTCCCTCTAAATGCACATGATTCATTTCAGGTTTGTATAAGAAATATTTAATGTTTTTTTTTCAAAAATATACAGTTGTGATATATTTTTAAACATAATTACGAGTGAATATACTCAATAAATGGTTCTTCATTTTTAACCGATACAGAATCGTGGACACATTTTAAAATAACAACTTTGTGCGATCAACTGCATAGATTTATTGTATCCAAATTGCGATCGGATTTCTGATTATAAAAAGTAACCAATTCCATATTCTAACAGGCTTTTTAAATAAACACTTAAAATTTCAAATAATTCCACATTATTACAAAAAATTATAATCCAATGGTTAGTAGATTTACGAAAACTGAATTCCTATTAAATTTGAATTCCTTTGAATGCCAAATATCTGTTTCATTACGGCATATAAAGTCACTTTTATATTCGAATTAGTTGATAAAATAATACACGGTGACTTTTTATTCGTTTTATACCTAGAACAAAAGTTGAGGTCTGCCATGAATACTACCCATTCGCAATGTTAATGTCATGAAAAAAACTAATTTAATGTTATTATAAAAAAATCTAATAATTAACAATTTAACATACTATACATTCAACTTACGGTCAGTGGGACGGCAGCGTAACGCGGGCTGCGCAGCGCGGCGATCGGTGCCTAGATAGATGTGTGTGATTTTATTTATTAACAAACCAGCTGATCGTAAAATCGTATAAAGTTCTAAGGACCTAAAGCTAAGTTTTTTTTCATCAAAATTCAATTAAGTAGTTAATATCGTGATTAATAGTGTTCGAACTTTTCCCTGCAACTGTTATCGTTTCTTATTTGTTTTAATTTCGGGGAAATGTGCAATTAATAATTAATTTTTATATTCAATTGAACATAAAGTAATTGAAGCTTATTTAAAAAACTGGAATCAACTTATATACAACAGATTAAGCATTTACAATGATTTAACGACATATGTGCAAAAGGGCACAACTCAACTATCCATATTTTAACAGTTCAAAATACCATGCCATCTGCACCATTCACAAACGGGCACGTCGCTGAATTTTTTTTTCACACGTATTAGTATCATTCTGTCACGTTTCACGGTGTCAAATACAGTAAATTTTTTTTAGCTTATCTACACTTTGCGCCTCTTCTTCAAATTATAAATGCACATCTAAAGTACTCCAGTATCGCAAGCGCTTCAGTGAATCAGCTAAAAATAGCATTTTATTTTAACCGTCAATACGGAAAGATAATAGGTGGGGTCACGGTCACGCGATTGTGTCGCCTTAGGCTGATTGGTCTAATTACCGAGCGGCTTGTGTTTGAGTCTCAAAGCGGGATCGTATCAGATCGTTTTGTGTTACGCACGTAAAACTATATTATTTATATAGTATTTATACAGGTTGATTATGTTTTTTTCGGAATTTAGACTTTGCGTATAAAATTTCATCATCGTGGATTATGTCTATAATAATTGTATTGTTTCTAACGATTAGCATTTGTGATAAATATGATTTAAAACTATGAAAAAAAAATTTAATTTCATTTTTTTCTCCCCTAGATTTTATTTTTATTTAGGGTTTTTTGACGATCAATAGGTATACAAATCAGGATATTTAAAGCTAGCCTTTCATATTTATTCAATCAAATTACCATTTCTTATGATGATCTTATATTTTCTGACACTTATTCCCTTTTCACTTTAACTTATTAAAAATGCTTCTACATCTGAATTTAGTATATCAAATGGTATTTTTACGGGGGAAGCAATGAACATTCTTAGAACTGGCCACTTGTAATAGTAAAGAAACAATTTCATATTTACGATATTTAACTTGTTCGTAATCCATCCAGGCTATTTGCTAAAATTTATCAAATCGCAATTTGAAAATTGTATGTATCACGTCAAAATGAATTTAACACGGGAAAATTTTCGTTCGAAAATTCTTTATCACTTTCTTTATGGTTCCAAAATTCAAACAAATTTGGATTGAATTCGATTGGTATTTGATGATGAAGTCCCATCCTGCACTATTGTCTTTTTAACTGATTTAAAAGCTTCAGTAAAGGTGAAACCTCATCCATGCATTAGTTGGAAAATTACCTTTGCCACCGCGGTTTCATGTTGAGTACTGAGGTTAAAAAAAGCAGCGTAATAAACGTCCCATGACGATGAGGTTGGTGATCAAGATTTTAACGAATTCAAGCGTAGACTTACCAGTTTCGGTGATAAACCGCGTGAAAGACTTTTTCATGCGAGCCTCTCGTGTATATATATATATATATATATATATATATATATATATATATATATATTTGCTTATTTGCACTCACTTATCGAAAAATTACCAGTGTAACTGATTCGTTACGGTAAGAAGTTACGATAGTCAAAATAGTTCAAAATATTCATGCATACATACATTATATCTAATATAAAGACTTGATGAATATATTTAATCACCAACAAGTAAATGTCGCATTTTCTGACTGTTCATGTAGTTTTTTTAATTGATTTGGAAATTGCTTCAAAATCTATTATTTATTTACATATATTTTAAATTCGATTCCAATATTTGTTATGGAAATACGCATACGTTGTGGGCCATATTCTCAAAATGTGTGGAGAAGCGTTAGCTAGGTTAAACAATTGTTTCGCACTAATTTTTTCGTTTCGACCAATGAGAAAAAATTAAACTTTTTGGTCATCACAATCTTGCCTGTTCCAAAGTAGGCAATATTGTTAATGATAAAATAATTTAATACTTCTTGGGGTTAAAAAAAAACGGAACTACAATATAACTCACGTAACTGTATATTAAAACTTAAAATTTGGCGTAATAATAAAATATATAAACGTGCATGTATTTTAAGATGACACCCAAAACTATTCATCTGAAAATTTTAGGGCAGGGTCAAATTATCGTTTCAAAGGTCTCAAAAGACTAGTTATAAGGCATCCAAAAAAGTTTTCTTGTCATTCTAATGGGCATATATTAAGAAATATACTGAAAAATTTGCAAAAATATATATTCTCCCTTTATTTCCGAAACTATTCAACCTAAAACCTACGAAAAAATCGGGTTTCTAAAAGTCTAGGCAAAGGTTATAGGAAAATTATAGGGATGCGTCTAGATGTCATAATTTTTTAAATATGCACCACTTTTTTACGACTGTGAAAGATATTAAAAAAACTAATATTTGCAACTAGTTTAATAGAAACACTATATTCCTTTACATGTTTATAAAAGCTGAAAGGTGCGCGGAACATTTGTAGGGTGAATTCTCTACATAATTAACAGGTTTTCTTTACCCTAAACTTATAACAGATAATATGAGGATAAAAGAATAAAACAAAATATTAATTTAAGAAATATCTAGCCTTGAACATTTTCCACCATTTGACAGCTGATAATTGAACCTAACTTTGTACATACAAGATTTTAGAACGAAACAATTTATTACAGAAGATTTCACAAAACTGATCCGGATATAGAATTACTTCGACTTCTTCTTCTATACTGAAAGCTCTCCCCCCCTCTTGTTAAAATATGCAACAGCAATCAATAAGTTTTAAATATTTACATGAATTATTCCACCCCATACAAATGTATAATACTGTTAATTCTTAGAAATGCATCAAATACGCATCCTTATATATCATATGTCTAATAGTTATTTAAAAGTTTGTATAGGTCGTTAATACGAATTGTATCACTTCCTTTTTACTCTTACTTATAGAAGTAAGACAGTACTTGTGAAAGTAAAAATAACTGATAGTAATATTTCTTCCTATTGATACACTGCAGTGTAAATTGTAGCATGTATGTAAATTTATAACCACTTTAAAAAATAATTTATTAATATAAAATAAAATATAATATTAATATAAATAATTTATAATTTTGTAATCGAGACATCCTTCATTATTTCAGGAAAATATTTTAAATTTTTAGAAAAATTTTAATTTAGTGCAATAGTAGTGACGTACGCTGCACAATTACGTACACGTACGAGGCATTTATGAATATCTCTTTATATATGCGAGACAATGAATGGTAACTTTAGATCAATATTCAACTAAGTATATAATTTTCTTTAGTGGTCGCTGAAGCCAATATTTTTCTCTCAAAACAATTACGAATTTCCTCCAAGTAATCCCCAAATTTGTTAATAGGCAACATTTAGTTAACCAAAAAATCGCAGGTTAAACTCTATCAAATATACATTTCAAACTCCTCGTTCATGTCGAAATTTGAAACTATGTAACAAATACGTTAATGAAATATGTTCAGGGAAACAGGTTATATTAATTAAGAAGCGTTTAGTTTGAATTTAATTTAAGATCATCGTTAAATTGCGGGTCTTACGGGAATATTATGTGCTTTGATGACATTTATTTAACAAAAAGGATCTTTTTTACATTTATATTACAGTTTCAATTAATTGTTTCATTCATATTTCATTTTTATGCTAACATAAAGTGTATAGTGCATGAAATAAGTGTATTGTGTATAAAATATATTAGTAGAAAATTTAACATTTTACTTCCAGAACCAATAAATTTTACTTTGGAGGTTATTATAAATCTTTAGGGACTATATGAATATAACACCAAAACCATTGACATATATATATACATATATACATATATATACATATATATATATATATATATATATGCAAATATATATATATATATATATATATATCTATATATATATACTTTTACTGAATAATATAACCACTTTTCCCATTTATATTTACAATGTTTTCACCAAAAACTTACGTAAACATATTTATTTTGAAGTAGGAAGTTATACGTAAAACACTTATGCGAAAATTATATTTTGTTATGGTCTGTAAACTCTATGTGTACAATACTACGTATTATATATTCCATCAGAAATATTAAAGACCTATTTATATTGGTTTTAATACAATTCGTACTCATTTATTTACTGTTAAATTATTTTTCGCAAGCTAAGATAAATTTTTGTTTAATAAATAGGAATTTTCTCTGAATGGTATTTTAGAATGATATATTTAAAGACGTACATGTATACATTCATTAAAGCAATTTTATCATGTATGTGTATCCTAAGAGCGCCGTAAATATAACTTTAGTATGAGAAATTCATTATCTCATTAGTGTGATCACACGTGGTGTGCAATATTTTTGCCAAATTTTTTATTTTTGTACAAAATAAAATATAGGTGAAACAATATATTGTTTATTAAATATCTTATAATTTTTTGTTGTCTACAATTTGTAAATTCAACGAAGTTGTGAAAGCTATTGAGAACATTTTTTTTTTGGGTAAGAAGAATGTAAAATTTGTATAAATTCATTCTTACCTAATACGAAAATAACTATCAAATATTGTAGTATAAAATTCTATTGATAATATCTATTGAGAAAATATTTACAAAAGTCTAAACACGAAAATGAATCAAAATTACGAAGGCATGTGAGTGAGGTTTGATCCAACCATAATTTTAAATTCAAACGTAGCAAAACAGACACGATTTTTTTCAAGAGAGTATATAAGTTTATTACAGAGTATAGAAATTTACGTTTAACCTTCGAGCGTTACTGATCGGAATTTGGGTCATTGAGACTAGCGCCACTCAAACGTAAAGAGCCAAATTAAAATGAAATAAATACATAGACAATTATAAATCATAAGAAAGAGAACGAAATAACGAATTTTTGGCACAACGATTTTTTGAAAATTGTGCGATTGTGTTTTGCATCCCCTATACACTTTATGTTAGCATAAAACACTTATTTCATGCACTATACACTTTATGTTAGCATAAAAATGAAATATGAATGAAACAATTAATTGAAACTGTAATATAAATGTAAAAAAGATCCTTTTTGTTAAATAAATGTCATCAAAGCACATAATATTCCCGTAAGACCCGCAATTTAACGATGATCTTAAATTAAATTCAAACTAAACGCTTCTTAATTAATATAACCTGTTTCCCTGAACATATTTCATTAACGTATTTGTTACATAGTTTCAAATTTCGACATGAACGAGGAGTTTGAAATGTATATTTGATAGAGTTTAACCTGCGATTTTTTGGTTAACTAAATGTTGCCTATTAACAAATTTGGGGATTACTTGGAGGAAATTCGTAATTGTTTTGAGAGAAAAATATTGGCTTCAGCGACCACTAAAGAAAATTATATACTTAGTTGAATATTGATCTAAAGTTACCATTCATTGTCTCGCATATATAAAGAGATATTCATAAATGCCTCGTACGTGTATGTAATTGTGCAGCGTACGTCACTACTATTGCACTAAATTAAAATTTTTCTAAAAATTTAAAATATTTTCCTGAAATAATGAAGGATGTCTCGATTACAAAATTATAAATTATTTATATTAATATTATATTTTATTTTATATTAATAAATTATTTTTTAATGTGGTTATAAATTTACATACATGCTACAATTTACACTGCAGTGTATCAATAGGAAGAAATATTACTATCAGTTATTTTTACTTTCACAAGTACTGTCTTACTTCTATAAGTAAGAGTAAAAAGGAAGTGATACAATTCGTATTAACGACCTATACAAACTTTTAAATAACTATTAGACATATGATATATAAGGATGCGTATTTGATGCATTTCTAAGAATTAACAGTATTATACATTTGTATGGGGTGGAATAATTCATGTAAATATTTAAAACTTATTGATTGCTGTTGCATATTTTAACAAGAGGGGGGGAGAGCTTTCAGTATAGAAGAAGAAGTCGAAGTAATTCTATATCCGGATCAGTTTTGTGAAATCTTCTGTAATAAATTGTTTCGTTCTAAAATCTTGTATGTACAAAGTTAGGTTCAATTATCAGCTGTCAAATGGTGGAAAATGTTCAAGGCTAGATATTTCTTAAATTAATATTTTGTTTTATTCTTTTATCCTCATATTATCTGTTATAAGTTTAGGGTAAAGAAAACCTGTTAATTATGTAGAGAATTCACCCTACAAATGTTCCGCGCACCTTTCAGCTTTTATAAACATGTAAAGGAATATAGTGTTTCTATTAAACTAGTTGCAAATATTAGTTTTTTTAATATCTTTCACAGTCGTAAAAAAGTGGTGCATATTTAAAAAATTATGACATCTAGACGCATCCCTATAATTTTCCTATAACCTTTGCCTAGACTTTTAGAAACCCGATTTTTTCGTAGGTTTTAGGTTGAATAGTTTCGGAAATAAAGGGAGAATATATATTTTTGCAAATTTTTCAGTATATTTCTTAATATATGCCCATTAGAATGACAAGAAAACTTTTTTGGATGCCTTATAACTAGTCTTTTGAGACCTTTGAAACGATAATTTGACCCTGCCCTAAAATTTTCAGATGAATAGTTTTGGGTGTCATCTTAAAATACATGCACGTTTATATATTTTATTATTACGCCAAATTTTAAGTTTTAATATACAGTTACGTGAGTTATATTGTAGTTCCGTTTTTTTTTAACCCCAAGAAGTATTAAATTATTTTATCATTAACAATATTGCCTACTTTGGAACAGGCAAGATTGTGATGACCAAAAAGTTTAATTTTTTCTCATTGGTCGAAACGAAAAAATTAGTGCGAAACAATTGTTTAACCTAGCTAACGCTTCTCCACACATTTTGAGAATATGGCCCACAACGTATGCGTATTTCCATAACAAATATTGGAATCGAATTTAAAATATATGTAAATAAATAATAGATTTTGAAGCAATTTCCAAATCAATTAAAAAAACTACATGAACAGTCAGAAAATGCGACATTTACTTGTTGGTGATTAAATATATTCATCAAGTCTTTATATTAGATATAATGTACGTATGCATGAATATTTTGAACTATTTTGACTATCGTAACTTCTTACCGTAACGAATCAGTTACACTGGTAATTTTTCGATAAGTGAGTGCAAATAAGCAAATATATATATATATATATATATATATATATATATATATATATATATACACGAGAGGCTCGCATGAAAAGTCTTTCACGCGGTTTATCACCGAAACTGGTAAGTCTACGCTTGAATTCGTTAAAATCTTGATCACCAACCTCATCGTCATGGGACGTTTATTACGCTGCTTTTTTTAACCTCAGTACTCAACATGAAACCGCGGTGGCAAAGGTAATTTTCCAACTAATGCATGGATGAGGTTTCACCTTTACTGAAGCTTTTAAATCAGTTAAAAAGACAATAGTGCAGGATGGGACTTCATCATCAAATACCAATCGAATTCAATCCAAATTTGTTTGAATTTTGGAACCATAAAGAAAGTGATAAAGAATTTTCGAACGAAAATTTTCCCGTGTTAAATTCATTTTCACGTGATACATACAATTTTCAAATTGCGATTTGATAAATTTTAGCAAATAGCCTGGATGGATTACGAACAAGTTAAATATCGTAAATATGAAATTGTTTCTTTATTATTACAAGTGGCCAGTTCTAAGAATGTTCATTGCTTCCCCCGTAAAAATACCATTTGGTATACTAAATTCAGATGTAGAAGCATTTTTAATAAGTTAAAGTGAAAAGGGAATAAGTGTCAGAAAATATAAGATCATCATAAGAAATGGTAATTTGATTGAATAAATATGAAAGGCTAGCTTTAAATATCCTGATTTGTATACCTATTGATCGTCAAAAAACCCTAAATAAAAATAAAATCATTTCTAATTATACGAAGGACTATATATATATGTATATTTATATATATATATATATATATATATATGCATATGTATATATATGTATATGTATATATATATATATATATATATATATATATATATATACATGTGTGTGTGTGTGTATGTATGCATGATAACAACAAAGATCGTTTTTAATAATTTTTCTTCTATGAAAGTTTTTCTTTAGAATTTTTTTAAATATTGAATATATTTGGCGTTAATTTTGTAGAAATTCATTATTCACAATTAAATGAAACTACGTGATGTAGTATTATTTCTACTTTAGGCTCTTAGCAAAGATATCTTTGCTAAGAGCCCACCTGAAGATGTTGTAATACAACGAAACCTAGATCGTGGTAAAGAACTTAAAGAAAGTAGAAATAATACTACAACACGTAGTTTCATTTAATTGTGAAATTTTTGAAACTCATAAATCAGTAACTAGAGTACAAAAGTTTTGCTTCTTTTGTGACTACCTTTCCACGTACGTAAAACATTTCATTACAGTAGAGTAATAAATTTCAGAGTTATGCGTTATTATACCAGAAACGATGAAAAAGTATTTTTTGAGCCCGGGCCTCCAGGTACTAAAAGAATATATTAACAGATCAAGTGATAAAAAATCTAAACTGTTACAAATCAGTCGTGTTTTATATAAACCCATCAATCAAGCAATACAAATTTGTTAACAAAATTCATCGTATATTAATAACCAAATTAATAACATTTATATTTTATCCTTAACACAAAATTAATGACAAACATAATGTATGTATACATAAATGCGTTCTACATGCTTCCGAGCATATGCATGTATACTAGTAGAAATTTGTAATAATAATAATAGAATTTCACTTTGCGTCAAATTATTTAATTTAGTAAACATGCATAATATTAGAAGGCATATAACTTTAGGAATCAAAAGAACAAAAAAAATCGAAATATTTTCACTGCAGTATTTTTTTAATTTTTTTTAGTTTCCGAAATCCAAGAGAATATAAAAAATGAAACCTTGATAGGAATTTGACATTATAAAGTTTATTAACCTGCATATTTCGGAAACCTAAAACATATTTGCCTGAAAATTTTGAAGGGAATAAATTTAGAATAATTTTTCTTTGCTTTCGATCATGTCAGTTATAAATTAAAATAACGAGTTATAAGATTTTCAGAAATTTTTTTCCGAATTTTACATAAGATAGCTCAATGAAATTGGTAATATGTCAAAAAGTTATGTGGCTTTATTTCCAATTATATGTGATCGATATTTCGAAAAGTACGGATTCCATGACATGACAAGTCAATTGTGGATTGTGATATAACTTTGAAAATCAGGAAACGCCACCACGTCCAAAAATGTAATAAGTTTGCATTAAAATGATTGATAAAGACTAATAAAAAAAATGCATTTAAATTATCATGATGATTTTTTTTAATATTTATAAAGCAGGATATATTTCGGTTTATCTAATATTAACATAATTTAAATCGACTTTTATGCATTTGACATTAAAATATGTCACGGGCGCACGCACGCACGCGCCCGCACTCGCTCGCACATGCTCGCACATGTATGCACGCGCACGCACACACGCATACACGCGCACGCACAGACACACATACATGCATACGCATACGCACACGCATACGCATATGCTCACGAACACGCAGACATACATTGACACTCACAGGTACACGCACATGCGCACACACACAATTTTTGATACATTTTTTCACACCATATTTGGAACTTTTTTTAGTTATCGCATTTAGTTCAGTTCTTAAACTACCTAATGATGTAAAGATATTGCATGTATCACTTATATTTCCTAGAAACCACCGATGACTAGTATGCGAGTAGTGAGACGGTGTTACGTCTGAAAGGCGATTTCAACTTTTTTCATTTTAACATCAACGTCGCTTCCCAGAATGCCTGGTCAATAAAATAAAATCCAAAGAAATTACATTTAGACTTACTGTGGCCTACGAAGAACTGTGACAATATTTTACATAGAAAAATATATAATGTTCGCTTGAAATACGAGGGCTTTCAATTAATATATCTAAATTCTATAAACATACTATGAACAAAAATGTTTTTTCTTCCATTGTCGAGTGGAAATGATGAAGTAAAAAAGACACATATTTAAAATAAATATTAAACATGTCCAAAAAAATTTACATCCAGACAAACGGTGAACTTCGGAGGACTGTGCTAATACTTGATTTAGAAAAATATTTAATATCAGCTTGTGATATAAGGGTTTCAAATGATCTATTATAATTCTTGAGTGTATTATGAACGAAAATATTTTTTTCGCGCATTAACCTATAGGAATTATGAAGTAAAACGAAATCAATTAAAATAAATATTAAACTTACTTTTCACCGTCCCTGGAAAGTGTCAATTATAATATATTCATCTTATGCACTAAGTACTTAATGTTGACATAATGAACATTTTATATCTAATTACAAAATGTCAAATTTAGCTACATCGTGTATTTTTTTTATTTGTCTGTTAAATTTGTAACATTCAGTGTGTAACCAAAAAATATCTCCCTTTTTTGTTATATGAGATTACCTAATATCAAGATACCATTTATTGCCGGGACTTCTGTGTCAACATTAGTTTCGAAGAAATTGGTTAAAACGTATTTCTGAATTTTAGTTGATGAGGAAATAACGATCTTTGGTTTGCCTTCAGAAGATGGAATGTGCGTTGATCCTTCTTTCTTCTGAACTTTTGGAATGCAGAGCGAATATTATTCATGTTTATTTAATTATAACATTTTTATTGCTTATTTTAAGCTATGCTTTGACATTGATTTGTGATTTTTTCTTTCAAAATTTTATGGAGTTAGACCATCAAATTACTAGTATAGGAGCGAGGAATAAATAAATCCACAAAATAATAATTGTATATAATACCCCTTGTATAATAAAGCCTTTAACTCTTCCCATTGTAAGCATTCAGGTTCGAGGGAAGACCACATTGATTGGTTTTAAAAACATGTTCGCTTGTTCAAATAATTATTTAAATAAATATTAAAATAAAATTCTAGGATATTTCAGAAGAAATCTTCTGAAATATCCTAGAATTTTATTTACAAAATTAAAAGAAAAAAATATTCAAAATGGGTGATTCGTTAAATACAAAATCATATTCAATTAAATTCTTCTACAGATCTTCCTCCACGTATATTTTAAATGTTTTCACCTGAATAATGCTCTTCTTTCATCTTACGTATATTAGAAAGAGTTCCATGTACCAATATTTATTTTTTAGATCTAAACGTTTTCACGTATTCGCTTTTCATATTTTCTTATGCCATTGATTAAAGTTCTTATTGATAATTTTTGACTTATTATGATTTGATCAGTACTGCTTTAATTTGCGCCCATAATTTTTATAACACTTAACCAAGTGCATCTCACTATACAAAAGCACAAATAGTATGTTATCCACCAGCGATAGTTGAGAAGTTCTATTTTATAAGAACCAATATTAAATTAACCAATAAGATAAATATCGCTTTAAATATCAATCATTTATGACTTTCAATAACATTTTAAACAAAAAGGTAATTCTGACATCAATAAAATACTAGTAAGAACATTAAAAATAAATTACATAAACCAGTATGAATTTAATACAAAGGAACCCCTTTGTCTTTTTGAAAGGTAAATATAGTTCTAACTGTGTGCCTCCTAACTTTCATTTGGAGGATATAGTAGTGGAATCTTGAAGGATGTTTGCTTTTATCCCAAAGTTAGTGGGCGTATTATCTTCGACACGTTTATAATACGATAATTGCAGCATATATGGAGAAAATTTCTAAAAATGTCTTCCTAGTTTCTTAAATCAATGTTTTATTTCGCCTAAATCTGTTACAGATCCGACACTTCAATAAACGAGGAAAGTCTAATTGATCAACCACGTATATTTGTATTCAATATTTCCGAGTAAATCTCGAAAGGGAGTTGAAAATACAAAATATGTTTAGAAATAGAGGCAAACTTTCGGAGACTAGAAATGAGCAATGAATATTTTAATCATCTATCAAAACATATGTCATCCTGCAAATAATAATAGGGATATATTCTGTAAACGGTGTTGCGGTTAACTTTTTGATATCAAAGTGAAGCCAGAAATTACCAACTTCTTACGTACGCCAAAACTTCTAAACCGTTTCATGTCGGAAAAGAAACATAGATGTAGATAATTACACCCCAACATTAATTTCATCATGTATTCTATACGAAATATTCCCTATTCACTTGCAAAGTTACAAAATGAATACTAATACAATTTAATACTTATTGTTAGTTGAGAATTGACAAGACTAATTTAAAACATAAGATATACTCGTTATTTTCCTTGACCCAGTCGGTTTTATTTATAATTCGACGAATACCTGTAAGCACAGGTTATTAGAAATAAAATCGACGCACGTAGTTAATTGCTACCAAATAAATGTTTAAAGAACCTGTCGATAACCATTAATTAAAAGCCAACCTTCAATATTTAATATAAATTCGTAAATTGTATATAAAACAATCAATGTATTAAAACATATTTGATAAATATTTAAAAATTATTGGAATGTGGGAGTAACGGCCATTAGAATAATCGATTCTTTACCACGTCTGTTAAAAAATGGACTATTTCTTGTTTGACATTTAAAAATGCTTTTCTCGAAATATTTGCTACTTCGAATAAATATCCAATTCTTTTTCTTAATTTTGTAAAAACATTTCTTCATAATTATATTATGTAATTATTAAATGGAAATTTACATACATAAAATATATAAATATACAAAGTTAACGGTCCTGGCATAATACTGATTGTTGAAGAAATAAATAAAATAATTAGAGCCAGCAGTGCGATCATAATGTTACAAAAAAATTACGAGTACACACATAAACATTTCACATTTTCATTTTATTTTTATCAGGGTATACGAAATTGAATCAAAACTATTATTTAGGTTTACAATGGAAGTTTCTTGTGAGATCTATGGCAAATTCAAGCTTGTATGCTATTAGAATAAAAAAAGTTTTTATATTTTAAGAAGTTAATTAAGTCCTTTGGTTTTATGTGCATAAAAACTTGAATCAAATATATTAATGGCAATGGGCATATTTAATAATGATTTAAGATTTCTCTTCTTAAGGTAAAAATGGCACCATTTATTTATATTTATTGTAGTAATTTTTAGCTAGAATAATATTAACTAAATATTTAGTATTTATTATAAGTTAATTAATCCCACGTCTATCAATACCTTGATTGTTTATAAGTATTAAAAACCGACGTTTAAATCAAAGCAATTAACTGTAGGATTAAAGAGTTTAAAGGAAAATTAAGATAACAAATACGCGCAATTAAGTAGCAAAAGGATAATAGTTCGTGTCCTATCAGAGGAAACGAATTAAGATCTCGTAATTAAAGCTCTGAGAGGGGCCTGAGCCGTGAGACATCGATTTAATGTCGAATTCTCCGAGCTATAAATAGAATTTGAAAGTGGCATTTTCGAATGTTGAAAGTGATTATTTTGAAACACAGTAAATAAGTTAGGTTGCCGAAATGTTGGTATTAATTATATTGCTTACATTGGTTTTGATTATTATACAAAATGGAAAAAAAATCATGCCCCTCATCACTAATTAGATGTGTCGCGATTAGATATATCAATGTGTATGTATTATTTCGAGAATTATATTGATATTATTTGAAATACTATGAAGAAAATTCCATATTAAAGTTACTAAAATGGTTAACTGGAACACTTTCAGTTTGTTAAAACTATTAGACTTAGACAAAACACTATGTAGGAATTTTCGTTACGTTCTTTAAATCATTCCTATTAGTCTTATTTATTCTTTCTATTTCACAAAAAAACTTTCTGTCGCGTTTATTCTAGAATTTCTGGATATGTCTTGTTTGGAACATCAAACTCAAATTAGTTCATCATTGTTAGAAGACCGCCATACATTCAGTTTATCCTTGACCATAGGAACTAAAATAATTATAAGGTATTTGATTTGATCTGCATGGACTATTTTCAATGGCAGCTAATGGAACTTTCCTCTGAATAAGGTCTGCCTGATATGCTGGTGCGTCATCATGACTTGGTCGCCAAATACAGGGACGCGAGTTTGCTCGATGATTTTTTTCTTAGAATTTTCTAAAATTCCACGCACACTTTTTACCCATATTTCTCTTGTGAAAAAAATCCCACGAATTTTGATTAATTTTTGATAAAGAATTTTTATTAAAAATATTTTAATCATTTGAAAAAGTTTTTAACATTTTGTTAAAATTTTAATTATTATATTGTGTAGAAAAAATTTGGCCATATTTCATTGTTCCGTTTTTCAGCTGCGCTGAACGTTTAGATATATGAAGGCAAAACGTTTTTAACTATTAAATATTGGCACTTTAATACTGCTTATTACAAGAATTGATTTTATTAAGGATAAAACTTGTTTGAGTAGATCTCGCATTACGAAAATTTTGTACACACTTAGTAACTTACGTATAATTATTTGTAGTTACATAAAATTTCTGATAAACTATTTACAGATTCTGAAGTATTTTTTTCATTATTTAAGTATAATATTTAGCATTTATATAATAGCTGTAAAATTATTGAGATTTTTTCAAAAACTATCAGATTTACAATTATTGCTATAGTTTTCGGAAAAGCATCTGTTCATGCAGGCTTTTATTCATACTTCTGACTCATTAGTTTCAACAATAGGAGGAAGGCGAAGTTATATGGGACAATTTTTTGGTGATCTTATGAACAGTATCGCTAGACCTACATTATAAAATTGTTTTATTAATCTATGTGAGTTCTAAATAGTTCTAATATCTAAAAATATAGCACCAAATTATTTAAATTAAGAATATTCATTTGAAAATATTATAGCAAAAAAGTTGTTTAAGAATATAGAACAATACCCTTAGAAACCATTTGACATGGCAATTTGAAATTTTGTATATTTGTGAAATATTTTAACCCACATGTGTAAAATATTGTGTTTACTATCAGCATAGTATAATTTTTGCATGGTTACTATAACAATAATAACCACTTTATAATATTTATAGAGAAATTTTCGTGTAAGCAAAATCATTCAAAGAAAAAAATATTTATTTCATGTATCATGTGGTATATCAATTGAAGGAACAAATCTTAATGTTTCCAATTTTTTTGGACAATTTTATATAAGTAGCAGGTACTAAAGTAATTTTGCAAAATATCCTTAAAAAATCTCTTCTCGTTTCCTCTGAAATCTCAAAATTTAAAATTATAGAAAAAAATTCTCGTATGGAACTTTAATTCAAAGTATAGCAATGATTCCAAATTTCACAGTTATTGGGATATTCCCATATCTTTACTATTTGTTAATAGTTTAATAAAATGACTCTTCACCCTTAAATTCATATTCTAATAGCACTCAAATGATCTAAAAAGAATTTTATATACGTATTTTTCCATATAAGACAATTTATACGTCATACATCGTGGAGTCAAAACACTGAAATGAAAAAAAATTACGAAAAATTCTATATTTCATATTTTATCCTGATAGTCTAGCAGCATCTATTGTATCTGAATATTTCTACTTTATCATTAACATTTTATTAGGGAATAAAAACGTGAAATTTTAAATGTGTAATTGAACACTTTTAATTTTATTATAACTTAAAATTAGAGTTTGTGACTATTTTTTACTTGCAGCAAACTCATAAATAGTGAATTTCTATTTCCCTCTCAACTTCCACTTATCTCCAAAACCACTGGCCAGAAACATGATTAAAATTCGAACTAGCAGCTTAATACAATACAGTTGTGAAGGTCCTTCTTCGAGAGTCAGACGAAAAGGTGTTAGGAGATGTAGCCGAATGGACTCAAATAAGTGTAAAGTATTTTAAACTGAGTTTATTAATATATGTTATTCACAATTATAATTGTCGAATATTAACATTGGCAATAATACTTAATATTAACCGACAAATGTAAGTGACTATAATATAAAGTTAGGTCTTCACTGGTGTCGTGAGCAGAACGTAACAGGAATGAATGAGAGGATGGAATGATCCCTTTGATGAGCTGTTGTCCACTTTATGTATTGTGCCTTATCACATAAAAGAAGGGAATCGAATATTTGTTAATGACAATATAAGTAAACAGTTCCTAGAGTATTCCGTTGTTAAGGATATAAATAAGTTTAAGATAATAGATTATCGAATTAATAGTTTTGTTTGCATGTAGTACACTGCGCTCGAAAACACGCGAAATAGATAACTAAAAGTTAATTAGTTGTTTTGTTTGTTGTGTTCGAGAACATTCGAAATAGATAGCTTATAGTTAATTAGTAGTTTTGTTTGTTTGGTTCGAGAACATTCGGAAAAGATAACTAATGGTTAAGTAGTTTGTAGTTGGTACATTACGCCCCCCTCCTAAAGAGTAAAGTTATATTTTCTAAATTAATTTTACAATAATATATAATATAATAATATAGTTAATTTCACTTATAATTCAATTCACTTTATAACCTTTATTTTTTTTATAATCGCTTCATAGTTTTTTTACAATTACTTTATAACTATTGCACTTAGTTTCTATACTTTACGCAATGATTTTACAATATTACATTTTTCAAGTTGCAATATTTGCAATGATTTTCATAAAATTTTAATACAATAATTATTTTTAAAATTACAAGTTTTTTAATTGAAATATTCTTCTTAAAGGTTTTCTTTCCTTACAACATTAATTTGATTCTGTTACAGTAGTTTTGTCTTCTAATTCTATTTCAGTATTATTTGATGCAGTTCTTATTTTGGTTTTCTTATTACACATTTAAAATATCAAAAAATGTATTAATCGACATCCGTACTAAAGGAATCAGATTTGAAAAATATATCTTTGAGATAAATAAACAGTTTATACACTAGGTACATCATGAATAGTTCAATTATTGTAGATATAAATTAACTGAAATAATTGTTATTTCTAATTTTATTACAAAATTACAGAATATTTGGAAAATAAAATTCCAAATATTCTGTTATTTGATCTATTTTATTCAGTTTACAGCTTGTTAATTTCCAGCTTTCACTCTCTAATCTATATGAGCGTAAGTGAATAAATTCTGAATAAGTAATATTTAATAATTGTTTGTCTTTACAACAATCGTCTTCAATTATATTAGTATTAGATATAACATTTTTATATTTACTTTCATAATTATTATGTCGGATGGTTAGTATAATATTCGCTGTATGTAATTTACATTCATTTTTAAGTGTTATTATTCCTGTGTCACCTAAGTTTATGTCTATCAAGTCATGATTTTCACAATTAAGGGTAGCTTCTACGATTCTAGGAATAACAAAGATCCATTTCTTATGATTGCGAAGTTTATACCATATCTCAGTTTTGATTGAAGTTACGAATAGTGGTTTGATTAATTAATAATTAGGTTTCACATATTCGTTCACCATGGACTGAATATAGCGGTTCTCTTGTTTCGCAAATATAGTTGTTGTTACATCGATGTATATATTTAATTATGCTGTAATGTCATCTATTTTCAGTTATCGCCAATTGTTTTTCTGTGGGTAATAGAAATATATACGAATTATGGGTATTGGTATGAGGTTATACAATTCATATACTGGTTGTGTTGTAAGTGGATTAGATATAATGAATACTAAGCGTTTGTTAATATAAAATGACGTTAATTTTACTAGTGATATTAGGTCGGTTGCGTTTCCAATTTCTATTTCAATGGAAAATGTTGCTGTAATGGGTAAGTATCCAAAAATTGTCTTACATTCTGTAATTAATTGTTCAGGGGCTATTATTGAAGGATGCAACGCGTTGAATTTTGCGAATATAACAGCATTTATCAACGCAGATAATTGCTTACTTCATGAGTAACTAACATAAGAAGCTGAAGTGTTCATCTAAGTTTTGCTTCATTTCTAGGTTAAAATATGGATTAGAATTATTGAATATGTAATTTTTAAGTATTGAATATGTAATTTTAGTTATTGAATATGTGTATTTTATCCATTCCAATTCCCGTATTATTAAAGATCTCGATGATCAATAATTTGTTTAAGAGATTCTTACTTTAAATTTAGTTGAATTATTAATTGTTCTAGAATTTGTAACGGGTTTTCCCATAATTAATTTTTTCAATAAATTTCCGGAAAGCACGTATCTGTGATTTTTGGCAGTGTATTTTCAATGAATTTAATTTTGTCTTCGAAATGAGTCAGATCTATATATTCCAGTTTCCATCATTAAAATTAAGTTTCCTTAGTCTTTGTAGAAAATTCTGGGTGAATCCCCCAGATTCGTAACGTTATAGAACGGTTTTATTATTATGACAGGAATTATCCTGAAACAAATACTGGTTTTAATCCCTTTGTATGTATTTTTATATTTTTATTACCTACTTTAATTCTAGCGTTTACACTTTAAAGTAATATCTTTTATTATAAATGAGCCCAAATAATTGGGTGTTAGTTTTTTTATTTATTTATTTTTATTTATTCATTATGTGGAAATACTTTATCTCCTATTTAATAGTTATACGGTTTTATTTTTCTATCATATTTTACTTTGTTCTTAATTTTTTATTCTAATAAATTGTCTTTAGCTATTTCATGGCTCTTTTTAAGTCGTAAAGTTAGTTCGCTTAAATAGTCATCATATATGTACTTTAACTCAAGGTTGGATGTTATTAAGTAACTAAAACCAAATAATAGTTCACGGAGTGAAAAAATCAAATAATAGTTCACGGTTTATCTTTTTTAATAACGATACGTCGTTGTATTTATTATCGAATACTTTTAATTAAACTATCATTATCAATGTCTAAGTAACACGAGGTAAATATAGCTTTACTTTCGTCCGCGGTAATGGTCTTATCATTGTGCTCCTTTACGTTATTATTGATGATAACATTCTGCTGTAATGTTTTCAGAAAATTTTAATAATTTTCTTCGTTATTTAATAATACGGAAGTTTGTTTTGGAATAATATTATTTTTTTTATTTATTATTATTATCCTTTTGTTTTAATATTTTACACGTTTAATATAATTTTGATGTATATTTATTCGACTAAGTGCATTTGCATTACTATTTAATTTTCCTACTTTTTAAATTATTCTTAATTATACTCTTCGAATAATAAATGCTATCTTAATAAGCTTGGTCTGGGGTCTTTTACGGCGAACAGCCACATCAATGATCTGTAATTTTTATAAATTTTATATCATATAAATACGGTCGAAAATTAACTAACTCACCAAATTATTGCTAAAAGCTCTTTTTCAGTTGTCGAATAATTCGTTTCTGCTTTATCAATAGTTCCACTTGCGTAAGCTACCGGCAAATGTTTAGATAAAGGACCTTTGTGAAAGCATCCTCAATTCTCAAAAGCTTTTAATTTCACGAATATTAGTTGGAATTTGAAATTTTCTGTAACTAGATTATTAGGATCAGGTTTGACACTATTTTCCGTAATTAAATGTCCTAAATACACAGTTTCCTTTTTCATAAATTCACATTTTTCTGGTTGTAGTTTGAGGTTACGCTTTGATAGACGTTCAAAAATGTCAGTTAGTTTTTTTGTATGATTTTCTAAATTATCAGAGTAAATAACCATATGGTCGAAGTATACAAAACATTTAATTCCTTGAAGATCGGTTAATACTGTATTCTTCGGAAAGTTGCGGGTGCATTTTTTAATCCAAATGGCATACATGTATGCTGATAATATCCAAATGGCACGGTAAATGCTGTTTTTTTTGCATCTTTCGTGTGCGTATTTATTTGATGGAATCCAAAGCTAAGTCTAGGGTGGTAAAGTATTTAGAATGTTCTAGCTGATCTAATATTTGGTAAAGGGTAAGTATCTGAGATGCTAATTTCATTTAATTTACGATAATCGACTGCCATGCGCCACTTCTTTTTATCTGGAGAATTATTATTTTTCTTTAGTACACTAGTGGAGTGTTATATTATTATGTAACATATCAAAAATTTGTTTTTTTTACTTTGGAATTTAAAGCTTCTGGATAACGATGAATTTTTGTATGTATAGGTACATTAGAGTTAGTAGGAATTGAGTTATTGTTCTAATTTTTGTATCATAATGATAAGAACTGAATGGTACATTGTTTATATGTAGTATTTAAAACTGATATTAGTTCCATTATTCCTTGAACATTAACAATACTTGGACCGAGATAAACACCATCCTTAATGGTTATTTTATTAACAACTAATTTTGCATCGTGATCGGAAATATAAATGAGGAATATTTTTTGCATCACGCCTCGTTTGTTACTGGAAACATATTAGGGATATTATATTTATTATATAATTTTTAGGAAATCATTGCCTAATATACCGTCAAATTCTATCAGGAAATCATCTCGTACTGCGTGTACTATATGAGTGACTGTTTCGTTACCGATATTTATATCTAGGTACGTATAAGCTTATGTTTCTAAGGATTTTGATACATTATCTATGCCTTTAAGTTTAATTTTATTTTCTTCATATATAAGTGTTTCGTCTTTTATTTTTCCAATTTTAATTAGGAAAACATCTACACCTGTATTTAATAAAAATACGTTAAAATTACTTTTTGATTTATTAATGTGTGTATTAATAAATGGGGTATTATTATTTGTTATTAGATTTATTCGGCCTGTATGGTAATTGCGGTCCATGACCGGGCCGAAGTCGATGGCACGCTGAACCTTTTATGTTTAAAGATACTTTTATTTTTGATTGAAATATATTAGAGTAATCATGTTCCGGGAAAAGTTACTTTTTATGTTATGGTTAGTATTATCGCGGTAAGAAGGGTTATATCTAAATTTTGGTTTAGAACGACATTCTTGAATAATGTGTCCTTGTTTTTCACAATAGTTGCAAAATTTTGTTGGTATTGTGTAACGTATGTTTTTATTTCCACAACTAATAGCTGAATAACCCGGTTTATTGCAATGATAGCAATGTTTAGTGTCACTTATATTCAAATTTCAAAATTTAGACATTTCATGTCTTGATTTTAGTTCTTGGTCTTCTACAATAGCAATAGAGACAACCTCTTCTAAAGAGTTAGGTCTCTGTGATTTTACTGAATATTAAGTTCTATATTTAATCCATTTATAAAAATATTCATGGCTTGGTCTTTTAAAAGATCTTTTTCTGAGATCAAATTGTCACTATAAGATTTAATTAGTTTAAAAAGGCAATTTTCTATTTTGTTAGGAAAGCCAACGACAGACCCAGAAAATACTTGTTTAGAACTACTTAACTCTAATTGACATTGGCCAAAGGTTCTCCTTTCGGAATATGATTCTAAAAGATATATTTTTAGATGTCATCATGTCTTGAAATCTCTGTTGAATATTAACGCTTTGACATTCCCAGATATTTTTGAAAATATAATTTGTAAGAAAATAAATACATGACTATATTTTATTACATTGTATGGGTTATCGCAGTTACATATCAAATGTATAAATCAGATTTATCCCCATCAAATTTCGTAAGAATTTTTTCGGCTAGCTCGAAGCTATTATACTTCAAATTATCGGTTTCAGTTACGTATTCAGATGACAAAATTTTAAAATTTTTGCTTTCTGTTGACATATTAAGTGTAGAATAAAATTAAATAGTAAAAATTATTATCGTTTAAAATATCCCCTTTAAAGTTTATTTATTGATGACAGAAGACGATGCAGCTTTAAAAGTATATGTATATATATACATATATATATATATGTGTGTGTGTGTGTGTGTGTGTGTGTGTGTGTACGTACCACTTACATCAGACTGTCGATAATTATTTTGTCCATAGCGGTTCAATCTCCTTTTGTCTTTCCCGAGTTCTTCTATTGAATGGATCCTCGCTTGTGGTATATGACATTTAGAAAACTTTTCTTGGAAGGTATTTGTGTTTCCTCTTGCAATAGCTTGATAATCCCTGATAACTTCTGAGACCAGTTGTGAAGGTCCTTCTTCGAGAGTCAGGCGAAAGGGAGAGGAATGGACTCCAATAAGCAAAAGTATTTTAAGATGAGTTTATTAATCTATGTTGTTCACAGTTATAATTATCGAATATTAACATTGACAATAATATACCGACACCAACAAATGTAAGTGACTATAATATAAAGCTAGGTCTTCACTGCTGTCGTAAGCAGAACGTAACAGGAATGAATGAGAGGATGGAATTATCTCTTTGATGAACTGTTGTCCAGTTTGTATTTTGTGTCTTATCACATGGAAGAAGGGAATAGAATATTTGTTATTGATAATATAAGTAAACAGTTCCGGGAGTATTCCGTTGGAAAGGAGATAAATAAGTTTAAGATAACAACAGCTTATCGAATTTATAGTTTTTTTTGTATGAAATATATTGTGTTCAAGAACATTCAAAATAGATAACTAATAGTCAATTATTTGTTTTGTTTGTTCTGTTCGAGAACATTCGGAATAGATAACTAATAGTTAAGTAGTTTGGGATTGGTATATTAAACCGTAGTTCTTAAATACACGCGAAAATCAATAACTTCTTCGAATCAACCCAAAAGGGAGCTATCTAACTTTGTTGAAAAGACTGTAAGAGAAAACTTGCATAGCCTCATCACTTTACTCTCAGGTAAAAATTCTAGTAACTAGTTTTTAAGTGTTTAATCTTAGATACCAGGGAATCAAAAAATATGATATTTCAAACGGTGTGGAAGATACCGCCACATAAACCTTTTTTTGGTTATTTCCTATGTACACAGAGTACTATATTACTACAGAGTACTATACTACGTATACAGAGTTGTGGTCATTTTAACTGAACAAAAATGGATTAAAAATAAATGGAAATTTCGGACAGATTCAACGACAAAAGGTTTACTTTAATGAGACACTTAATCTAAAAATAAATAAAGAGGGAAACTCCTTATTGTAACGCAGACAAATAAATAAGAAAATAGTTGCAAATTTATATGTATGTTTTTGTTTTATATTACATATTTTCTCTTCTGCCATTCATGCATACTTGGAAGTTTACAGATTTACCCCATTGAAATTCAAACCCGTTTTTCAAAATGGGTTTGAATGTTTTAATATCTTAACAGGTAAGAGGCATTTTTATTATATATTAAGTGAATCAGTAATAATCGCAAATTAAAAAAAAATTTTAGCAACTTCAATAAAATTTAAGCAATTATTTGGACAAAGCAAAAAATAAAGTCATAATCATTTGTACTTTTAATAAACAGCAAACTACTGACATAAAATAATTAATATTGAAGGGTTGGTACGTAAGATGGATAACAGGATTTGCAGACATGAGAAAAGCAAATTATTTAGAAGTACTTACAACATATGAGTATATATGCATATCGGTATGTCACAACTTGATCATTTTATACACCAGTACGGGCAAAATTTAAAAAAAAAAATATTTAGAAGGAGCAAAGATAGACAATACCTTAATAATGACGTTGAACAGCCGTTGCTTTGAATGAGGACTTAATATAAAACAATTTGTGCACAGAAACCTGCACCGATATATAAGTCAGAAGCGTTATCTTGTTTATTCGTCATTTAACAGCAAAAAAAGAAAAACAATATTTTCACAAGAATTGAGTAATTAGAATACGAATGAGAGTGAAATGTAGTAGCCTTTAAAAAATACCCAGATACGTCCGTTGAATTTCATGTAAAGAAAATTTAGGTATATCCAAAACTTGTCCCCACTTCACCAGCTATTCAAAAATATATAAAAATCTATAATTTCAGATTAATTCAGAAATATATAAAAATCTATAATCACCTTCTATTCAGAAATATACAAAAATCTATAATTTGCAACTTATTTTGGAATACGACGTAATTATCCGTATTTATGGAAGTATCGGCACAAGAATTTCAATCGGAAATTTAAATCATCTTTCAATAGGAATAAACGGGGAAGATTAAGGGAGGAACAGAAATTTATGTAATTACCTAATTAGCACTTATTTATGGTAAAAATAACTGCGTTTTCTTTAAAATGGCTACAAATTCTTACAAAAAGAGAAGCCAATAAATAATTCGTGCATAAAATTAAGTTGAAAGTCAAAGATTAAAATTTCATTAAATCACGATTCGTAAACAAATAAAAAAAAATGATTTACATGAGTTTAACGTTTACAACCCTGTGATTGACTTGTTTTTTCTTTTGAATTATTGTGATGTTATTATAATGTTGTTGCAAAATCATTAGCACTACATTTCCACCACAATGCTAAGACGTAATTAGTTATATCGTCATAAACTGAAATTATGTTACTTGATTGATCAATATGATTTTTTGATCTACCTTACTATCTCATTTATCAATACTTAGATTATTCCAATATTATTTAGCCGTAACTATTCCACATTTTATTATATATAATACACGGCCAAACAAGAGAATGAAGGATCAGACTGATTACTTTTTTACAGTATTTAATTTTGGTTAGTGACCGAATTTTAAGGAGCGATTAAGAATTGGCAACTGAATCATAAAATGAAAAAATAACGTAATTTTTTTTAACTTTTCCATAAAATTCCGCTTTAATAAAATGCAGGATTGTATGGAAAAGTTTGAAAAAAGTTTTTTTTCTTTTTTTTCCTTTTATTATTTAGTTGCCGATTCTGAATCGCTCCTTAAAATTCATTCACTGACCAAAATTTATTCCTATATAAGAAATTTATTGAGTTTATAAATATTTACATAGTGTGTGAATACATCTGAACTCTCAACTATATTATGGGGCAAGAGATGCAGAAAAAATTCCGAAATGTAATACTTCGAACGAGGCCACTTATCGCTGTTGGTCACTTGGCTAAACGGCAGCGTTCTTGTTTAAGCAAAATCAATATAAAATTTAATTCAAACTTTCGAAAACTATACAAAATATCGCGGCCAAATTAGTTATAAAAATAGTGCCGCATTTTTAACTTTTAGCTAAAACGTTCATTAAAAGGTTTATATTTATTCACTATCAAATTATGAAATTAGTTTCATTATTCTGACAAAGGGTTGAAAGACAAATATTATTATAAACAAGACAGATGGCAAACGCAACATTGATGGTAATATTTTAACAATAACAAAATAAAAGAAAGAAAGGATATAGTTGGAATGACATCATTGCGTGGTCTACTATATTGCCCATTTTATTACAGAAAACTATATATGATTTAATATAAACTTTGTAGTCGCATTTGATATTAGATTTAAAATGTCGTGCAAATTATTACACCTCTACATATAATAATTCAAATGGAGTTGGAAAACATAGAGATTGACTTGATATATAGTATTGTATAGGGTACCTACTTACATCAATAGATGGCAATACATCAATATTAAATCGTGGTACGAAGTTTTCCACCCTGACCTGAGGAGTCTTACTCGCATAAGCATGTTTTTATTAGAATTGACCAAATATGACGAATTGAATTTTCAATACAAAGTGTACGTACTTAAAACAAAGTATTTTTACAATTATCATATTACATCGCATCTAACAGTTAACTTAGTAATATTATGTAAATGTGCACACGCGAACGAAGTTTAGGGATTAAGCATAAATTTAATCATAAAAATAAAAATTATTAGTTTTCACAAATTAGTAAATAACACTCATATAAGCACTATATTTTACCTATTTCTGAATGAGCCGAAAATTAAATTCCACCCTCTTAGGTTACCAAATGCATTCGATATCGGAATCCCTTTTTAGGTCTTGTCTTGTTTGAAGATGCCCATGAGCTCTCCATTATAAGCTCTTCCGGTTGTTTTGTAAAGCTTGTTATTCGGTCTCTTTGAATAATAATAGGGCCACAAATGCTTTGACTCTTCCCCATCTACCACTATGACTATTTTGTAACGTACTTTGAGCTAATATTACAAAAATGCATGGAATACACGTATTTATGCGAGACCAATTGCTTTTGACCTCTAAATGCACAAGTTACTGCAATATTTTTGGCATAATATATAATAATTTATTTATAAACAGTCGCTTGTATTTTAAGCCTAAGCCAGAAATATTTGCTTAGATTTTTGAAACGAAATAAAATAAAATAGTAACAAACTCCTATAACAAAAAGGTAAGCTATAAAAATAAATCTAATAAATAACAATTTTAATTTTAATGTTTGCAAATTAACAGAAGCACAATACCTAATTACATAGTTAGGTATAGTTAACTACTTTACATGTATCGCATCGCCCACTCAAAACTTAAGTTAATTTGAAACAAATCAGGAAAAATTAATATAAAGATTATTGAAATAAACAAAACGATGTGACCTGAATATTATTTTGACAATAATGTGTCACAATTTATCGATAATGGGCTATCTACAATTTACAAAGATATGTATATACAATGTAGAATTTTACAAAAGTTTTCTCAAAATTACTGCTATTATGTTAAATTTGTAAAGCTTTCACTCACAAATATTATCAAACTTAAATAAAAATAAAACATAAAACTTAAATTATCAAACTCTTTATTTCAAAACTTATTTTAATCTTAAATTTAAAAACCGCATAATTGCACATTTTTATCATTGACTAAATATAACTTACTTAAACCATAGACTTAGGAATGACTAATGATAAGAAATGAAAGTCAATTGGACACTTTCTACTTCAGCCTGCAAATTGAATTGTCAAGTTTCCTAACTGCGTCTGCTCGTTTCTTATCTGCATGTTTTACTGGTCAGATATTCGTCATTATAGTAAAAATATATGGTTAAAAAAAGTCCCTACTTTAACCAGTATTCTTTCTGGAAATGTAATTACTATCAGCATATTTATGAATTGTGAACTACTAGTTGTCTATTTTGAATATGTTTATGAATTTGATTCCTTGACCTGTTTTCTAGTATGATTCCAATCTGCTTTTTTACGGTTTGTAATATTTACATTCTACCTCTATTAAGACAATATTAAAATTACGAGTCTGTTATTAGACTTCAGTTCCTAATACACCATTACAATTTATATATAATAGATTTCATATTTGTCTTTTTAATTTATTAATTTTTTAGAAAAGTGTTTAATAAGATCATAAAGGATGATAGGATATCGCATCAAGGGTCGCGTAATATACTGTAATACCAATTAAATTTACAAATTATATGAACTACATGAAATATTTCAGTAAAATTTAGTCAAAATATGTTAAACCTTGTTTTACACTTTAACGTTTAAATAATAGAATGTGACCTTAAACCAATAAACAAGTTTTCGTCTCGATTTCTCAAAAAGATATTTAAATACCCAGGTTTTCCTAATTACATTTTACATTTTTTTTTTATTATTAGCCTTAATTTTTTAATCTTGTAACCAGTCACGGGGTGCATGTCGTCAATTGACATTCACTAAATAGCTATGAAAATTGTATAATGCTGCAGTGAATAATACAATGTTGAAGCGTTCGTTTTGAGCACTCTTAGCTTGTAGAATATTGTTTCAAAATTATTTATGACAGCAGAATATTTTCATATTTTCATTTTTAATTATATTGAATCTTAGAAGTTACGATTTAATCCAATATGCTCTAACATTTTCCTCGTCTGTACTCGTCACATCAGCAGCACGTTCCGCTTCTTGTCGCTCACCCATAAATATTCATCATTCTGGACACAAATTATTATTCGTGAAGTATGAATATATTTACATAATGTTTAGACATTTGTCTGCGAATAACTGCAGACTACTCGAGCGATGTATTTGTGTAAAGAGTTCGCCCAGTGTTGTTGGTTTTGTTACATCATTAAGTAACGGATGGAATAAGATTATTTAAATAATGGATGTAATTTTGTCGTCGCCGTGGTGTGTTGTGTTGATCACAAAGGCATACGGCCTATGACGATGCGACGCACCGCGGCGACCCGGGTTCGATTCCCGGCCGTTCGTCGAACGGGGTTGGACTGGTGTTGTGGTTGGCTGTAAGAGATTGCTCTTGTAGCAATAAGTCCGTCATATGTATCAATTAGATACATTAAAGTAGATAAATAATTTTTTTGGGTAAATGTTAAATATTTTACTTGATTCTGTATTGTTTTAATTAGGCAAGTACTTTCAAAAGACTGAAAGAAAAACTTATTTTTTTGTGTTTAATATTATTTCAAAATATTAAGTCATTTACGCAAAAATAAGGATTATTTTATAAATAGGATTTTTCTCAGGTGCACACCATACTCCTTACGTATGTACTTATCATACAGTGAATAAGTCATTGTTTGAAGGACCCAAAATGTTGTTTCTATAGTTAAGGTAAAAGCCGCTCTTTCAATAAATATTTAAAAATTAAGATTTTAATCTCTAGTCTTAAAATTGAGTTATGTATTTACAGATTTAATTCGCGATGAATAATTGACATGCTAAGTTTTTACAACATTGTAGTCAACGGGGTTTCATTAGAAATGATTTTTTAAGGATTACGAAGTTATAATTACAAAAAAAATTAAATTTTTTTACGTAGAAAAATATATTTTAGGAATGTATGTGCATATGGTTGCTAAAATATATATATGTACGAATACAATGTACGGGATACTATCATTTCCATGTAGTAATTAGATAAACAGTTACGACAAATACAATATTTTCATTATTTTCTATATTGTTAATATGTGGAAAGCTCCTATGAGATATTTGCGCACGACAAATTTTGGCCTATTGATTTTGTAATAGTGTTAAAACACAATTTTTAAAATGTCATATGTATACATATATCATATATATGTAGACTAAATTAATAATTTTATCAAACAAATTTATATAACTGTTAAAATATATGAATTTGTCGGATAAAACGAATGAAGGTATTTTAAAAAATAATCACTACTCTCTATCAAGATTTAAGAAAACACCTCCTAGATTTTAGAGAAATCTACTAAACTTTTCATAGAATTATAAAAAAGAAGGTGACAATGGGATATTTATATTTTTGCGTAATAAAAATATATAAATTTATTTTGTACCCTTAATATAAATATAAAATACATGATATTACGTGTGTTTCATTTTCAGCGTCCATTAAAACATTCCTATGTTGCTATGCTGTCAGTACGTTAACAAGGTGTTTTTCATTTTTTATTCCCCCGTAATCTTCCTCCGATTTATTTTGTGATAAACATTGTATCTTACCCTGTAAGACACTCATATTCAATATTAGATATTATTTTTTTAAATTCCTTAATTATCACATACTCCGTGTCCGCGTATGCGACAAGATTATGTATCTCGACTGATATGCTTCACTTTCACACAAAGAGCAGCAATGTGTGCAGCTAGACCTGCTACTGTATCTAGGTATTATATGTAGCTATTATATATAATATAATAGAAACATAACGAGGGAATAAAATAGAACTTTGAAAGTAGGTTTAAAATAAAAGCGTACTTATTAAATATGATACTCGTAGGTATCGTAAAAGATGAATAAGTGTTCCGTATTCACTAAAAACGGAACAGTAAAATAATGTTATATACGTCTAGAAACAGCCTCGAAGATAATAAGCAATATTATGTACATGTATTGGTCTTATCCCGTGAAAAAATTACAATTTCATTTTGTTTTAATTTATTTACCTATTTATTTATACATTTATCGATAAATGATAGGTAATCCATTCGTGTCGATAAGCACTTAATGGGTTAAGAAATTAAAACCAATGAAAGTATATGTTAATCATAAATACAAAATACACAAAACTCATAAAACATAACGAAGACACTTTTCGACAAATTTACTTTCATTTATCATAAATAAATCACACTCTGATGCGACCTCGATCAATTGGTTGAGCAGTTGAATACTGCAGAAAACTGGAGAGTTCCGATATAGTTCTAGAAGATTCTATAGCAAACAGGTGATGATTGCGTGAACGCAGGAAATTGTCAGGTACGAAAAATGAAAATTTATTCAATAGTACAGGCCATAATTTTTTTTATTTTAATAGCCGGAAGATAAATTTTATAAACGCAACGTCTCTTCTGAGTTGCAATGAATGAAAACCTAGCATGCCCAAAAGTGTATCGAGTTACCAGGTAACTACTAAAATATATGTGCATTTTTTAAATGTTTTTATGAGATGTGTTAAGAGTATATTTCCAAATCTTGAAATATATTTCCAAAATCTCCATGTTTCCAAATTAATGGTAAGTAATTATTCAAACATTTTAAACTTTTCCTATATATTTGTGGAGATGAAATTTTATGTTATTTTCTTCCTTTATTCGAATAGAGATTTATTATGGTTATTTTCCAGTACGCAGGACTGGTTTTGTTTAGTATATTGAAAAATTGGAATAATACGGAGATGAAGGTAATTTGTTCTTACATTAAGAAATCACGTTAGAAACATATTAATATGAGTTGACATTTTAATATTATTATCAAGGCTTTTTATAACTTATTTAATAGGATAATATTCGGAAAGCCGAATATCTATTAATAAAAAGGAAAACGGAAACATTAATAAAAATACATATATTTTTAAGCCATAAACAGTTGTGGAAGAAATTATACGTATTGGTATTTTTGGTTATATTGTATTAGACGCAATCGTATTTAATATAATTGTACAAGTATTACGGATCAATAAGTATTCGATTTCTCAAACTCTTGTAGAAGCCCACGTGATCAAGTTAAATATGATATAATTTCTATACTTAGGTTATCTAAGTCATTCGTTACAAATAGAGATGACTAGCTTCGGTCTTATCATAAAATCAGGATTGGATGCTAAGCGTTTCTTAAATATATCACTTGTTCAAAGTATCAGGCGCTTCCCATTTATAAGACGGTAGCTCATATCATATTCATTTTACGTGGATAATATGTTTTAATCATATGTTTATGAATATATGTTAATTATAAATAGTGTAAATGTTATAGCTATTTTAGCTTTATGTTGCATTTATTTGCTATTAGTATTAAATAATAAAAAATATCTATGACCTCAGGTTTCAGTTTTCACTTAAGTCCGTCATAGCGATATACCGACCAACGCTCCACTAGGAAATAACAGCTGTCATTTCTTGTTCTGCCGATGTAACAAAGACGGCACTATTACATTTATTTTACGATAGAAATCACACACACACACACACACACAATTTTCTACTACTTTACTATCCACTTCCACTGTATTTGTAATTATACGGCTCACGCTTAAAGTTATCACAGTTAAACAAAGAAAGTTGTATTATTTAAAACGACTCATTAAAAATAAAATTTACAATAATTCGCCGCTCAAACGTACAGAAAGTTATCAGTTTCTAAAGGGAATGAAAATTATTATTATAGAATATATATATTAATACGTAAAGCGAAAACTTTGTACCCATTTTTAAGCCTATTGCTCAAACGCATGAGTGTGAGATTTGGCGTAGTTAAAGTTTTGTATGTTTATTTTATTAAATTCAATTTCTATACAATATGTGCTACAGATACATTAAGTTATATATTATAAATACATTAAAAGATGTATTGTTTATGTTCGACAATAAAATATTAATTGTTTACGTTCACACAGAGTAGAGATAGCCGCCAAAAAATGTAAAGTATCAGATTGACCGAATGAGTTTCGAGCTGTGAATTTTGTGTAATTTCAAATGTTAATTTTTCCACAGTCCGTGGAGTGTATATCAAGCCAAAAAGCGTTAATTATATATTTGTTTATAATAGATAATACGAAGAATAAATTTTATAATAAATACGAATCCAAGCTGTAATCGTGTTTTTCTCAACTGTTATTAACATTAAATTTTAAGATATCGCAAAAAATTAAGGCAAACGTAACACGCTAATGACGTATTTGTATAGGCTCTCAGCTGACGTCACAGAACAAAATTTTATGCAATGGTCACAGATGTATACTCTTTGACACAAGAACCTCAATAACGTTCAAACTTAAAAATTTAACGAATTATGGATGAATTTCTACCACTGAGCGATCACTATTAATGTTTAATTGAAGCGACTATGGATCACGCGAGACAGCCCAAAGCACATCGAAAGCGGATGTTCACCAACAAATTTATGCCCTGTGTACAATGTGATTGATAGACAATTGTTTTTTTAGCTATTAACTGATACAAAAATCGTTTAAACCTTACAAAATTATCATTTGTTGATCTACCGTAGGGGAGAAATCAGTCAATTATTTATTACGTGTAATTAAAGGAATAATTAATTATTCATTAAATTAATTTTTAAAAAAATAAATATCACCAATAATTACTAATGAATTTTAGTTATTTTCAATAATGTATTCAAAGTATATTTCTAAGTGAACCAATATTTTTAAAAATACGTCTTTTTTAATCGCGGTATTATGAAATGTATTCAAGACTGAGTATTCTGAAGTGGGAGCGAAAATGTACTCATGATCGATGTCCCTCGGCACGAGGGGCACTTGACTCTCAATTTTAACCGGCGTCACCTGATCCGCCGTGCCAAGATGAAGTCATTGAGGATATCCGTCGTAATTGTAGCCGCATTGACACTGTACTGTATAATAATGGTGATATTCAACTTCAGAAGTCCGAAAAAACACATGAGTCATATTGATACAATAGATACACATCTTTTGTGAAATATTTTGATTCTTGTCCTATAAATAATCGTTGATTTTATACGGAATATCAGTTTGGTTATTTAAAACAATTACAAAATTTAAGATATTTAATGCAAAAGCCGTTACCTTCAATGTCTTTTTACATGACTTCACACAACGAAGGGTTATATATTTAGTATACCTACATTTAAATGGTGATAAAATGTTAAAAAAACGGGGTTCAATTAAATAAATATATAATTCCAAATATATTGGAGACACTACGTCACGAAGAATTATAATGGCTATATTAATATTTAAATTTATAATACAAAAAATTAAAGTTGTAGCAAGACCAATTGCTTGTGGTATCATCTTCAAAACTTCCTTTAGAAAGTCTCAAAAATATATAATAATGTAGGTATTTATTCTAGGAAAAAAATTAATAAATTCTAATTAATGAATAAATGAATGACAAATAACCTTTCGAGAATTTCCATTTAGGCATTCATGATTTCAGACAAAAAGTGGACTTACAAATGCAGACATGGGACGGTGACATATTCAAGATGTCATGATTGTTTAAAATTACTGTCGCTTCAGTCTTAGGAATAATATAAAGGCTTTTACTTCACGTTAACAATACTCTGGTTTTATATTCGTGAATTTAGATTGTTAATTATGTAGACACTTATGATAAAACGTAAATATGGTTGAGACAAATACACCAAATATTGGTTAGCTAATGCTAGTAAAACTGTTAAAAATATTGAAGCCCTTAAGAAATACATTTTGTAATTTTTTATTACAGACTTACTTTCAATTCCATGATACCGTACAAATTGTATTATTTATAGATGTCCTTTATAGATAAAAATCATAAAAGAAAACAAAAACTTAAGGATTATAGATTGTTACCAAAATGATTCCAATAAGAGATGATTAATTAAAAAAACACGATTGCGTGAGAAAATCGAACTGAAAAGTAAAAAAAAAAGAAGTCACAATAGACTTGTAATGAAGAACTCTAATAGCAGGAATGCTCTCAACTTTTAACCTTAACATATCGTACTCATCATACAAAAAATATGTCCTTTCAAATTTCCATCACAGTAGTTGCCTATCCGATATAAGATCGATCCAAATTCTCACGTACGACATGTCATCCTCTAAAGAGATATTTTTTTAATAAATTTTCATAGAAGTCGCGGGCCCTGCAATAGATTTAAATTTACAATTTTTGAATATATTTTCGAAAATAAATGAATTTTTGTTTATTTAAATAATAGACAAATGAAAACCTAAAACATGACTAATTTTTGTGAAACCATATTATCACATAAAATTAACTAACACAAATAAGATCAAAAGAAAATTTTACGAAATAAAGTTTCACCCTGCATTTGTATGATTGAAAGGGGATTATTTTCATACTTTTAATATTATGTAATTTTAATTTGATCTATATTGGTTTCTCTAAATTGCGTTGAAAAAATAGTAAAATGTAAATAAAATTGACTCTTTTTAAATGATTTAGTAATAATAGCATAATTATTATTCCTATTACAAATTTAAAAAAAAAATTATAAGCAACCTATTTATGGAAAACATAAAACAGAATCATATAAAAAAAATCAGACAGATTTTAACAATTATACTCAGGTAACAGAATAAGGAGATTTCGTAATATATTCCACACTTACCACGTCTTAGAATAATTGTCACTTCCGTTATTCCGATGATGTTGAAAATTATCCATTCGAAAGGTATCTACCCTTGAATTAAATATTGAATTATTGAAATATTGAATTTCACTAAACGAATTTCGTGAATTCAGATATGGCACAAAAGATCAAACGATTTTCTAATTTACAAAATTATAAGAAATCAATTAAACAAAATTTTCCAGTATTCTCCCCAATTAATTAATAAGTACTTTTTAACAACACCGTAATTTTATTAATTTTAGTGCTTTCATTTATGTATTCCGATTCGATATAAACAAAAGATATATTTGCTTTCACGCAATAGAATTTTTGTTCGCGTACATCAATCAACATTAACTGACGACAGTAGATTGAAAAATAACATGAACACTCGAGTGTCAATTCAATAAACTGACCGGAAGCATTTCATTTCTACATCAAGAGGGTCTGGCTAGAATAGACGGATGTCTTTGGAAGTACGTTAGTCCTTAAATCGATCTAGAGAATTCCCACGCTGAATTAAAAAAAACAAGGTCGTCACAGTTTTTATACTATCTTCATTAACATAATTCGTATTACTTCTGTAAAAAGCAACATTCACATTTCTAATCTTATAATTGGTGGTTTGTAATTATGGTTGACAAATTCTTCCAAAAAAATTTCTGATTTTATTTTTAGTAATTTGTAAATAGAGATACTGACAAAACTATTTATTTTAATATTTTTACAGTGTTTCTATAAATTTATAAGTGCAGTCTCAAATAGATGAAGATGGATTAAGAACATTATTTTCTTTTTAAATTAACTCATCTAACTTAGCAATACTTTTGTAAAATGATATAAATACTAATTAGCAATACTTTTGTAAATAATATAAATGACAATAAATATTGTTTATAAGCTTGAAAGAAAAATAATTGTATTTTTATTGAATATTACGAATACAACTCAAATCACGAAGAGGGATAATATATAACAAATAGCGCACCTAAACACGTACTGTAAACAATACCTTAAAGAATATATGAAAAATGAAGTAGGGAGAAATGAAATGTAATAATTTTTGAAGGGGTATTATATCAAAGAGAACATTTACCAAAATTATTAATACTGATCAAGAAACAAAATAGAATCTTCTATAGGTTCCATTGCGTTAAAAATTTACAGCTTCGTTAGGTTCATTAAATTTTTTAAACATTGTATAATAATAAAATAAAATATATACTTTAATTTTATAAAATGAATTTTAAGAAGTAAACCTTTCAAAAATCCTACATGATACCTCCGGCTGTGTCTCACAGGTCGATATATTTGAAACAACTCGAACGGAAACAAATATAGACCTGGATGTACCATTTCTTCGTATGCTCATATATCATAAAGTAGCAAAGTACTAAATTCAATTTTCTTCCGCTATAAATAACTACCTCATTGTACTGTTACAATGTTGTGAAATTGCTATGTGAATGAACCAAAACAGCTGATTGAGCGCAATAAAGAGATTAAAATCTCCAAGAATTACAATATTAATATAATTATAATTTAATATCTAAGTGACAAAAACTTGCTGTTAAATTAAAGGTATGCATGTATTGCGTGGTCAAAAATACTGTACAAAGTAATCAAGACATAGACGTTAGTACAAAATTAACGGTGAGACACAAACATAAAGATACACTACCCGACATCAGTTACGTCACGTCCTGGGAAGTCAGTTGTAATAGGGTGCGTCCGGCTAGCAACATGGTACGTCCTCGGTAGCCATCATCGCGACCGGCTCGTACTACTGAGAACCCATTAGTGAATTAATTTAAATTAACAGCAATTCTATATAAATAAGAGCTAATTCTACATTGTTAATTAAGTAATTGAGCCATGTCTCGGTCAATTAAAATAACTTTTGAGACATAGCAAGCAATCTCAATAAATAACTTCGTTTTCGAAAATCCTGTTATATTTTATAAGGTTTTTCATGTGGTCACGTGACGTCATCACTAGTACGCATACAGATAAGTATGGCGCGCGGTGAGTAGTTTGTCAGCTGCATATAATATTTAATTTTAGATTTGTATATTTGTATTTACAAGCACGTAGCATATATAAATACAGTGAATGTGATAAAATAAGTTTTACTCATTAAATACATATACTAACTATAATATGAATATAGTAATTCATATTTAGAGACCAAAATTTTAACCATTTTTCAAGGTTCAAATTTCTAAGTCTCTTCATTGCGGTATTATATATTTCCAAAATTTTATTTACTACCGGCTCGGAAATATTTCTATTAAGAAGAGCGAGTAGGAATTGAACAGAGATTTTATTTTAAAAAAAAAATATTTTAAAAATCCTTATTATAATTCGACATATATATTTAAACATGCAAATTAAAAATATTGCCTTTCAAAATATGATTATTTGCTTGGAAATGAGGACATATTTTACTTCTTTAAAATTCTTAAAACTACTATTATGATAATTTTAGATAAATTAAAAATGTTGTAGTTCAAAGTACAATTATTTATTTAAAGATTAGTAGAGATTTGATTATTTTAAAATTTCTTAGAAAATATTGTACCATATTCCTATTCCCATAATAAGTATTGTGGATAAAAACGCAATAATTTTGGAGTATTAGGTACATTGAACGATGTAAGAAAATGTATGTTACTCAAATAAGCTTACAATAAAAAGTAGTTTTGCAAATATGATAAGATGATTCAACACAATAAAAAATTATTGATTTATCTTTTTTTATTCTTATGCTTTATCTTGTGTTACTAATATTTGAGATAGAATTAATCTATTCGACTTTCTCTTTTTATTTTCGGGCACGGTCAATTTACTATTTATTTATATAAATATATAATTTATTATTATATATAAATTTAAGGATAATGTTACATTAAAAAATTATTAAAAGTCAAATTATTTTGTAACTAGCGTGACCCGTGCGAAGTCTTCGCATTATTAATTCCATTATGAAGCTCAGATGACAGATCAAACAAATATTTTACTAAAATTGACATATAGAGGCGCAAGTATCAAAAGCATTGAGCTAAAGCGCCACTTTATGACACGTGAGTGGATTTGAAATGAAACAAAAATTTTACCGACCGTCAATCATATTGACTTTGAGCCGTTAGATGGCAGCATTGCTGTTTTGTGTATATAATTTTAATAATTATTTAATTTGCAAAAACAATAGCAATAATAAATTTTTTAGTTGTGGATGCCGGTAGAGCAAGCAATTATCTATAAAATGATATATAATTTATGTGGATTAGTTGTGAGGTTTTTTCTAAAAAGGGAGAGTAACATCTTAACCTTAGCGTATTAATATATATGATGATGATGATGATGATATGATGATATTATCTTATATTATATATTAAGTACAATTTTTGATCTTTATTAATGTTATTAATTTTATTGACTTCTACGTAATTTAATCAAAATGTGTTGACAACATCTGATTGTGAAGACGATAATCTTCTTCTCGCTATGTTTTTGGGACATTAACTAGAAACTAATTTTTCATCGCTATCTTCATATGTGATTATTTTACCTAACACTAAACATTTTAAACAATTACAATAGGAAACCTTTTTAAGGGCTGGTCGAGTATAATACGCTGATGGATATACAACGATGGGTAGTGAATGAGAAATATTGGAAAAATCATCTTTATCAGCGAGACAATGAATTAGTATTCAATATTATTAAGGTTAAAATCAATATTTTCAATACTCCTATTACTAAAACTAATATATATATTTCGCCCCTGCCACACATATTTGAATTGAGACGTAACAAAAAAATTGTTATATTCTTAGTTTTAACTTAATTTAAAAAATTTGCCTAATTATAATTAGGTATTGTGAGTAAGCAGCTTTCCGGTACGTCCCAAAGCGTACCTCTACAGAATCTGTATTTGTCATGGCTATATATATTATTTATTTATATATTATATAATATTATATATATATATATATATATATATATACATATATATATATATATATATATATATATATATATATATATATATATATATATATATGTATATATATATTTATATGGCCATAATTTATGTCACTTTTATCATCATAGGTCTCCAAAAACTCTTGAAATATAAGCAATAATATTGCTTATATATAAATCACATTAGATGCTATGAAGAAAGAAGAATTAAATATACATAACTATGTTCAAGCTCCGCCTCTTTCTTATTCCGATAAACTAGCGCCAACGCTAGGCGCTCGGCATACCAGCAAACTAAATTAATCGCGTCAATAACTCACTAACCGCACGGATGATTGTTTGTGACTTATGCTCTTTGAAATGTTCATGTGTTACTTGAAGGCTTGTTTACATCTTTGACAAAAATCGCCTATTTTAAACAATTAATTACACAAATCTATAGTATAGTGGACTTAATTGTTAAATATTATTATTATTCCTTTTAGATGTTCCGTCAAATTGGATATTCAGTGGATTTGAGTTTGGACAAAAATAATGCAAAATTGACAAAATTATAAGTTACATATTCTTTACTTCCTCTTTATGTATTTTATGTGAATGTGTTAAATTTAATTTTAAATTGTCATATTAGTTACAATGAGATTCGGGTTGGAAAGAAGCCGACTATCTTTGTGAAGAAAATCACGTCGATCTTTTGCTTCATTGCGACGTGAAAGGAGGACAAACTAACACACTTTGGAATTTGTAATATGTGTTGCGGTTGTTATATTAGTTAGTATGAGATTTTCTGGGATGAACACTAGTCTATATGATTTCCTGGTCCACCAACTATCTGCGCGCAGAAAATGATGTTGATCTGTTGCTCCATTGCAACGTTAAAGATGACAACTAAATAACTTATGAAATTTTTAATATTTGTTCAGATTATTATATTAGGTATGATAACATTTCCCGAGTTAGAAAGTAGTTTGCATTGTCTCCTAGCCCGTTAACTATATCTGTGCAGAAAGTCAGGTCGATCCGTTTTCCCACTGTGGCATGAAAGAAGGACAAAAAAACACACTTTTGAATTTTTAACGTTTGTTAGGATTGTAAAATTAATTAGAATTTCTTTAAATAGTCTAACTAGAATTTTAATAGTCTACTCTAATTAGAATTTCTTTAAATAAATTAATAGAGATTTCTCGTGTTGGCAATTAGTCTATGTCATTTCCTGGTCCACCAACTATTTCTGTGTAGGTAGTCACGTCGATCTGTTACTCCGTGGTAATGGGCAATAAGGAGAAACAAACATACTTTTGAGCTTTTAAGGTTATCTGGGAATGTCATATTAGGTAGGACGATATTTCCCGGATTGGCAATTAGCCTAATTCATTTTTTTATCCGCCATCTAATTCTGTGCAGGAAGTCACGTCGATATGTTGCTCCATTGCGATTTGAAAGAAGTACAAGCAAACGCACTTTCCCAATAACAAGCAAACACAATCACGTTAATCTGTTGCTCAGTTGTGACGTGAAAAAAGGACAAACAAATATACTTCTGATTTGTAAATTTTGGGATTGCTATATTACTTAAGATACAATTTTCCACGTTGAAAAGTGGCCTGTATTATTTCCTGGCCTGTCAACTATCTCTGTGTAGAAAGCTACGTCGATCTGTTAGTCCACTACGACGTAAGAGGAGAACAAGCAGACTTTCGAATTTTTAATATTATTGGGATTGTTTTACTAGTTAGGATAAGATTTCCCAAGTTGCTATTTTACCTATGTCATTTTCTGTTCCTCCAACTATCTCTGTACAGTAAGTCACGTCGATATGTTGCTTCGTTGCGACGTGAAATAAAGACAAAAAAACAGACTTTTGAATTCTTAGTATTATTTGGAATGGTCATATTAGTTAGGATGAGATTTCTCGGGTTACTATGTTACCCGATTTCATTTCCTGTTCCCCCAACTATATCTGTGTAAATTACGTCGGTCTGTTGTTCCATTGCGACGCGAAAGAAGGACAAAAAACCCTTTCGAAATTTTAATGTTAGTTGGGATTTTTGTTTTAGTTAGGAAAAGGATTCCCAGATTGGAAAGTAGTCTAAGTTATTTCCTGACCCGCCAACTATCTCTATGCAGAAAGTTACTTTGATCTGTTCCTCAATTACGACGTGAACAAACACATTGTCCAATTTTTAACATAGGTTAGGATTGTAATATTAGTTGGGAAGAGTTTTCTCGATTTGGCGATTGATCTATATCATTTCCTGGTTCGCCAATTATTTCTGTGCAGAAAGTAATGTCGATCTTTTGCTCCATTACATGGTGAAAGGAGGATAAACAAATATACTTTCGAAATGTTTAATGTTAGTTGTAATTGTTGCTTTAGTAAAAATGAAAATTTGCGGGTTAGAAAAAAGCCTATGTAATTTCCTTGCAGGCCAATTATCTCTGTACAGAAAGCTATGTCGATCTTTTGCTCCATTGCAACGTGAAAGAAGGATAAACAAACATCTAATTTTTTTAATATTGGTCGGATTTTGTTGCTTTAATTAGGATGAGATTTCCCAGATTGGAAAGAAGCCAATATTATATACTCGCCCGCCAATTATCTCTGTGCTTAAAATCGGATCGATGTATAGCTCTATAGATATCTGAAAAAAGGACAAACAAACAAATTTTTAACATTAGTTGGGATGGTCGTAAGAAGTACAAACAAACACACTTTTACATTCATGATATTAGAATTATAATATTACTTAGAAAGATATTTCTCAGGACTAAATGGGAAAAGTTTACAAGTACAAATACGAATGAATATGAAAAAGACAAACCCAAAATATTCAAAAAGGCGTAAGCAAAAGGGATCGGAATAAGTTGAATTACGTGAAAAAAAAATGTGTATAGTTTTTTGATAATAAATCATCGCGAGCTTCAATATATATTCTGAAATACACGATGTATTTCAAGATATATATTGCAGTCAATATATAATGCATATTTTTCCATGTCCTATCAAAAAAAAATCAAAATATCATTAGTGCTAAACTGAACTCATACTTACGATATTAAAACACAGATCCAAACCTAAGATTAACATGAATATAATTATATCGCTTTTTATTTTTATTGCTTTTGGAGCGGATAGGAATATAAGCGACATATATCAGACTAGCACCGCGCCTCAGAGCACACTGTCGGTTTGCATACGAGTAAAAAAGAAACAATAGATATAGCCATAAAATATCTTAATAAACCGACTTTGAAAAAGGTAGGTACTAAAAAGTAAAAACTAATTAATTCAAAATAGGTACCTACTTATTTGCAATAAATATGTTATTTATTTTTGACGTAGGTGCCAGCACAACCGATCAATTTAAAAAATCTTATAATTTAATTTAATTTATAATGTAAATTTAACTTGTAATTTACTTATAAAGAGCGTATTTATATTATAAAAATTTACATTTGTTTAAGTTGATCGGGGGTGCTAGGTACCAACTTCAAAAAAAAGGAATTTATTTGTTGCAAATGAGTAGGTACCTATTTTGAGTTAATTATTTTTTTACTCTTTAGTACCTAACTTTTTTGGAGTCGGTGTTTTATAAGATATTTTATTTTAGAATTTCTAGTGATTAATATATTAATATTAATTATCACAATTATTTTCTTTCATAGAATATTGGATATTTGTTATATGAGTCACCGGTAAAAAATAGTATATAGATAATTTCCTCTTCGTCTAAAGTTGATTATCAACAATATATAGAAATGAAGCTGTAGTAGTAGTCGCCTATGGTTATCTGTTTGCCATTGAGGAGCTCGATTATCATACCAGAAGTCCAATATCAGCTTTTGTGAATTAAAAACTACCACTTTAGGAGTTCCGTTCTCCATATCCAAAATCTAATATGAGATTTTGCAAAGTAACGGCTACTAGTAGCAAATATCTTGAAACATTTTGAATTGACTAATATCCCTTAAGGATTTACATTTTTTATCTCCAGAACTCATCATCAAACCCTGACCTGGATGACGTTGTAGTTATTTTACAAAGTAAATCTGGTAAGAAATATCTTTAATCACTCTTAATTTACCAATATCCGTTAAGGAGTTCCATTTTTCATATTCAGAACTTATCATCAAACCCTGACCTGGTAAGTGGTGTGGTTATTTTGCAAAATGGCAACTATCCGTGGCAAATACCTTGAATCACAGTTGATTTACTGCCATTACCTTTCGTTTCCGGACCCCATCATCAGGTCATCATATTTATATGAAACTACACCTATAGCATTTTCTTTCAAATAAAAAAAGAATCATCAAAATCGGCCCACTAGATAAAGAATTATCGCTGAACATACATAAAAAAAAGATTCCGATGAATTGAGAACCTCCTCCTTTTTTGAAGTCGATTAAAAACACGTCTTTATTTTCGAGAGAAATAATGTATTTTATTTTTTTTATTGGAATCTTATTTACTTTATTGAAAATAAAAAACAACCATCTTAAATAAGATGTGAACAGTTAGTCTTTTTAATTCTATTTATGAAGTGTTAAAAATAACGGAGTTCAAATTTACGTTACGAGACTTTTTGGGAATTTTTCTTTTAGATATATGTGTTTTGAAAACAACAAGGACTTTAAAATTATTGTCAAGAAGAGCATATATTTTTCATGGCCATAAATTTAGTAGATTTTGCGAAAAAAAATTTTAAATAAGCTCAATCTGGTGTCGTCAGCGCCTTTAACAAGATGTAATGTCAATACTACCAATTAGAGGAATGTATCAATATCGATTTCGTCCAAGTGTAACATGAACACCGTAATGATCTTAATAAACATCTATAGAAATTAAGTAAACGTGTCATCAGATATAAAGAAGTATTTTATTATATATTATAATATTTTAGTATGGTCTAAGAAATTTATTTAAATATTTGCCTATGTAATGTCGACATTTAATATCGACTTCACGAGACGGCACATTTATTTCACAAAACAAATAGCGCTGCCGTCTGTATAGATTTTCAATACCAACTAGTTATGATGTATCACTGCCTATTCTCGGGACAAGGCAGGTCTGTAATAACATTAGGTGTTTGTCTAGTGCCATGATTATGTGTACTGGGTACCAACTTGACATCTAAATGCAACTTCTGTATATAGATATTTTAGGTCACGCATCCGGCTTAAATCATACGTCGTGCGAGGAATCGAACACGATGGTTTTAGCTTTAATATTAATTTGTCCATTGTGTAGATAAAGTCTGAGCACGCCGTATTTGTATATTCGAAAACCTTTTCCACTGTGGTATATGAACACCATGTGTAAAATAGTTTTATTTTAAGTACTGTGGAAAGACCATGAATGATTGTAGAGGTTCCTCGTAGTAACGTAATAGGACCGTGGTTACGGTGACTTTGTACAGTAGTTCAGTTGTGCTCGTAGTCGTTGGCAGCGGATAGATATAAGTGTCCGTCAGAGGTCGCAATGACACGAGGATTGATGTTGCGGTGCAGTTGAAAAGAGATGGAACGTTGTAGAAGAGAACATCGACAACGGTGCGGAGAGAGAGAGAGAGAGAGACGATAAACTCAACAAGCCTACGTTGGCCGTCTCGCTCGTGTCACTCGATTCGTCTCTGTTGGCGGTTCGATTATTGTAAAGAGTTTATTGGCTACAGGCTGTGCGATATTTATTGACGAGACGTGAGTATGTGGCGAAATTAAGAATCGTAGAAAAATAATTGCAGCTTGTGTGTCAATTTTGTCTTATAATCTGGCAACACAGTCATAAGTAGAAATATTGCAATTGTTAGTTCATATGATGCATTAAAATAAGAAAAGTTCACATGATGTATTCTAAATAGGAGTTGCGTTCTGTGCAAAGCTTGACGCGGCAGTAGCATCGGGAATGTTTATGTATTTTAAAATTCTTAACCTGGGATTTTAATTATTCCCACCTCCACGTATTTTGAGCTGATAAACCTCGCACTTGCATATTCATCGAGTTAATTCATATAAATAAGTAGAGAGGAGAAAAATAGATAACCGCTCGAAACATCCGAACTGTTAAATTTGTTTAAATATTCCATTTACTTAGAAAATCTGTTAATATTTAATTTTATTTACACGGTATAATATATGTACATAAAAAATCTGTATATAAATATTAGCAATAATCTAGAACTAACAGAATTTCACATTTTTAGTTAAAAAGTATATCACAAAAATAAATAATGCCACATATAAATAATATGTGTATAAGTGACAAATTATGGTGAATTATACGTATTAGGGTCAAATTCAGACTATAAGTCAGTAACATGGAATCGAAATTATATATAGTATTTGTAAATGCTTACATTATCAACGAAAATGCTGAACTACTTTAATCGAGGACACGCATTGCAAATAATATTTACTTATCTATAAACTGAATACGAATTTTACTCAACTTGACCAGAATTCATAATCTAAACATGAAAAATAAAATTTTTGGTGTCATAATCAGAATGGATAAATATTTTAGATAATCATTCTGCATACTATAATCGTTCGTGTGTTATATCTATTTATTCAAGATATTTACGGATTATTGAATTTATAAACCAGCAATAGTTTACATATCAGTTATGCATACCATATCAATTATGCTTAGCTGGTGTGTCTTGTAACACGTCCTGTTTTTTCTTGAGATGAAACTCAAAACTTTTAATAATAAAAATAGTTATGTAAAATTGAGAAAATAAAGGAAACATGCGGAAATATATGTGATGACAATTCCATAATAGATTATAATGCCAGACATAATTATAGTGAAGAAAATCCTATTATGTCATAAGGAGTGATTGACGAAGAAGTTAATTTAATTGACAAAAGTTTTGTTTGTCGATTGAGATCGTTTGCAGAAGTACGTATATGCACTTCTAAATATACGCGGAAGACAATCGAGAAATTTTTTTCTAATTGAAATTTTTTGCTTAAAGGAATATTGCTCTATGTCGTATGACATCGAGTAATATTTCTTTAAAAACTATTCATTTGTTGTCACTATTCATTTGCAGTATTTTGTAGCCAACGGAGAATAAGGATCAAAAATATGTGGCTACACTCATATATAAATTATTAAATTCTAATTAAACTATCGAATTGTTTTTTCTACATCAAGTTCAGTTTTTCATTTACCCTAGAATAGGGTTTAATAAAAGCTTAAATATTATAGGGACGTCTAGTTGCAATACAATTAATTTGATTTTATTTGTTTGTCATATTTAGTTAATTGTTTTACATAAAAGTTCTATTTTCATCTATTATTAATGTGTGTTATGATAAATCAGCATTGAAAATGTTGTTTAATTTCAAATATTTTTATAAGAATAAGCGGAAAATCATTTTTAACATTTATTTCTAAGCCTGTCGACATTACATTTTTAACTACATGTTTTTTTTAAATAATTATAAAATATGTCTGTGATAGATATAATTCACATACGTACATTTGGTGCATAAGAATTGCTCTTAAAATTTCAGTTTATAATGTCATTTATACAACTTCAAAATAATAAATTAAACAATGCTAACTTCAAAAAAAAATATTTTTGTTTATCTTGTAAATGTATCTTGTAAAGGTATAATTTTATGTACAGCATGTACATAAAATTATATTAAAAATAAGTTTACCGGAAAATAAAAGTGTGGAAGCTTTAGCGTCAAGCCTAGCGACATCACTTTAGCATCGTTACCTTTGAAGGTTTGGGCGAAAATTTCGTTACATTTTTTAAATCAAATGCAATTAGATATTTTTTGAACATAAATTTAAATTATAATATTATTTATAAATTCGTTTTATGTATAAATATTACAAATCTATAAATTAAACTTTTCTGTTTTATTACACTGATTATGTATTACATTTCATTTTCCTAATAAATCATTTGAGGGAGATGTGTGTTTTCTAACCTATAGACAAAATTTATAGATTTACTAAATTATCTTAAAATTATGGAATTGGGAGAATAAATAAAAATAATGATATCATTGAAAATGAACTCAAATTTTAAAGGATTATAAAAATTTGCAGAAATCTTTGCAATTTCGTAACGTAAAGAATCAATGTTTACTAGACGTTAACAATAAACTTGTGACTTTTTCCGAATGCAGAGGGACTTAATTTTGTGTATTCTTTATTGTGTAAGAATGTCTTCAATACTCTTGTGAACGGAAGGTGATATGATTTATTGTTTGTCATGAATATGACTGATAGCGGTCTCTCCTGCCCAATTATAACCCTGACTTTTTTTTTATCTGATATTTTCAAAATCAAATTTCCCAAGAAAAAAAATGTTTGATAATATTTATCAATATCGTTAAATATAAATTATTTACGTAAGTCGGTATGTTTATCTTCTTTTTGTATAAGCTGCAATTCTACCTTTCTCTATCATAAAGTAATTTCATCATTCTAATTTAGGTACTTTTTATCACATCATAATAATATGTCTAAGTTGTCTAATTTAAATTACCATTCAATTTGTTAACTGTAATTTTAATTGCAAATAAAATAAAAAAATCATAGAGCTTATTACACTTACTAAAAAAGTAGCTTACCTTATCTTTAGCTGCTAGCGTCAAATTGAACAACATAATTTGTATTATGCGACCTTTTCGAATCTCACTAAAGATTATCGATTACAGATAAGGAATTATTTCTAAATTGAATCACATAATACACAATTATTGATTTTATATAAATATTTCTACCTGTTTACTCATAATCATCATTCAAATGAGTTACCTAATTTTTATAAATATATTTTACCTTATGAAGTACTCAAGATGTTTTATTTATTTTGGAATTACCAAAATAAATCAGTAACCAACGAATAAAAATAAAATTTTTGAAGTACGATAAGAATTCACAATAAAATAGGCCCGTACACATTCAAGCTTTTGGAAGCATTTAAATGTATTTGGTATTTCCATTAAACAATTTATAAATTTTATTATTATTTCTTGCCATGTATATTTGTCATAAATATATTGCCTATAATTTTTTTAGTATGCGTAAAATTATCATAAATATCTCAAAAATTATTAAATTTATAACAATCGCTCTAGTTTTCCCTTTATAATTTTAATATTTTGCAGAATTAAATTATTTTGTCGGCATTTCCATAAACACTTCTATATATCTATACAAAAATAGATATTGAATCCTTAAGTGTTCCAATTATTGTATGAGATGCAAAATAAACTTTATTTGCCCCTTCAAAATTAGGATATATTTATATTTTTCAGTATAAATTATTAAGTGAATGAAAGCCTTCAAACGCTTTGTAAGGGAAATTTTGTGAACATTTTTAACAGTATTTTTAGAAATAAATTACATAAAATTCTAACATAAGTGGTTCTTACTCAGTAAACTCTTTCAATTATATCACACACGACACAAGTGATAAAAAAATCGAGTACTTTGTTTACGTGCTCTAAAATTCTATCATAATTTATTGAGCCTTTACTATGAAGATATATGCGGGTTAATATGCATTACCACTATGCTAAACTTCAATTTTCTATTTAAACCCTTTCAAAGAAAGATACCTCTGATAGAATCAACCAACTAACATATTTCTCATGTAGGCAGTATCAAAGTTCGTTTTATAATTATCGACAGGTCTGCAAAGTATCTCATCTATGCATAAATAACTATTCAAGAAAAATTATCGTTTTTAATACAAAAAAGCCATAAATATAATGGAAATAAAAACCACGAGTACCCAAAATATTTCGTCATTTTCCGGCGGGGAACAGTTGTCGATATATTGAAAAATTGCTCAATTTACCGGAAAAGATTTGCCCTTTTTCCTAAACATATTTACTCAGCGAAGGGCAAAATTACTTTCGTTTCACATCTAGGTATTGTGGACTTTATGGAATGAGTATTCCAATGAAGTATGTTATTAGAATAAAGTATCTATAAAGCGAATATATAATGGTTTATTTAAGCACAAACATTTTTGAAGTAGTAATTATTGATCGGACGAGGTGAAAAGTTTAGTAATAATGGTTATTTCTATACACTGTCCGCTTAATTAACATATTAGTGGCTGAATAATATAATACGTCCAACTAAGTGAGTTACAGTATTTTAATCTAAAATAATACATAATATTAGTAGAAATGCCTTAGCTTTTGTAAATCAATTTCGACTTCGATTGAAATTAAACATACTTTATCTCATCATAAACATTAATCGACTATGTTATGATTAATTTTGTTTAAGTTTAAAAAATTGTAATAAATAATCAAATTATAAATCGAAATAATCGAGTAAGGAAAAAGTCTATCCATAATATAAGCATGTTTTAAGTATTGGTTATTTCCATATTCTGTAGCCAGAATTAATTTGGTAGTTACTCATAAATATAAATAGTTGAACAGATTCCAATATAATTATGGTCTAAAAGGGTACAAAATATTTATAAAAATAACTTGGATTTTTCTTTAAGGAAATAATTTAGACTAAACTTAGCATACCTTATCCTGTCGTTGCCAAATTAATCTATCCATAGTTTTAAAAACCTTACTACTTACTTTTCAACGTTACGCTTGCTTATCAATAAATTAAACCATCTCAAACTTAAATTTACTAACAGAAAAATATTTCATTACTTCTAGAGTCTATCGTCATGCTATTAAAAAATGGGATGTTATTGAAAATAATTTAAAAGTTTAAAAGTTAGAAGACAATAAACATGACTTGTTAATATTTTTTTATAATATTTCTTTTAAATATGACCGAGCTGTAGGCGATCACTTCGATCGTGTCTTAAAAATTGCCGGTAAACTGGAAATAGCCCCTGAGTAAGAATTTTTTTAAGTAATCCTCTACACGATGAAGAATTCACGTTAATGGCTATATGGTCCCAGATATAATAAGTTGTCTAACATTCATATTAATATCAAAAATTTTAATATTGTTAAATTTTCTCCTTAAAAAAATACCTTCCATTTGTTATTTATAATTAATGTTTGAAACCGTCTTTTGTATGCTTTATGTGATCAAGCATTTATGTTAATTAAAAAAAATGCCTTCAATTATTATTCATAATTTATATACAAAACCGTCCTTAATATACTTCATACGATTGCAAGTGCAAACCAAATTTGACATATTCTATGGCAAAACTAATTATCAGATGACTCTGAGCTAAAAATTCTACAACATTACATTCATGATGGTTCAGCTCGTAGCTGCCCTTGCTTAAAAACATTTGAGTCCGGGGGAGAAGGGGAGAAGTGATATTCAGATTCTCCCTCACATCATTTTTAATAAAAAGGTAATCTCAATTGTTGAGAAATATTCAGGGTACGTTTGGCAATTTGCGAATTGCAGGTAAAAATATACTGTTCTCCATCAAGGATCCTTAAACAAACAGTTTTGGAAAATTGTTAATTTTACAGAAGTTAAGTGAAGATATTAATTGGAATCCAATTAGGCAGGGGAATTTCCTAGTGTCATCTCATCATCATTTTCATCCTCCTAGATCACTTTTGAAAAAAAATTCCTGTAATTTTATTAAAAATTGTATTATATTAAAGATAAGAAAATTTACAGAATCACTTTTGAAAAAAAATTCCTGTAATTTCATTAAAAATTAATGCCGAAAACTGAGCTATATATACATATAATACAACTGAGAATTCACGCTAATCGATGATAGTTTTTTTTCGGTCTAGAGATCAGAAAATTGATAAATTGCTTTTAACCCTAGATTACTAACCTTATTTTTCGACGTTTAATACTAACCTTCGTCGTTTCGACTACGCTGCATAATGGAGGGGGTTTTAGGGGTTTAATTAAAAAAAATATTTATACTTATGTTTTTATTTTAAATAATAAGTATTAACCTACATATTTAGAGATTATAATATATACTTTAACATATTTTTATTCAAACAGTCATCATAATGAGATCATAGTTTACATGCATAATCAACTTTTTCATAAATTTTTAAAAAAATCGTACATATTATATATAGCGTCAAATTGTTCGAAATAAGCTATAAAAACAAAAATAATATCTGAAAAATGAATTAAAAATAAAATTTTGGTAATGGTTTAGGAAGTAATACATTTGTGACACACATCAAGTTTGTGACCTTGGCTTTCGTGATGACCATTTGTGTTTATCTTTCACACGAAGAATGTTACGCGATGATCTTATAATCAAATCGCTAGGATCTTCTGAAGTGCTAGGTGTCGCGTCTTCAATGGAACGTGGTGAAGATGTATCACTACTTGCCTGATAATCTTGATCTGGAAGTTGCTCTTCATTCACAGTAGAAACTTCATCATCACCCTCCGTTTCATACGCGGGATCAGCCTCAATATGGTCTTCAGGTTCACTCTCATTAAAAAAACTATCTATTAAATATCTCTATCATTATTATTTTATTAAATACACTATCATTAAAAAAATAATAATAATAGACACCATTATTACTAAAGAAAAGAACATAATTTTTACTTAAGTAAAAAGTACAAAAAGTTACGTTACTACTAACCTTCGTCGATGCGACGAGCCATGGTTGCTGGAACGGCGCGTACGGCCCCCTACACACAAAATACTACCGTCCGTCGCAAGCACAACGAGTCGACTGAGATTAGCTTAAATTATAAAACCGCACGGTCGCGCGCGCAAAAGTTATCGCGATTTTTTTAGTGACGCGTCGTCGAATTGACGAAGGTTAGTAATCTAGGGTTAATAAAAATTCCAACTTAGGAGTCCTAAAACTATGTCATGTGCGGATATCTGCATGATTGTATATTAATAAAATTAAGTTATCGGGAATACCATATTTTCCTTTACTTTAAATGTGCATGAAATATCAAATTAACATAATTTTTTTGCAAAAAATTATTAATTCCCAATTTTTATTGACAACTTCTAAAACCGTGTTACAGATATATGCTATAGTTTATTGAAAATTCATATTAATAATTTGATTTTCTGTATCTATTTTTCCCGTATTACTTTTAAATATTTATCAAAGTGACCGAATTAGTAAATTATTTCTAAAATGTGCTCACAACTGTTATTAACAAAATCAACAATGCATTGTTAGAAAATATATATTATACACTTTAAAACATCAGCTAATGAAAATGAAAATCCTGTTTATTTATTTTTTCATTCATACATGTAGTATTGAATTTTAAATAAATAGTATCTACCAGAGTAATTAATGTTTGTCTGTCATGGAGAGAATACAATTATTTCTGGCTATACGAGACTATTTTTAATCTCGCTGGTATTTTTGATGTCATTTATTTATGACCGATAATTCTAAACGCCGAAGTATGAATAATTCTTCGAGAGTGTATTAATATTGCTATTTTCAATTACCTTAATTATACTTCTAGCTATAATTAACTAATAAAATTGCCTATATTTACTGCTTGTGTTTAACGTGTTTACCCTTTATTTATTTATCATTTTATTTAATGAGTGATCACTATCCGCATTCCATTGTAATCGCTCAATTTGTTGTAATTCCCTTAAAAGTTTTCAATTTTAAATAGGTCTTGCTAGCTTCGTAGGCCAGTATGTTGAGTGTGATAATATTTTGTTATATGTATTATTTTAAAAAAGTCATTTAGCGTAAATAATTAATTTTCCAAAATTGTTATAAAAGAAAGTCCAGGAACAAAAGTTCTCGAGCGCACACTTTTTCGGTTAACATTAACTGATAAAACGAATTAATAGCTATATCGCATCCATATTCTCATAAGTGGATTTAACCCAAATGGTCGTTTTATAAAAACTTTAACTATTCTGTTTTAACTAGACTGCGATTAGAAAAAAAAAGAAAGTGAAATCGAACGAAAAAAGAGGTAAATATATTAAATTTCGGATCCAGTTCAGATTGCATGTTACTACTAAAAACTTTAAGCAAAGATTCGAAACTAGTTTTAAATTCAAAAACTTAATATTAATCGTTAAAGAATATTCATTCTTGTAGTTAAAGTGAAATCGCAATGTTCAAATAATGAATTGTTCGAACCAGCTGCTGAGCCGAGAAAACTAATTTGAGTTTCCATTTTCATACCAGATATATATATAAAAGGCGTGAAACAAAAATTATAAAACTTCTAATTAAATTAGCACTAAACTGCGCTGTTTACTTTTTTCTACTTAAAATTGGGTTTTTGCATAATTTAAATACAAAAATTTTCTTCAGAGAGAACATTACCGCAAGTTAAATGTAAAATATTATTCATTCAGATGTATATAATATAAAATATTAGGAGAAATTAAAAATTGATATATACCCCGATTTCCCAAATGGGATAAAGATGTGAACATGTTTTTTGGCGTTCGTATTGTTCGAATATCGCGGCGTCACTCATGTGAAATACTAACACCGCGATAAATGTGTTTAAATAATTGTCACCAATAACACTTAAATAGGTTGACAGACTTTTTGAGAAAGGTGGCATGGATAAAGTTTCTTATACGAATTAGCATATAGACTACTTTAAAACAGGAAATAATGAAATTCCCGTTGTAGAATGAATTGAAGCGTGTTTTTTTTTATTTTAAAATGTTTTGTACTTCTAACGACTAAGGATAGATTTACATATAAAACATGTCAATGTATTCTTTTCAAAAAACTTTTGAAGCGTGACATTATAATGTTTATTTATGACGTAATTATTCACTAACAATTTTTTTAGAAAACTTTTTTTTAAATATGCATGAAACCTTTTTTTAATATGCTTTTAAATAGGTAATCAACAATGTAAAATACAAAAAAGTTACAAAAAAAATTATTTTTACGAAGATTTGATTTTTACGATCAAACTTCACATGTGCCATTACCTTCCAAGTTTCCTCAGTTATTTTCCTAAATGTTAGTTACAAAAGACGAAATTAAGGATAAAAGTTAGTTGGAATGTGAGACTATACGTATTTAAAATTTAAATGTATTTTATTTTAAATAAAAAAGTACAAAGTAATGTTTTGAATAAATAAGTCACAGAAAAAGTGATATGAATGAATAATTACATAAATTTGTTTAATAATTTTATTTAAAATAATGAATCTTTGTACTTTCAAAAATCGTTTTTAAATACAGCACATACTTTAACTAGGAAAACAATTTTATAACTAATTATTAGGTCGTCACGAAAAAATTATATCGTAATCAGGATTATTTGCTAATGAGGGTTGCCTATTAGAAATAATATGTGGTCGCAGATTATCTTGGATCGCTTATATTTATATATATATATATATATATGTATATATTTACACATATATATACATACATACGTACATATACATAGGGTATTAAATTTTGGTCAGTGACCGAATATTAAGGAACGATTATGTATCGGCGACTAAATCGTAAGATGAAAAAAAAAGTCACCACGTCATTTTTGTTAACTTTTCCATATAATCCCTCTGTAATAAATCATGGGATTTTACTTAAAAATTTAAAAAAAAATTAAATTACGTTTTTTTTAATTTTTTCAATTAGCTTTGTATATTAAAGAATATGTTAAAAAATACTAGACGAAACTACTCCATAACATTTTAATGCTTGATAGTGAACAGAACTCCCATGATAAAAGAAATAAAAAACTTTATTAAATTATGGGTATAATGAATTTGCATTTCTACGGAAATATAGTCACTCAGTGTGATAGTCTCCTGAGGAGTTCACACTTAGTCCATTAACATTTTTAAGTAGTTAACATAACTTTTAAATTTAAACTTGGCAATCTTTTTTTAATGTAATAGATTGTACTTGATTATATTTACCTTTTAAATATTACCTGTATTCTAATCCCAAACAAAAAAAAATTGCTTGGCACTTGACGGTCCTTTTGATCACAACTCTTAAGCTAATATGATGGCTTAAAGAAACAACTTGACGTATTTTTACGTTTTTTGTAGAATTACGTGTATATGAATTTCCAAAACTTAAAATGTTACAAATTTCATAATAATATTACTGATATCTAATTTATGCATAAGTTTAATATCTATCAATTAATTTAATTCAATCATTAATTTTTAGAGACTGTTTTTTAAATTAATCATTTCGAAACAAAAGAAATTTAATTTAGCTTATACTTTTTTTTCATGTAAGACGAAAATTGTAATAAAAAAAAATGCAGACTGGATTTGAATTTTTTTCGACTCCCTAGCTTCCACTCGTAACAAATATGTATATATATAAAAACGATTATCGTATAAACTTCTTCGATAGATTGCAGCTATATATTTACAAGTGTTATAAGCAAGTAAACAATTTATTTACTCCATTGACGTCCTAAAGGAAATTCACAGACCTGTCTTAAGGTCTATATTGTTATTGAAATTTAAATAGGATTTGGAATTGTTACAAACAACAGACGTCTTATGTACAAATTCCCAACTCACCGAAAGCGCTTCTGATAATTGAAATAATAATTTGAAATTGGCCCTTTGTTTGAACATAATTTACGAGTAAGTATTATGATTTTAATCATTTATAATATTCAGCTTTCAATCAAACAACGCTTCATGTATTTGTTAAGGTTACCTTGGAAATTCTTTAGAGAGTTCAAATCGAAACAATGGATTGAGGCAATATGTATGAAACAATATCAAGTATATGTATTAAAAATAAATTAATTATAATCTATCCAACGAGAATGAAGCGTTCTAATTCATTTATTTCAACGCATGCCAAATAAACAACAATAATAATAGTTAATATTTATTACATGTCGTTATAGCAACATTATTAATGAAAAAAAGATACAAAATGGTTTTCACAAAGTTGTTCTCATTTTAGGATTTTGTTTTAAATACTTTGAAGATCTAATGTCCAATTTTGGGAATCAGCAAAGATAAGTTGTTGTATTATGCATCATGCAATATTTTTACGGAAGATTCAAAATTAATTGATTTTAGTTAATAAATACCAAAAATAAAGAAAAAGAAGAAATTTCAAGAGCAACATCTCCAGTTCTGCGTTACCCTGATTTTTTGTAATTAATGATCAAGGAAAGGTTTACAAGATAAAAAACAGTAAAAAATACGACCTTATTGAAATAAAAGGGTGGGTTGAGACAAAATTCCTGGCAACATTCGTCGGGAGTATAATCTAAAAAAAAGGTTGTTTGGATATTACTTTGCTACTATAGATCCACTAGACAATGTAATGATATGAAACGTATTAATTTTGCATAATGCATTCATTAATTTTAGAGTATTTAAAATAATTTTAAAGACAAGAATAAAAATAAAATTCAGTAATCAGTTGCAAACTGATTTTGAAAAATAAAAGAAACTTAGAATTGGTGGATTTTTGTTCACTTACTGTGTAAATATATACGTGTACATCCTTGTGCTGATACTTTTATCCCTAATGTGTCTTTAATTACCACACAAGAAAATAAATCCTTTAAAATCCTGTAAATTGTAGTATTGAAGATGGGTTGAGTTGTTGAGGTGTAAAAGGTTGATAAAGAAATAAGCAAACAAACTGATCTCCGCATTTGTACGTATAATATTATGTGTTATACATGAGGTAAAATATAATTTTATAATATACCTTATTAATAATAATGTTTTTGTTATATATTATTACCAGTTAGATGTTTAGGCAAACTGAAACCTATTATTTACAAAAGCGTAACTGTTTCTTTTTTTTTGAAGGAAAGAAAGTTATAATTTACATTTCTTGAATAAAAATTAAATTAGGTCTAAAATACCAAAAATACGAATGTTAGCTTTGGAAAAATTGTACTATTTTCTTTGGATAGATATGCCTATTTTACAGTTTTATAATATTTGTCTATAGCTTCACTAATCAATTTTTTTTATTTTGTGGTGGAGTTGTCTCTAGCTGTATATGACGTATTATTTTTTTTTAAATTTAAAATCATGTGAGCTAAAAAAGAGGTTAAATAACTATAATAAAAATAAGAGTGTGAGTCTATGTAAATCGCAGAAGAGACCACAACCATGAATTTTCTAGCGACGAATTGATAATAGTGGTAAGAGGTGCTCTTCTAAGGATTAATAAATATTGTTAGGTGTGATCTTGTTCAAAATAAAAACGACTTAGCTTGAATAACATCTTTATCCAAAAATAACCTTAACCGAGACAAAAATGCCTTATATTCTATTTGACTTTAAAATAGAATCGCTCTACGAATTTTCATAATTTAAATTAATCAGTTTTAGGCCCACATGCTTAAAAATATATTTTATTTTTGAATTTTTATTTAAAGAATTGTTTCAGTGAAATTTATCTCAAATTATAAAAATGTTGAAATAAACTGGTAGATAAATGTACGAAAAATTGACGGTCAGATAACATTTTATTCATAAAATAATTAAAAAGAAAAAAATTTCTATTAATTTAGCCTCTAAAAATATTTTAGTAATAACTCCATTGAGACCGATTTAATAGTTTTTGCTTTACTCTCGGACAAACGGTAAGACAGGAAATTACAAAAAATATTTTATCAATATTTTCATTGGATCATCATACCTATTTTATATTATTTGTCTGAAGCTTCACTAACTTAATTTGTTTTTATTTTGCGCCGGAGTTCTCTCCAGCAATAATATTTTTATTTCAAATTTACCTTCGATCGGAATAAAAATAATTAAAATTTAGAAACGGGCCAATAAAGTTCAGTGAGTGGAGGGGGGGGGGATAAGGGGGAGAAAGAGTTCCGCCTCTGTTTTTTCAAGTAATATATATTTGTCAACCTTCATATCTTTTTTGTGTGTATAAATCAGCACCTTTTTAAGTAGAATCAAATTTCTTCACTTTTTTCAAATTAACTCGTGTACTTCAATATTTTCCTTTTAATTTTTTTTATATTTGGTAAAAGCATACTAAATAATTAAAAATAATAATAGTTCATATTTATTACATATCGTTATCACCATAGTATTTATGGAATACATTTAAAATGTAGAATGAGCGAAAGAAAAATGCAGTCCAGCTCAAAATGCTTAAAGTTAAGAAAATGGGATCGGATCGCCATACCCATAATATCTTCTTACTAAAGGGAAGCATATCACCATATCCACTAGAATCGTTCGGTGAATATATTGACATCGAAGATGGGAAATTCAGCATGGTAATCATAGAACTTAAAACAGGAAGAAGACATATAACCACCCAGATGTCCTATGCATTACGAAAAAAGTCTCCATTCTCCTACTACAAGCGTCTGACATGGGAAAATCAAGAACTATTAACCTAAACCACAGGCCAGTACAAAAAGTTGATAAAAGATGTAAAGCATTTAAGGCTGCTCTCATCATCGTGGTCAATATAATCATTATCATGGAAAATAAAGACCTAACAACTCAAATTACGGCGAGTGAAGATGTTAATAGGAAATGTGAGCATAGATCTGTACTCTATGACACGGAAATGGGGGAATATATTGTCATCACCTGTCACGAGTAACGGCAGAACTACATACACCATTCGTCGTCACAGCAGAAGACTACAACACCAAAAATAATGATGGAACTGTGACACAGAGCAAGGCAGAAGTACTATATATAAAAAATTTCATCTTCACCATGAACTAAAACTTTTAACCTCTAATCTCGCTTTTTGGACCATGCTCCAGAACGTAATTTATAGTAGCATGACAGACGTCATGGTTTCCATGAGTTAGTTATTGGATAACGTGGAAAGCTGGAAATTTTATCTGGATTTAATTTCAGCCTTCGACCATGATGGTCCCATGACTATAGTACATCGTGTGATATAGTACATCGTGTGAATAGATTATTATCTTAGTGAAGTATATGATGGTAGAATGCATGTTAATATAATAATTCAACACAAAAGGCTGACTGGATCAAATTTAAAGGGAACTGCTATACCTGCAATTTCTTTTCCCAATTAACAATCAAACTAATACTCAGAATAACAAGAAACAATTAAAAAAAATAGACATGAAATCTGCCTCAAACTGGTGGAACTATTAGAACTAACAACGTGAAATCTACATCATACCAGCTGAATTTGTATAACTAACTACAGTACATAATATACGTTAAACAGACAATATACATCCAATTAAAGTTCTTGGCGGAAATGTTTTATTGTAGACGTATAGATACCAATCCGAATATCTTTTTGGTTTTTTTGAACAAATGTTTAGACAGCAAGGTCATCCCTCAAGTCTGAAATAAGGCGATTTATTTAAAAACTTGTCAGATATCGGTTAAAATATCATTGCGAGTGTATCGTGCATATTTAGGCACTTATAAACAGTATTTTAATAAACTATTTACAAATATTACTTTTTCATAATCGAAATATATTGCCTACTCTATTCTCCATAGACCTAAATCATGGTGCATATTCTAAAAATTAAAATACCTAGGAAAATTTCTAGAGTTTCCCTGTAATCTCCTAGTCCAGTTTGACTAACTCTTTTTTCGTTATAATTTTTGGCTAAGTGGCTTCAGAACCAAGGATGGATTGTTGTATTTTTCACATATTTTTGGAATATATTTTAAATAGGTAATTTAAAATTATGAAGAAAATTGTGTGTCGAAATTATATTTCACATGTTAATTAGAACAAAAAACTTATTTTTAAGATCTTTATTTACATCCTCTTTAATTCATATGTGAATATTATTAAAAGTTAGTATGTAAAAAATGAGGGGTTTAATATTTTGTACTACTACACTAAATTTTAAGTTTTTATTTTGCACACTTTTTGAAAAAAATAGCTGTATATATAAAAAAAACATAAATATATTGTCTGGTATATCTTTCGTGGACCTATAGATATAGCGCACATTAAAAAAATTATGTCTAGTTTTCGTACTACTATTGCATGGTTTCCTAAAAATCCACTTTTTTGTAGTTTTAGGTTGAGTACTTTCATGAATAAGGAGGAGAGAACATATATTTCTGGCATATTTTTAGTGTAACACCTAATATTATGAAAATAACATATATTTTTGACGCTCTCGTAACGAGCTCCTGCAAATGATATGCTACACTATATATGGAGAAAAATCGAATATTTAATGTGCTCTATATCAATTGTATGACTAAATATTTTGGATTTTTTACTATTGCAATATGTGTGGGCTAATAATTTATTTTTATTACTTTATCAAATTTCAAGTCTCCACGTCAAACGGATTCTGAGAAAAAACGACTGTGATTACGAATGGACAAACACATGGATGATCTTATTGGGGTTCCATTTTCACTTTTAAGGTACGGAATGCCAAAAATAGAAAGAAGTGACTATGCAGACCTATGCAGATCTTTCAGTCCAATTTGTTTACTACTCGTCTTCAGGAAATCATTGAAGAATGTTTATGATGAAACTACTGTGGCAACTAGGTCCTGAAAACAAATGAAGGTGTCGCCAATACGGTTTGCGTTCTAAATATGTCTGAGAATGTCTTATATGACGCAATCAACCTAATGAGTAACAAACTAAAAATAATATTATCATAGCCTTGATATTTTTGAATTTTAAAGACGCATTTGATATCATTTGTTGCTAGCAATGAAAAATATAATGATCAAAAAAATTATCCCTTTATACGATAACTTGTCTGTGACTACCTTAAATATCAAAAAGTGCTAGCACAATATGCAAGAACAAGTCATAAAAAGTGTTTAAATGGATAGCACACAAAGATAAGTGTTAATAGTTCAAAATATGTTCTGTAGTTTCAATATCTTACAAGTGACCCTGATTAATAAAGGCATTTTGCTAGGCTCCTTTGAAATGAAGCCTTTAAATTTAATATGATATATATACAAAGAGTTTTACTTTCAAACTATCCAAACTAAGCTTATAAACACTTTTATTAAAAGTCTACCATTTAATAATAATAAAATTAAATTGTGGCCCATTCCATAATACGAGTGTATAAGAAATGTTCTAAACCTTGTAACATTCCATCTTTCACCTTTTAAAGCAGCTCGTTGTTTACCCCTTTTCAACATTTACGACCTTTACTCGCAATTCATACCATTGTATATTTTTCTTCAATCATTAAATAAATACCTTTGCATTAAGTTTTTCAGTCCTTTTTATCCAGGAAGTCTCAATCGTATTTGAATTTGTATGGGTACATTTATTTGTTTGCATGGACGATTTCAACATGTCCGCTTTTAAATTTAATTACATTTCTTTCTAATACGTGCGTAGCAAAAGTTTCACATGAATTTGCATTTATTTTAATTATTTATTAACAGAATAGAAACATATCTGAATCCATAACGATTTCATATTCACCTCTTATATAAAGAAAATGGAAGAACAAAAAATCATTTATGATCAAGATTCTTGTCTAATTTCCTATTTCAATTACAGTCCTGGAGCAATGAAGTAAGTAGTTCGTAGCATAATTACGTTTGTGATATATATGTACATATATTTTATTCCTTTTCGTTCGATTCATTTGATTTTTCCGGTAGTTCCTTTTGTTTTTTTTTATTTCGTTTGTTCTATAATAACAGGTAATTTCGTGAAATATGTCCGTAATAACCTTATAATTTTACTTCACATGGGTGTCTGAAATAACAATCAGTACTAAACTAATAGAAGTAATGTACGCAAACTGAATATACGCAATAACGATACTTTGCTTGGCGTCGCCTATTAGCTAATTACTACATTTTTTCAACATTCTAAAAGTGTGGATGATCGTCTCGTTTCTTTATTGGTCTAATATGACAAATAAAAACTATCCTGACCCATCACGTGGCTGTTTCTAAACGCACATCTTTAAAATTATTAAAGGAGCAAATATTATTTAAAAAAACAGCCAAACAAGCCATTTTCACTTTTCGTATAAAGAGCAAAAGTTTGAAGCATGATACCACGCGAAGTGTAGACCACGAAACCATTAACTGTTTTGTTCTACGTAATGAACTAAAGATAGTTATAATAACATACAATAGCGTATGAAAATGAACACTTATTAAATTTAATTAGTAAAGAGACGAAGTCTTCGGTGTAAAAATAATTTCGACATTCTAAAGAGTTAAATTATAGCCGGATTGTATATTTCTGTAACTAATTAAATTGTATAATCAATTATTAAATATTAACTACTATATACACAATTAAACCTATACATGAATATAAAAATAACAAATATCAATGGGCGTAAATGAGACTCCCTCCCACTATATCTTTAAAACTATTTTTTGGCAAGTCATCTGCCATCAGATACACGGTTTTTATTTGTATATTTAAAAATAATGTGTGTATTATTGAAATTTCATTCATACTATTGTAATATTTACAATGGGGTCGGAATTTTCGATTGTGACTCCTTTTAAATAAAATTATGAAGCTAAAATTTAAAAAAAAATGGAATTTTTTAAATAAAATTAATTATGTCAAAAACAATATGTTGTTCTTTTTAGTTTAAGGATTAAATTTTAATCATTCACTTATCCCACAATATTCATAATTACGTAATAAATGTTCCATTCAAATATATATATTAGTTCCCCAATAATCAGACAAATTGATAAACAAAAATTCCGTTCGGAAGTTTTCTGAGGCAAAAAAAAACCAAGATTCTAATCCCATAGGTCTTATAATACGTTCAATAGAACATTTATTCATTACTGCTTTGATGTATAATTAAGCGGATAAATTATTGCTACCAGAGCAATCTCTTAAAGTAAATCAGGATTACAGTGCGTATATAAACTAATAGGATAAGTAGATAGCAAAACGAGATAATGCAATAGAATAGGGATAACTTTTTGAGGAAAAACGAAAACAAAAAAAAATAATTTTAGATCAGAGATGAAGAGTAGGAAAGTACAGGAAGAGGGATATGAAAGGAAATGGCAAATGGAAAGAGAAATTAGGAGAGTTACGTTTTTTCCGATGACTTTTAAATACTTGAATGTTTGATGTCGGGATTGAGTTTGTTCCACAACTTCGCAGCATGAACTGTAACGAATGCTTACAGAAATTGATAGTATGGGGACAAGGGAGTGGGAGAAGTTTCTAAGCATGTTGCATTTTTCCACATGTTATAAATCAGTGACAGAATACGAAAGTTACGTAGGTATCGAATTACTAGCCTTCTGAACACCGTCCAAAATTTAAAGATATGATGATATTTTCATAGGTTGAGAATTCAAGGAATACATAAATGTAGAAGGCGCTGAAGTTCATGAAATAATACTCTTAGGATGAGTGTGTACGTACATTTGAAGATCAACTGCATATAAGTCATTCTTGGAGTGGAGAGTTTTAATAAAATCCTTTAAAAAGAATAAATAGATACTGATAAAAGAAGCGAGGAAAGTATCTCGCCTTGTGGACAACCAGATACAAAATCAGCCCGTTCTGAACAATTTTCTACTAATTTAATGGCCTGCTTACATCCATATTAATAACATTTGTAATATCTCAGTGAAGTTTGAGAAACCGAGATGTAGTCAATCTCGGTTTCTCAAACTTCATGCCAATAAAAGTTAAAATTCTACAAAGGTAACTACCGAAGTCCAGAAGTACGATACCAGATAGTTGAGTATTATTCGTGGCGAAGTGTATATCGTCAGTATCCTTAATTAATGTAAGTTGATTATAGTTACTGCAACCCGTTCTAAAACCAGATTTTAAGGGATAAAATTAACGGTGATAATTAAGAAAGCTAACTAAATGAACATGAACTATACTTTTGGATACTTTAAACACAAGTCGTAAAAACACAAATGGTGGTCTTTACGTAAAGCATATGTTTTAAAGACATATGTTCTATTCCGTTCAGTGAGAAACGTGATTGTAGCAATTGAAGTACAGAAAATATCAGTTATGACTGGAATTATTAAATATTTTATGGATCAATATTATTCTTATTATAAGTAACTATTATTCACTTCTAGAAGAATTGGATCAGAAGAACATTAATTCTGGCTTCGTGATAACCAGTTTTAGAAATTGAGAATCACGAACTCATTGTTATAGAAGGAGAAGATAAAACCTTATATGTCTAACTTTGTGTCTGAATCAACTGTTTTTGCGAAGATGGGGTGGGGGAAGGTAAAATACGTATTTAGTAAGTTTTTGTCAGCGTTCAACACATTCATGAACATTTACTTTTAGGTATTCTGAAAGTTTCCCAACTTTCAGGACAAGGATTTAATGTATACTTAATTTAACCTCACCGCGTTTTACCGTGTACCAATGTTATCACTTAATCAAGGCACTGCCTAGCGCTTGAGTCTAATCCATCTAAAAGGAGCATGCTTTTGACACCGCAAGATTACACGTTTAGTAAATTTTGCATCATTTTCATCGACTGATTGCAGAAAAAATACGAAATATTAGGCAACTTCGTACGAAATAAAATACAAATAAATAACACTGAAATGCGCCGTTCAGGTCCACGCCGATTTTTCATGAAAACGTCGGAATAAAAGCTTAACATGTGTTTCGTATTATTATCTAGTTTAATTATCAATCTCTCTGGAAAGTGGCTTACACTTGGATTTATAGATAAGTTTGCAGTGCGTCTTTCAATGGGGATGCTCAATAACATCATAGTCTACCGTTGCACCCTCCATTGACGTATGCTTATTAATGCCCCACGATGACAACACGTCGATATTTGGTGGTAGCAAAATATACTCGTCTTGCGCTGTCATCTCCCATTATTCTCTATATTATTACTGTATTCTGTGTCGCCTCCCAACGATGCATGCACATGATTCGTGGACGTATAGATTATCGCTGGACACTATATGCCTGATGGGCCAGCCGCATAATCGCTTTGCGTCCTTTTTTCATTCTCTTTTCGATGCTGTTTTAAATCTCGCATTTACTCTACTCTGGACTTGTGAGGTTTCTTAGATTTCTTTTGATGTCACTTTCCTCCAAGTTTGCTTTTTATAATTCCGAGCATACTTACGATTGATGTAGCTCGATGGGCCGGCTACGTAATCACTTTGCTCTCGTTGATCTCGTATTTCCTCGGTCTTGAAATTTTTAGTTTTGTTGAATTCCGTTTCACTCGAGCTTTCATCTGAATTGCATTTTTTTATAATTCCGAGCATATCTTTAATTTTTTAATTTATACCGATTTTTACCTATATTCCGGCAAACATTTTTATTGCGTCACTTTTTCTCCTAAAAATACCCCCCAAGCCCTACACCATGACATCCAAATCAACATTTATTTATTTATTTATAATTGGTACAAAAATAGTAGTCACCGATTTAATAATTTAATTCTAAAACACATAATTATATATATATATATATATATATATATATATATATATATATATATATATATATATATATATATATATATATATATATACATGTATATATAATTTGACACAGCTTGTTTCATTTTGTATTCCTATTATCATATAGCATTATTCCAAATAAGAAACATTTCAATAAATTCAATGAATGATCAATAATGGAGTTGGTCAATGAAACGTTTAGTCAAATTTTAAATTAAATATAGTGAATTAAATCAACAATTAATAACGAAATTAATCAATAAAACATAGAGTCAAATAAATTTGAGACAAAATAAATGAAGTTAAAAAATAATTTAAATTGAATTATTTTAAATACTAAACATCATTTTGTTACAAATAGAAGTTACCTTTTTCTATCAATCTCAATAAGTTTTTTTTTAAATGATAAAGTTGAGGACCCAAAGAAATCTATAGTTGAAGGAAGATCATTCAGTGTATGGCTTATTCCAGTTACGGGAGCAAAGAATCGTAAATTCTTGCGACGCTTTGATATAAAGAAGGGACGATGTATATGCGCTCTACTGTTATTGCGTGGAATGTTAAACTGAAAGTGCTGGAGAAGTGGATAGCTGTCAATTGTATTGTGGATAAGTTTATGGAGGAATATGCAGTCAGTACGTGTTTGTCTTTAAACTAAAGTGTTTAATTTAAAATATAAAAGAGGCTCTTCGTCAGTGAGTAATTTTTTACTTAATTCAGCTCTGTATTTCATGTGGTACAAAAATATATTTTTATCCCATTCGATGCGTTCAGAATATTTCTTAAAATTGGGTTCTCTATACCACACATCCGTATTCGGGCTGACTACGCACGAAATAATTATACAGAGATAGCAAAGTTTGAAAATTTTTAAAATCGTTAAAATGACACTCAGTATCTTTTCAGTTTTATTAGTGCCGCAGTCCACGTATTTTTCAAATTTTAACTTATCATATACAATTATTCCTAGATCTGTAAAGGTAGTACCTTGTTGAACAAGGTCTATATTATCGATGGCATACTGACTATTAACATTTTGCATTGCATATACTCAGCATTAGTTAAGTATTTTTTAAGGAAATGTTTAGAGGGAGATCTCAACATGTTGAAAGTTAACTTATACATTGGCTTACCGTATTTTTTTATGAAATTTATTTTTTTCTTATATACTTTTCTGAACTTAATGAATACCAGAACGAATATTTCATCAATTTTGCATTCCTTTTAGGAATGTAATTGGATATACATATATTATCAATATTTTGATTATTATTCAAATCTAATCTTTCATTTAAATTCACTGTATTTAAATTTCCTTTCATTTTATTATAGTCGGCTTTTTGGAAGTTAGAATTTGATCTAATGCAATTCCCTAATAAATTCCTTACTTCCTAACGGATTGAAATGTCCAAAGCCATAATCATTTACCAAGAGGTCGTTTGGAACGACACACAGATATTGAGATGAAATGTTTAAAAACCAGATCAAGAATGGTATTGTTTACATTATCAATATCATTATATTGTGTAATGTTATTTACATTAATGTGATCAAGCAATAACTTAGTAAAATATGAACATTTTTACCTCTTGGCAAGATGCAATTATTTTTTGTACGCCAATCTATTTCACGACGTTAAAATCTCCAACTACTAAAATATCTGAATTTGAAGTGGTAGTGTAAGCATTATCTAAGTTTGAAAGAAAACTCTAAACTAAACTGCACAAATGTTAATTTAGTCCTGTGTTTGTGAGGAGTTTGATAGAAACCCAGATATCTTCAATATCACTCTTCCATCCACTTTTCCGAATAGCTTTTTATTTTAGTAAAGGTACCACCACCATTATATTACTTAATTATTTAGACACTAGCCCTATCACTCCGAAACACCTGGTAAATCTGTGGTCTTTGACCTCAAACCTCTAACATTGATATACGTCTAGCAGGGCTATAAATGAAACTAATGGAATATTCAAATGACTGAAAAAAGCACCCTCTACTTAATTCTATTGAGTTGTTCAGTATCACTTATAATATTACCTGGCGAATGTTCATGTTTTCTTAAGTAGACTCTGCCATTGCACACCCAAACAAACTTAAACGAGTTTTCTTTTGCGCGTGACGACGTGTAATTATTTTGTGGCTTGAGGAAGATGTTAGCCCACATAGATGAGATTCTTGACAACTCCGCCGATTCCCAGATGAGAAGAGTTCAATTTATCTTTTGGATTCGATTTGCTGAACCGTCTGTTGACAGCTAAGAGTGTATCATGACTTTGAGGACTGGAGAATTTTAAGATGATTGATGTAGGTCTTTTAGAAACTTTATCTATCTTAGCTACTCTATATACCCAAGGATATTATTGTCTTGCAATACACTCTTTACAATTGACGAAAGTTGTATTGCGAGATTGATGAGACTTTCAATGCAATTTTCTAATACGCATTGAATATCTATATTGTTTTTCTTTGATTGCTATTCAACAGCGTGAATATGTTTTGCAACTCATGGTATTGCAATCAAATGTGTTGATTTTCTAATTGGAGCTTACCAATTAATTTGGATTGCTCTTCCAATATTTCTTTGTATTTATCGAATTAGTTTGATATAAAGCTTCTGCTTTCTTTCAGGTAATTTCATCTCTTTTTCGATACTTTTTATTGAATTTGTACTTATTTCCTCCTTCAAACTATCTATTTTTTTTATTAATATATGCTATTAATTTATCGAAGTTGATAGACAATAGAGACTGACTATTTTTAGCAGGTATTGATACAAGTTTTATTTGTTTGAAACTTCCATTCCTTTTTATTCATGGGTAACATTTCTTTAAATTTATTCTCATATAGCGCAGCTAAAGTGGAATTTAATCGAACAACTGGATCATATTATCACATCATTTATTTGAATTAAATCAACATATTTTACGCATTTGTTTGCTATATCTCACTATTTATTTTAGTAACAACTGCTTACTATGTGTTGAGTTGCTATTCGTTATACCTGTTATTATTTAAACGTTTACCTTACCGAATGCAAAATTCGATAATATTTTGTCGTAAAAATATTTTGGGTTTGAACTCGGTTCCCGTCGTTTATGATCGCGGCACTGTACGACTCGGCCACCGCGGCCTACAAAACAGCGGAGCAAATTAAGCGGGGCGCGTAGTGTGTGAGGATTTTATATGCATAGCGTAGTGATACTTTCCATTGTCTTTATGTCTTCAAGGTCCTTTGCAACACTGGATGTACACATATTTACCCACTATATAGTTTAATTATTCACTTTGTGAGTTTGTGTTTGTAATATTGAACAAATAGAAATGAAAGTAGTACTTTACAGTTAGTGAATATGGTAATAAAATAAAGGAAAATCTACTTTACACTTTATGCAATTTTCAATAAAATTATATATATATATATATATATATATACATATGTATATGTATATATATATACATATGTATATGTATATGTATATATACATATGTATATGTATATGTATATATACATATATATATATATATACATATATTTTTTTTTTAACTAAGCAGGCTTGGTAACACGACTTTCCATAACAATCGCACAAACCGTAATATATGTTTTTGAATGTCTTAGCTAAACGCGTTTATACGCTATGTTAATTTATAACTTTACGCAGCTCTAATTCACAATAATCATGTGCACGAACCTACACTAGTTCGATGACTTTACAGGCAAAACAAATACAGCACGAAAATTACGAGTTGTAAGATTAATTGTTGTTAATTCATTGTTAGTCTCGCAGTTATTAGCGATTGAAATCTGTACATACTTTTTATCACAAGACAATTCTGTCGGTTATCATATACTTAACGAGTAAATAGACGTTTTTACCTCAAAAAACCATATGAAAGTTGAGAGAAAGGGCATAATATTAGATTGAATAATATTAGATTGATTCGTTTAAAATCACGTTTAAAGTAAAAGAATTTTGGGAGCTACATTGAAACTATTTAACTTATAAGATAGTAAAATAAGGTCGTGGTAAGAAATATTTTACTGAAGGAAGTGACTTGTTTTGAGGAAGAAATAATTGTTAAATCGAGCAGATGGTGAAAGTTATTCAGGTTGAAAATGGAAAAAGTTAGATAAGTAGTTAGGTTACCGCTATTGGCTATCTACTGCAGTACTTTTAATTTAGGTTTGTACAGATTTGTGTTAATATTACCCATAATAATGAAAGATGAAGATATAACTATGGTTTTCCAAATAACTCAGATAATATGCACCTAGGGAGAGTAACACACGCCAAATGAGAATAGAGAATTGTGAGGGACTAATTCTAATAAGAGGTACTTCATAAATGGACAGGAAATTACTTAACCCATGCCAGCTAAACAAAATCAAAATCCTGAAACTTAGCTGTAAACAAAATAACCATCTTAAAAAGGATAAATTATTTACTTGGGGCAATAAAACTGTGCCGTAAATAACAACAGAGACAATAAACTGTGCCGAGAGAAGGGACGAAGTTAGACCAAGACAATCGATCTATCAAAGACTTGTGACCAGTGCGCAAAATAACATTTACTTGAGTCCATTGTGATTAATACTTTAGTGATATCTATCACTTTTTAATTAACTATTACTTCTATCCTTCCAAGTAAGCGCCCAGTTATTCCCTTATTCCGTTATTTTTTTTTTTGTAAAACGTAATATTTTTAATGAATAATATCACTAACCATTATCATATTTTCTAAACTTTATTTTACATTAAAGGACGGTACCGAATAATTTAATTATTTCCGTTAGGTTGATAAATATTATTTATTTCCGTTAGGTTGATACGTTTACTTTCCACACAAGTAGTATTTTTGTTAGGTATTCAATTTTTTCTATGCTTTTTCGGAAGCAAGAGAAGAGATTTTTTTTACATCTGAAATACACCCTCTCACAGTTATCGTGTTAAGGGACTAATAAATTATATGTTGATGTATTAAGTTTATTAGTGAAATTTTAACGACCACTGTGTAAATACTTTGGGGAAAAATTCAGTTGATACACTAAACTTAGCCAAACGTAACAAAGTAGAGATATTTCTAAATTATAATCAACAGTAGCTTGAACAAATGCTTGAGCTACCTATATCTCTTTAAAAAGCCGCAATCATTGCTTGCTTCTGAGCCAAAACGAGGACGTCCGACAAAATATTTTAGTGAACGTAATGACAAAATTAAGATTTCAACCGTTACTATATAATTAAGTTGCACGTCAGTTAGAATTTGAGGTTAATTAAAATTTTCATGAAAAATGAAAGATATCAGCGAGAGATCTAGTAAACGAAATGGCGACTGCATCATCGAAAAATCCCTTTAAGTTTGAAAAAAAGCACTGCAAATAGTGATTGCAACTGCACAAACATTATATACGCCCCATGAAAGTTATATATTTTTTATTCATAACTAACTGTTTCTTCATATATTCTTATCAAGTATTCAAGGCCAAGAGTTTGTATTATCTAACGTTGAACTCAATCGTAGTAATAGAAATTTTAGAAGTATGAATCCAGCCTTTATGTATGTCTTTTCTCACTTGAAACCTAATTTTTGAAAAATTAATAATCTACTGCCAACAAAAATTGTAATCAATAACAAAAATATAACAATAAATTTTAAGTTAGTGTTACCTATAATTGACACAAAAGTGTGCAATGCACTTAGAAACAAAAATACCAGAAGATATTCTGTGTGACTTCACCAGTCGATTTTTTCGGGATTGTGGTATAAATAAGTTAGGTTAGTGGGTTCGTTAAAAAATGACTTGAAAATTCAAATAATGTTCACAATGCTTTGTTGTGGATGTAATTTAGTGATCAACAAATTTTAAAAACTTACTAAAGAAGTACTATATTTGTAAATCAAAAAATATAATTGTTATCTAATACCATTTATAATACATAAAATTACTTTGAAATGAAGACGATATAATAAAATAAAATATGTCACCACACTCTCAAATTTTATAAATAACTGTTTCACAACACATCTAAAGTTACAAAAAAAAATTCAGAAATACTTTTTCAAGTTAAATTGTTCTATAGGGCACACTGTGCGGCACTTCAATTATAATGGTATTCAAACCAATCTAATCATTTTTGTGTGCGGTTCTAAGACAAACAGATGAAAATTGTGAGAATTAATAATTATCTGTATTAGCTTCACTTCATCTTTACACACTCCTGAACCGTAATTTACCAATATATGTGCGGTGTCATTTCATATATACATTTAAAACAAAATTTTGGTTTCAATTATTGAAATAGTATTTTAAATTTAATTTCTTCGTTGCTAGGCAAACAATATTCCCATTATTTCTCGCTTCTTTAATTTCCTGTGACATTAATTTCTGTAATAATTAAAGTGTGTAAGAACTTGAAAACTTTTTAATGATAATACACTGAAATAAATTTAAACGTTAGTTAGTTATTTCATTAAATAGTAACTTCTTATAAATATTCAATTTTTATTAAATGTTACCTACATCTATAATACATCAACTGTTCAACTGTTTCTCAACTCAACTCAACTGTTTCAACTGTTTCTTTTGCGCGTATCCACATTAATATTTATTTGTTCTTATTTACGTAAATATACTTGATGATGATATTAATGTTCCTATCTGCATTCACGTGTCATATCTACCGTCGAATATTTTCTTGACGTGTTTATCAATATATTGGAGTCAGAAAAGTTTTAAATATTTTATAATTAACATTTTAAAATTTTGTGTTGATTATGCAATAGCGATAATTGTATTTTATATTTAGTCATTAATACTATTTCAATAGTTTTGTTAGATTTCTGTTTGACAATATATAACTATAGAATGCCTTACTGCTATAGAATGCCTTTTGCATGTAGTACCATATATATAACCAATAAATAGCAAAAAAATAAACGAAATGCGCGTGAGCACAAAATTAAAAAATAAATTACTCTTTTTGCTTTGAGTAAAAAAGGAACAAATAAAACAAGATTCTGATCATGAAAACTTTGTGCTCGAATTAATCATTTTTCCCTGAGACGATCTTCTAAAAATGTGCACAGTGACACATACTTAACGTACTATAATATACGCGTTAAAGTATATTGTAACATATTGATCTATCTAAAAACCTAAATATTTATTTCTTACAGTATTAGGAACATATGTCTATATATACAGCATGAGGAATTTATTTCTTATAGCATTAGGAACATATACTTTATGCATGTAAAGAAAAATATTTAAAAAATGTAATCAGAGAATAAAAATCAAGCTGGTTTTCATAAAACACAGTACATATAAAGACAGTATAACAGTATGCATTTTAATACCCTTTCATGAAACATTTTTAAATAAAAAGAAACTGATGAAAATTTTTTTAAACATCAAATACAATATAAAAACGTAAACTCGCTTATGATAGAACCTAATACAAAACTCAAAAGGGATATGAAAGATTATTATACCTTAAAGCCAATTATGTAATTAAGCATGTATAAAGTTTGCATAACAGTACGTAAGTAAAATTGTTTATCATTCCAGGAAGCAACAGAAATATACTAACATCGTACGACGAGGAATGCTGTCATCTCTATTTGTATCCGATCATGTTGTTATGGGTACATGCTGATACGGACCCGTCTATACATATATGTAGATATATGTATACGTAAACGCATACAACTTTTTAAAAACGGTAGGCGATATTTATCTTGCAAGGGATGTTGTATTTTCCTTCTCCGTGGCTGGGTATCGCGACACCTGTTTACGGCATGCAAAATTCGGTTGAAATTTGCATATTGACTTTACGACATTGATTGCAAGAAACTATATATTCTCTTTATAATCAGTAAATGAAGTTTTAGTATAAAATGAACAAGTAGATAATATTACGAACTCTCCTATATTTCTTTTTTACTCTCATGAACTTATAACAGAACCTATTTAATGAATGCAATGTAAATTTAAGGATGAAATGAAAATAAAATTAGGATTGAGACTGCATTTAAACAACGAGTATATGAGTTGTCATATATAACCAGTATATTATTTTAGATATTGTAATCGACGAAATAAGCGTGATGCTTTCAGACTTATACGTCACTTTAATAAATTTACAATTTTATATCGAATATTTAACGACAAATTCATTATATAATGCATTTTGGTAAATAATTATATTCGAAAAATTTATTCAGTTATATAAGGTCATACTGAAAAACTCTTATGACAGAATTATATCCGGGGTCTTGAAAGCAGAGTTGATGATTTCTGAAATCAGAAAATTGAGCACCTTGGACACATGGCATACACGAAAAATTAAATTTCAACTTGAAAATACACTAAATAGAAATGCTGAATGTGGCTAGCCATTTTTACGTCTTATGTTGGTCCGATTTAGTAAAAAATAGAAACCTAAAGTAATTTTAGTCAGATACAAACTTAAACAATCAATTTCCAAATTAAATTTTCATTCAAACCAAAAGGTTTATAAGATGAAAACCTAAAAGCTAAGTTATCAAGCTTGGGTTTTTGTAATATTACTAGTGAATTCTTATTCTGCTGGTGACTATGGAAACTATTTCAACACAAAGTATGATAACTTTGTCAAATTAGTAGTGATAGTTCAGTTAATAAACCTTTATATTTAATTCAAATACGAAAATAGTCTACTCGTTATCAGCATTCAATTTGGACAAACTAATTACTTTTTCCGTAGTTACACATGATCTTAACATAATTTTGTGGAAGTTCATTGAATATTGCTTGGGTTTATAAATGAAAATGAAAAGTATATTATAAATAGAAATTCTATAATGCAAGATTAGTACTTTAAAATAAATCCAAACGTTTTTATTTAAATTAGCGATGAGATATACTTTGCAAAGGAATTTTTAAAAAAATTATAAATAGTAGGTAACAGTCCGGTTCAAAATAACTACAAAAATTTATAGTAATTTTTAATAACCTAGCATATGTCTTAAATTTGATTAATATTAAAATCTTTGTCATATTCTTGATGAATAAAAACCGTTGAAGGATTAAAATATGTTTTCTTTTTAATTTTTTTAATAAAAAGGAGAAAATAATATTTTGCTTGAAAAAATGCTTATGTAGTCGACATTTCTGAACGACTTATTAAAAATAAATTAAATCAGTTTATTCATTAGTCACTTACATACATATACACACAAGAATAAGTACATAGGTCACTTTAAAAATTCCGACCAAATTGTTCAAGAGGAAATTCATGTGAAACTTGTTTCATGTTTGTTTTATTCATTTAATTCAACACGTGGCTTTATATACAAAATAAACACATATCTACTAGAAAATCTTGATTTCAAATTAAAATTAAATAAAGTGTAAAATTATTTGACTTCGGAATTTTTTCATTATTTGGTAGAAAAATATTTAAAAGAGAAATTTCTTCACGATTCTGACAAAATAATCATAAAACCTATAAGTTTCTTAGTCTACAAAATGAAAAATTATTACTTATTCATACGAAAAGGAGCAAAAGTTAAAAACAAGACTGAAATTCTTCTACTTAAATATATATAGTTAAAAAATTATACGAGTGACTCGCGTAAAGTGAATCCCAATTAGCTTGATGAAACTTAATTTAAGAATTTTCCGTAACCACAAAGGATTTTAATACAGAATTTATAACAATGGCATTTTTTTGATAATATAAACTGGGATTCAAATAAATTATATTTCATGTAGATCTGTTTCTCGCATCAATTTGCGGTACTTACACGAATCTTACACGAATCTTATTACTATTGCTTTCTTTCTAAATGATATTTCCATAAGATTATTTTACCCCAAATAGAGATGACATGGTACAAAGCCATTGGCATTAGTCTGATATTATCGATTTTATGTTCATTATTTAATAAATTTAGTAATCTCATCAGGTAATTACTCATATTTTTAGATAGTTAAATATTATTTTCAATCTGAAAGTAGTAGATAAATAACATTTGAGAAAAGCAAAGCGTTTAATTAAAACTTCGTTGAACAGATATAAAGGAGAACATACACACACAGTTGTAGAAGGGACAATCTTAAATAAATAATCTTAATTATAGTAGATAGAGAAGCAAAGGAAAATTAATTGTATAATAGCGATATCACGTGTTATAAAGAGATAGCGAAATAAGAGCCGTTCGACTCACTTTTTGCAACGCAAGAGGCACATGGAGCCATGTGGGAAATTGCGTTCGCTGTTTAGGTAATTATCATATTATCAAAAAGGTGTGTTTAGAACAACGACAATATGTTTTGTCAATGATTATAGCATACAGATGGAAATAAACCAGATAAATGCACATTTTATTCAGATAAATGACTTTTTTATACACAACAATTTTAAGAATAACATGCCTTACACGTAAAATAAAGGGATATATTAAAATAAAATGTCCTACCGAGTTCTTTTTGAAAAGTATATATTTTCCATTTATGCTAGTTTTAAATCCTCTTATCAATAATTTTGCAGATGAATTAGTTGGGCTTTGTTTTATTAAATTCAATTGTATATGAGTAGAAATTTAGGCATTGCCCTTTTTAGAAAATACGTCGCAAATTAGGAAACGTTTTACACAACAAATTAGGAACCTTATAATTTCATCATATCTCTCCGTCCATCTTCCGTACATATATTACAACGCAGTAGATATGTAATTTTTAAATAATTTGCCATTATACATATTTTGCAGGTTTATATGTTTATCTGTTACAGCACACGAATGACACTTCATCGATTAAATTGTTTTGTTGTGTCAATATCATGTTTGTGATTTCTCACTAACTAGACGGTTTTGTCGATGGGATGTGCACACTGTTGTTCCTTTTCTACTGTGAACTGACACGGCTGACACTAGAGCCAAGGAAAAAATTAAAATTTTTAAGAAAAAATAAAAAATGTCCCTTAAGCCCTATTAGTCGTATTAATAAAAAAGAAAAGGCAAGGAAAATATATTCGAAGATGATTTGGAGTTTATCTCAGTTACTGTATGTATCCGAGTAAGTCTTTTTAGCTACTGCTGAATTTAATTTTTTCCGAATTAAAAATAAAAAAAATATTACTTCGTGTATTTTTTCTTTTTTATACGGATTAATGCCACCCAAACAGGAAAAATAGATTTCTCTCATCAATCACAAATTTGCATCAGGTTTCTACTAAGCGGATGAATATTTAAATTTTCTATCGTAAAGAGTCTATCTTCCAGTTGCGGATAAGCGACGTTAGTCGTTTAAATTTCGACAAAACTTGTCATGATGGGATGAAGGGATATAACGCGACCTACTTTTTCGACAGATGACATGTGAGAAGTCAACGACCTCTAAACAGGTGATCGTGTGCGCTCTGCTGTACATTTTAATGCATTTTGTCATATTGTTCGAAAGTTGCTCGATAATTTTGTGAATCAACAATTTTGGTAATCATATTTATCGACGTTTGAGTTGATCATATATGCACTCATAATGAAGCCAATGCTTTTTAAGCATCGACAAGAGTCGATCATATGCTGGAAACCTTAGTCACCTCATGGAAACTTAACCTTGATTTTTTTCGCCTACTCCAGCAACTAAAAATGTCATCTAATATTTTAGTTATATTTATCATTTCCCTTTTTAAATGTTACCTTATATAAATCAGAATAAAATCATAAAATTATACCCAAACTATTGCTCCATATATTTTATGGAATAACCCTTAAAACACGATATTATATAAATAACCTAATGTAAATTAAATTTAACATAATTAATATTAGTAACTTTTTGGAACTTCTCAAGTTAAAGACAATAATCTTGGATTTAATTTAAATTAAATTATTTATTTATTTTTTTAAATGTTATTCAATAATTATAATTTTTAAAATGATAAAATCTTGGAAAACTTTCAAAATTATTATAAAAATTGAATTTATTTCTTAAAAACTAAATGTTTCTATAAACAATTAAAATATGATGTCTAATTAATTTTTAATAATTCTGCTACATTAACTTAACTAATTAACTCTTAAATTTTAAAATATTTATATTTAAAATATTTATTTATTAAACTCTTAGACACGAGTTACAATTAAATTTATTTTAAATAACATAATTTTTAATTCATTTCAAATTTCTCAAACAATATTAATTAACTTTCATTTTATAAATTCTTTGTTTAAGATATTTTAAATTTTAATTTAAAATTCTTTTTTTTAATTATATTAATAAAACATTTTTTTCAAATTATTTCATTTAATAAACTCTTCTTAATTCAAATGATATACTTAAATAAAATCTTAATTTTTCTTTTATCTGATTAATTTTTTTAAATTGTTAAATGATTGTGCAGTGGAAAATTGTTTTGGTTTAATTATATTGTAAAATTGAAAACATTGAGAATACAATACGTTATAACTCTGCAAAAGTTATCAACATCCTTGTTGATATTATTGGAAACCAGTACAGTACTGGTACATTAAAGTACACACTAAAAATTTAATTTACATTATGTGGAATTTGAAACTGAAGTAGTCTGTGCAGTAAGTCTATGGTAATAGCTAACCTAATAATATTAAATTAATCTTTTCACAGTCTGAAGGATATGAACAAAAAACATAGTGAACACATACATATCTACGTAGAAGCGCGTGCACCTGCGATTGCGCGTGCCCGGGCGCGTATACTGCAGTAATGATAAATGTGTACAGAACGAAGCAGAAGACGAAAGACGTAAGATTCTGGATGTAGAAATCACAGAATAGAGTACAGAACGGACACTCCCATACTAATACACACCAAAAAAGTGGTCTATGTTTATATGGATAATTGGACCCTGACTCACCAGGTGGCGCTTTGATTATTACCAAGACCAAAAGATGGCGCTGTCTAGGTAGAATTATCACCCATTATGATAAAACATTGAATTAGAATTTATTAAACAATATATTAAAAAACATTCTTATTTTCATAAATTTTTATTAAAACTTTAGAGTAACTAAAATTATACAAAGCATATATCAGAGATTTTACAAAACATATAATTTTACAATTATAGTATTCTAATAGGTAATTATTTCAAAAATATATTTGGATTTCCATTTCAAAAAGCATGCTTCAAGGTTTCTCTGACTTTCCCGCTGTTCAGGTTGATTATAATCTGAGAAGCTTGCAGCGCTGTGTCCATAATAGTTTATGGATGTCCTCTACTGCAGAGCTGAAAGTAGAAAAATACACACGGACAATATATACATATATGGATGTTAATGCGTATTCTATGGTGTTTATTTCTTAGCGTGTCTCAATGGAGAAAATTAATTTCCAAATTTTGTTAAAGCTTCAAATTCAAGTTGGTATTCTTACAATATTACAGTATATACTTTATTAAAAGTATTTCCTCCAGGGTTCGTCAAAATGTTTACATTAGAATGTTTGTCGTGAAAGGGTTATTCTTTTAATAAGTTCAAAATTCTTGGTTCAATTAAAATATTTTGTATTGAAATTGACCTAGATGGAGTTTTTAAAATGTATCCTTGAATATTAGATTTACAAATAATAACTTCAAAACTTAAGAATTTTACATTCATAACTAACCTAATTACTATATTGAAAATGTGAGCTATTACTAATCACTGTAAAGCATAATTCTTTTTTGTACAGATTGCCGATTGTATGAATTATAATTATTAATGTTAAGTTTATGGTAAAATCAGTAGTTTGTTCTATAACAAACTTAAAAACAATTTGACAGAACTTGAATAGTTAAAAATGTATCCCACTCTTCGCCAATAACACATATGTAATTACATTATTGCATTCGATGGTCTTCTTCAGTGCATGTATCTTTCTAACAAGTCTGGAACTCCTCAGTTTTTGTAGGCTGCCTCTCTTTGAAACGCTGGCTCTGGTTGAAGCGGCTTCCGGAAGTATGTCCTCCTATAATCATAAACAATTCACAAACATATATAATATTTGGATATAAATTGGCATATATCTGGCATGCAGTAAAAATCCATGTTACTGTTTCCAAATAACCTGTCAACTCCAGACATTGGATGATTAATACAAAATATACATAATTTATTTCACATTAGTCGTATCAGTTATCATTGAAATTGAAAATATATACTACAAGATACACTATGTATAATTAGTGAAGTGGTTAGCGTTTACCTGTATCCAAGTGTTGAAAACTTGCAACAAAATGAGTTAAATAAAGTAAAGATATTTGTCTATAAGCCTGATATTAAGTATTCAATCAAAACGCAATCAATTGTATCACTAGTTTATATATACTTAATGTTAAAGATGATACCTGGTCAGTACAATTCCTTGTGCATAAATTCTAAATCTAGACTATGTATAATTTTACTGATAAATTACCTCAGATATTTCTTTATAGGAATAGCTTAATTCTGCCGCCTCTAAACTAGTACTCGGCTGGTCTCTCAGTCGTTCCAACATGTCTGGTTCTATCACTCTCATTGTAACATCTTCGGTCGGTGTTGGCAAATTTAGACTCGGCTTTGCATTCACCTGTAACTATTTCCTAGGTGAAATAGTTTTAAAATCATGAATTATAAAATGATTCTCACAAATTCTGTAACAGTGGTTTTGAAATCCGGCTGCCAACTCATCTCAGTGACATAGTCTCAACCATTCCATCGCCCTGTGAACAAAACAGAAATTTCGTATTAATTTATAGTTCTAAACATAGTTATTCAGGTGTAAATGTTCACGTTGACGGAATTAAAAATACTTTCTTATATTATTTGATAATAATAAACAAACAAAAATTAAGACATAATTTGTGGTTATAAACATAGTTATTCTTGTGTAAATGTTCACATTGACGGAATTTAAAAATACTTTCTTATTTTATTTGGTAATACAAAATTAAACTACGAACGATACTTACAGAGTTTTACATTTTGGAAGATTGAAAAATGAGATTCCTTTGGCAGTTTTTTGAGTATTATGACAGCCGGTTACACTACACGCCATTACTATGAACTATAATACAATAAAAATAACTTATTGGTACGTAAATGAATAGGAAAATACTTGTAAAAAACACTATTAAATATACATTTTTTCCGTAGAAAATATATGCGAAAAACCACACAAGAATTTTCAATATTGTACTTTTTCAACACTAAGTAATGTCATGCGTGTGTTATAAGCTAGACAGCGAGAAAAAGTATGGCGTCCAGCCGGAAACCCGCAACTTGAATCGTCTAAACGCCCTCTGCTGAGGAATCTGACATTAGCGTTTCAAATTTTCATTTCCGGTGAGCCCTCTTATTTGTTACTCTATGGTAGAAATTACTTTAAGTCGTGGTCAACTGAAATCCAACGAACTACTGTGAATCGTGTTAGAAGATTAGTTCATAACCCATGATGTGGGTGATACCCACTGATGGCAGCATTCACATTGAACTATATATATATATAATTTTTGTTTTTGTATTTATCTACTTTGTATGTTTGAAGCCTAGCAAAGCTTAAAAATTTATATATATATATATATATAAATTTTTAAGCTTTGCCAGGCTTTAAACATACAGAGTGGATAATGCAGCCGCCAATTATTCTATGACGGGAGTTATACTACACAATTTGCAAGAATGTCAGCGATAAAAGATAAGTTTATATAGCACTCCGTCATGTGAAGACCCTAACGTATTAATAATCATCACGCGTATACATTCCACACTTCCAAAGTGTAGTAAATTGAATCCTAACAAATAAAACTCATTTTCGAGTTATCTTATACTTTACATGAACAATTTATAATTCGACGTGCAAACAATTCAGTGGCGCCATCTTATGTCGCAAGCTATAACTACATAATTTGAAGCTAAATAAAACGCCGTAATAACGAAGTGTGAAACGTCAATGCATTACAAACTATTATAATGTTGATAGATATTAAATATACGACTTAATTATTTAATAGGTCTTTAAGTAGCAATCTAATGAACATTGTAAAAAATGAATACTATGTTTCAGGAACTACTTTGGATATTAGGAGGGATGGATGGATGAATATTTTAAATACAATGTCATTGTATTGAAAATATTTGGATATGTTTTTTCCAAAAATTAAATAGCGCAAGACACAAGAAAGGTTTCTTGTGTTGTAATATGAAAATAATTTACAGACTATAAAATTGAAAAAAATTAGCTTATCAATATTTATTCGAATGAGAAAAGTATTTTATTTAGAAAATGGCACATTTTTACGAATTATTTTTAAATATTAGAAATAAAATAAATCTATTCGCATCATCTCACGTTACAGCTAATGAAACTTCTTAGATTTATATACAGTCACTGGAAAATGGAAGAGTTTTTCAGGTAAAATAATATTTACGATCAATTGTGGAAAATTTTGCAGTCAGATGGGGAATTTTAAATCCACTTACTGATAATTTTAGCAATATCCTATGACCTCTAATAAAACAATTGAAATTTTAAATGTCCCACGTTATTATGACCCAACTTTAATCATTCACCATGAATTTATTATATGCTCTTAAACAATTATTTATTCAGATGTATCCAAACCAATCCAGACTATATCAATCTGTACGAATATGAATATAATTTCATAATTGCTTTGATTACGTGTATTATAAAAAAACTGCGAAAATTATATCCCAGGTAACAGAATATAAATTTCTGTGATATTATTTTATTTACCTTTCAAATTTACGATTTATTTTGAAGTTTAATTAAATCCAAGCTATTTTTTTTTATTATTTTAAAATTTTGTGTTAATAGCTCAATTCCATCATTGAAATAATAATTGTAGGTGGAGTAGGTCAGAGAAAACTAAATGTGGAAGTTTATAGGTTTCGTTTCCATATTTCGCCATTTTTCCGCATTCGTAATAATATTAGGCAGATATTAACTACTTAAAAAAATAGGCTGTCAACGGTGTAAAATTAAGTTGTGTCGATAAAGGTTTCAATAATTTTAGACTTCGAGCAAAATCTTTAGATATATATAGTCCAAATACATCAAGAAGATGACCAGTGTATACCTAGAAATTTGGTAGTTGGATTTACTTATTTTTAGTAAAAGGATCAATTAAAATGACCTGCCTGCTAAAAAGTTTGATAAGCTAAAAATGATTACTACTTTTTTTTAATTGACTTCCTTAGAGTAATGGACCTCCATGTTAAAATTAATCAAGCGTTTTTTTTAATTCAAAGCACTAAGACAAAGCTATTAGCAAGTCGAAAATTAATTAAAAAAAATCAAGACAAAGCGTATCGTAAGTCATTTCCTTTCACAAACCAGAAACTAATATTTGTGACAAATTACAATTTTATTAAAAGAGGTTAGCGAGGAATGATTCTTAATGTACTTTTTAAGTTAATAATGCGCAATCTAAAGTTTTGAACTTTAGATAATCTTATGTTCGACAAATAATATGTCGTTTCAAAAGCTGATTAATTTTGGTAAAGAAATAATAAAGCCTAGTTTTGAATTGGGGAAAAGTCTCCATTTTCAAAGAATTACCAAATTACCAAAGGGATGACCCCTTTGGGGTAATTCTCAATTAATCAGGTACAGAATTACCATATTAATAAATAAAAGAATGACTTAATATTTAAATTATATTATTTATATAATAAGTTTTTTTTAATTAAGGCCTACTAGAGTGAAAAGGATAAATTATATTACTAAGTGATGCCCTGACACTGAATTTTACTGAGACCATACAATCTGAAACGTACAGAAAAAAAAAGTTTACTTCCAAAGCCGACATTTCTTTTTCACGTTGTGTAAAAATAAAACTCAAATAATTGTCAAAAAAAGAAGATATCATGTGGTTGAATGATTAGTATCTAAACTTAGGGTATATTTTTAAATAATTTAAAAAACTCTTTTTAAACTATCATGTTAGAGTGATATTCCTGACCGTTTTATTGTTTGTCCTCTTTGAAATATGTGACATACATTTATATATGCGATAACTTATAATTTAGTTACTGATAACATATTGTATTTTAACAAATGTATAATATATCTTAGCCTCAATGAGTAGTCCCATAGATTTTTACTGCTTATAATCAGGTCATAATATTATAAAATTAAAGTGTTACGTTGATGGTCAAAGACCTGTTCTCTTGGCAATAAATTAGATACGTAGAAGGAGTAATTCTATTTTCCTATATTAATGGTTGTAATAAATAAATAAATATAAATTCATTTATCTGAAACAAATGCACATATATATCCCTACTGTCAGATAAAAAAAAGTTGAAAATGGCTGTGTTACGAAAGTGAGCTAATATTTATAGATCAAGCGAAGAACGAGATATGACACGCAATTAACAAGTTCCTAATCGCGAAGTTTTGTGACGGGATCTGATAAAGTATTTGGGATCAGAGGATGGACCATGATATCTTTGCGCACAGTTTATCACTATAAATGTGAATACAGCGAAAAACCTTTCGTAGATTTCACAATCTTTCGCGAAAGTTTCAATTGATTGAATTCTTATATTATACATGTATTATACATGCATTATACATGTATATATACATGAGGACATCTATTTTACAGAGGAGAGTTTCATAATTTTTTTGGCGTTTGCTTGAAGAAAAGGTTATTACATTGACATACAACTTTACTCAACATATAATATATAGTTTCTAAATAGACATCGATAGTATAATATGTTTTAAAACGTGTGGATAATGAACATGCTGTGAATAATGAGTATAAAATATAAACATATCGCAGACAACATACAAAATCTACAAAAAAAAATTGTAGGGTATATTCAACTAATTATTGCAGATTGCAGTAATAGTACGTTTTATTGCCTTAATTATTTTAAATACTGCTAACAATTCAAATATATATTATATGAAGAAAGCGATTAAAAATAAATGATTTCCCCTTTTTTTGTGCAAAGGTTAGACGGCAAGCAAGTCATTTAAAATTTTTTTGTTAAAAGCATTACACTAATAACTTCCGGATTCGGCTCTCAATCCATGTGTATATATATATATATATATATATATATATATATATATATATATACTAGCGTGACCCGTGCGAAGTCTTCGCATTATTTATTCCATTATGAAGCTCAGATGACAGATCAAACAAATATTTTACTAAAATTGACATATAGAGGCGCAAGTATCAAAAGCATTGAGCTAAAGCGCCACTTTATTTATACGTGAGTGGATTTGAAATTAAACAAAAATTTTACCGACCGTCAATCATATTGACGTTGAGGCCGTTAGATGGCAGCATTGCTGTTTTGTGTATATAATTTTAATAATTAATTAATTTGCAAAAACAATAGCAATAATAAATTTTTTAGTTGTGGATGCCGGTAGAGCAAGCAATTATCTATAAAAAGGTATAAAACTTATGTGGATTAGTTGTGAGGTTTTTTCTAAAAAAGGAGTGTAACATCTTCACCTTAGCGTATTAATATATATGATGATGATGATGATGATGATGATGATACCTCTTTAAACCTCTTTCTTTACTACGGCTAAATTATTCTTAAGGATATCTTAAATAAAGGAGGTAATTTAAACTCATTAAAAACATGTAATATTTTTTGCAAATATATGTTGAATAAATCTAACCTTAATACGTTTGCTATTTTCTCTAGTATCTTATCACCCCAGCAAGCAAGAAAATTCAATTCTATTATCCCAGTAAGGTCAATATATTGTAATATGAAAGAATTATTACTGTCGGAATTTTTAAAGCATATGTCGATACTGAAATTTTTATTGACATTTCTTCTAGCGCAAATCTTTGAGTATATTATTGAAAATATCATACATAGGGTTAACCCAGGAAATTATCTAATGGGTTGATGTTTTATTACGGTGATAACAATATGATCAATATCAGTCTAAAAATATTACAACTCTAGGTAAAGTTAAAATAAATCGTTGTATAATTACATGAAGACTGTTGTGGTTTAAAATATTATCGGTATCATACAGGTACTGACCAAGGTGATAAAGCCAACAAGTACATTTTTTTGGGAGAGAATGAAATATGAAGTACGACCGAGAAACGTAAATAAATCAAGTTGCTCAGTCAGAAGCAAAATTGTGGACATGTTTTTAATAAATAACGGTATTTTTTCCGTAAAAAATCGCCGTGTCAATTTAACCGCGTCATTGGTTTTATCATTCTTTAGTAAACGTCAATTTTCATTGGATATTAAATCAAGTCGATTTGGAAGACTGATTTTTTTTACCAGTAATGTCGAAACTGAATCTTTTATTTGAAACATATTTATTAAAATAAAACTTTACAAGATCGGTCAGTAAACATAAAATTAAGCTAAATAGAACAATGATTTTACATAAAAAATTAGTACAGAATATTTGTATGAAAAAAGTTTCTATGCTTTATTATTATTATAAGGAATTATACGCTGAATCTTCGTTTATTTATACCATGAATTCTCTAAAATTATATCCGATTAACATTAAACTTTTACTGTGTTACTGCTTACATGCTTACACAATTTTTTTTTTCATCGCTGATATAAAATTTAATTATGTATGGATATGCTATGATATCATTTTGACGTCACCTACAAACTTAAAAACACCGTTTAATTTTTTTTAAATTTTAGGAGCAGTTTTGGAAACGTTCGCCCAGTTGACGCTAAAATATTTGCATATGACTAAACTATTACAGATATTAGAGTGATCACGTTAGAATCAAATAGATTACAGTAGATTAAAAATATACTGATATGCGTGTGCTTACTTTTACTGTTACACTGTACTATATATTGACTTCATTAATCACATAAACATTGGCCAAGGGCGTGTCGAATACGCCCAAGATACGCTTAACCTGCCTTAAATTTATAAGTGTTAAATGATAAGACATATAATTCTAAAATATGGCCCTGAAGGACTAGGATAACTTTTTACCTTTTACCATTTGAACTACAAATCTCATCCCTAGTCTCATCTCTTTAGGTTGAAAGATAGCTAGATATACATTCAAAAATGCAAAGATTTTGTTTTCAGTTGATTTTATAGGATTATACGGAGTTTCTATGAACTTTTTACAGAACCAACTGCATATCAGAAATTAGTCGACCATTAGTCTTGAATAGTAGGGCCTACTCAGCTGTGATAATATTGATTTTAATTTCATTATAAACATTAACAATTATGAATAATTTTTTGTAATAAAAATAGTATTCATAACCCGCCCTCCGTATTTTTTAAATACCTGTTCAACGATATACAAAATTTAATTTTTTAATTACATATAAAATTTAATTTTTTCATTTTTTAAGTGTTTTAAATATTAATAACCATGTCAAATTTCATTACGTATAATCTACAAATAAAACGGTTGTGATATACAGACGGATAAACACACGGACCTGTCGAAACTATAAATATTCCTAGTTTGGCTACATAACTGTAAAACGCAAAGGGCCAGCAATTAGTAGTCAACAGAAGTATATATATAGAATATATATATATATATATATATATATATATATATATATATATATATATATATATATATATGAAGAATGGTTATTACATGGCATCCATTGTAAATCTGCAGGGTCAAAAGGGAAGATAATATGTATAGATGATGTATACTTATTAGTTTGTTCTTTACCTGTTTGCCATTTATCCATCTATTTATTTACCTACAATTTACTTTGTAGGATTCAGCCTGATTACTTTTTAAGCAGCGCCATTCACTCCGAGCTTCCAATATAATAAACTATCTTCTTCTAAATCTATCATAGTTTCTTTTTAGTAATATTAAATAATGTAATTTTAATTGACCGAGCTTGAGATTAGAGAGAATATAAAATTCACAATAATGTATTCAAGACCGACTTTTATTAATCTTCTCACTTAAAAAATAAGAGAGAAAAGACATCTTGCAAGATAATGTCGACTCAAATTGTATCTGATAGACTACACGTTCCTTCTCTAAGTGTTTAAATATATAGAAAGAGAATTTAGGTCCATTATTCGTAGACAGGCAATAAAACGGCCAAATTTTATTTGTGTTTCGCTCTAAAGTTTCGCAGTCATCACTGGACTGATGTTCTGGTTGGCTGTAAGAGATTGCTCTTGTAGCAATAATTCCGCCATATGAGTTAAGTACATTAAAGTACAGAAATAAATAAATTTTGGGTGTGAATAATTTTCTTGAAACAAAAAAAAAGGTTTTTTTTTCCGGTAAAAGGTAGACGGTATTAATAGCATTTATTCTTTCATGACAGTAATTGTGAAATGTAATTCACAAATGTAATTAAAATATTTTTATAAATTATAAAAATCTCTAGTAAGTCTCCTTAAGTTATCTCGTCTGGTCGGAGAAAACTTCAATATTTAATGTCTATTTTATGTAATAAAATGTTATGACCAACAAAATGAATTACATCAAATGAAATCATTCACTTGTATCACATCATGTGCACGTACGAGCACATAGTTATAAAAAAAAACACATTCCTTATTTTATTTAGTCTTATTTCGTAATAATAAAACTTTCTGATTTTATTTTTCTTAAAACTCCCAGGACTCATTGGCATATAAAAAATATTTCAGAAGTATTCAAAGTTAAAGAAATGTGTCTATTTTTTGATACAAACGTCTCCTGTGCATATGGTATTTCTCGATGAGAAATGATGGAATAGGAACAATGTTGCTGAGAGCTAAAAGTTTCTTTTTTTGGAATCATTTCACATATCACATTTTGTATTTGTTTTTATTGGATTCTTGTGAGCTATTAGCGTTTAATATTGAATAAGTACTCAGATTTGATAAAGTAATAGATTGAATGCAAATTGACACTTAACTTATCTTATAATATAAATATGTTTATTGCGAGGATTTTAGTAGAGTTGAAATAGATTAATTTTGTTGTTGATGAACAGGAAAGATATCTAAAATATAGCCTTGTATAATTGTGTTAAATATTAATCAAATATGAGTCTAATTAAAATCTGTAATATTTTATTTATTTCAATAGTAGGTTCTGTGCATTCATGCAATGCAATTCATTTCGCTTCCTTTAAAATGTATACTATATAATACTATTTGAATGAATTCAGTTTCATGAAAGAAAATTACAAAGTTATTAAATACTTTTCGCTATGATATTTTGATACAAACAATAAATCTTATTCAATTTAATAAAATAGTTTATTTGTAAGTTAAAACTGCTTTAAAAATTTCCTCGTTTTTTCCTTTAATTAAAATACTATTCATATTATTTCTTTAAAACCAAACGGATTTTAATAAGACCTCATTTTTATGTATTGAGATTTTATATAACCACGATGATTAGTTCGATATTCCAGATCAAGTATATAATTAATAATAAATAAAAGTATATAATAATTAATAATTTCTTAAGGTAAGTCTGAAAATTAAACATATTTCATTATGACCTGACAATGAAATATGTTTAATTTTCAAACTTACCTTAAGAAATTCTTTTGCAAATTGATATATGGTAAGTCTTTATACTTTACTGCAAGTATTAGCCTTTGAGAGTGTTTTCTCTTCCATAAAGGGTAATAGAGTATTAATAATTAATTATTTGTTATTTTTTTACTTATAACTTATACTACAGACTCTTCAGTAAATCTTATAATTTGGTTAAATTGATGTTAAAATAAAAGTAATTTAATTATTCGTAGGCACTTGTAATAAAAATATCATCGTAACAATGAGTATCTGCATAAAGTAACTGTTTGAGCCTCTTGAAAATTTAAGAATTGGTTAAAAATCGCCCTACCAAGTATTAGCCTTTGAGAGAGTTTTCTCTTCCATAAAGGATAATAGAGTATTAATAATTCATTATTTGTTATTTTTTTACTTATAACTTATACTACAGACTCTTCAGTAAATCTTATAATTTGGTTAAATTGATGTTAAAATAAAAGTAATTTAATTATTCGTAGGCACTTGTAATAAAAATATCATCGTAACAATGAATATCTGCATAAAGTAACTGTTTGAGCCTCTTGAACATTTAAGAATTGGTTAAAAATTGCCCTTGAATTTTCAGTATGTATTTTAATAGTAATACAAAATATAACGATATATCAAAATTTTAAGCATCTGTGTATTTACCTTATCTGGTTGGTAAATTCATAAAAGTTTCGAAAACAGGACCGATACTTTAAACCTGTATAATTTGCAAAACGAAACATAATTTTCCGTTTCGAGTAACTCTAATTGCCAATATCTCTTAAATTTACAAATGAACTGAAAATATTTCATTTGAAATGTTTAATAAAATTCTTAGAGAATATCTACACACTACATTTCATAAATTTAAGTCTAAATATGTATGTATGTTTTGTTTAAATTTGTAAATTTGAAATGTAATAATGGTTACACTACGGAATTATACAAAAATAAAAATCGCCTTAATACTTTATTTTTATCGGTATAACAGTTTCACAAAAATAAAATTAAACAGCGTGTTGCTTATATTAGACTGTCTAGATTGTTATGTTGCATGGTATTTTTTTCAATTTTTATTTATGAGTGGTTTTATTGCACGTAATTCATAATTGATTTTGCCTGTGATAGCTCAATCGAGACCGTTAAAGCTTTTGATTTCAAATACTCCATTGACACATTTCATTGATATCCTTAGAATTCTGTAGCGAAACAAAGAACCGTTACAATTTCTTTATGTCCATCCGGAGGTCGTAGCCTAAATTTTGCAAGTTCCTGCTTCATATTTTGATATCGATTAAAATTTAAGAAAATTTGAGATAATTCCTCTAGGTGTCAAATTGGGGTTATTTATTTCCTACATTCATTTTAAATTATTCTACACACTATCACTCGATTAGAACTTCGAAAAAAAATTATTGCTGATAAATTTTCCTAAACAATTTTAGGAGATATAAAAAATTACGGAATACTGCGTCATGTATTTTTCAACTTACACTACAAATTGTTCGATTTTTGAGATAGCTATTCATTAAAATTAATAGTTAATCAACACATCACACTCCCTATACAGTAATTAATTTATTTAAAACTAAGCTATAAGAACTAACCAAAGCCCGAATAACATTCCCAAACATTCCCAAATACGCAACTTTTAAAAGCATGCGGGCTTTCAAAATGGTGCATATACAAATATTTATTTAGTATGCTGACAAATTATAATACAGCCATTCAGTTAATACGCATCCTTATGAACATATGATACTTTATGAAACTCTTTGTTGTCAGTTTCCGCACGTGCTACATTTTTGACTAAGACCCTCTCATTAATGTTCATTACAAAGCCCTCCGTAATACAGATTGTTCCATAAACCTTTATTAACTTACATATATGGAGAGTATTTTCTTTATGACATCCCTTCGCAGAGCTTATTCTCAACATCATTCTGAGCCTAAAATAAGTTTAATGAATGTGAAAATAATTCTGAGATAATCTTCAAATGTTGAGTTACAAAAGACATACCATTTTTTGTCGTGAAGTCCTTAAATAAATTTAATTGAAGGATTCATTCTAAAAGTGAAATAGTAAAAACCATGAGAGGAGCGATTTTCAAAATCAAATATGTGTAATAAAGGTACCTAACGATTCATTTCAGCGAGGTCAAATTTTTTACAAGTACATTTTTTACATTTTTATTACAAGTAGTATTCAGCATAGATTTTTTACCGTTTCTTCGATTCTTTTCATCTCAAACTACTTAATCATTTGCTATATTAAAATCTAATATTTTCAAGAAATGTTTTTTTTATATTGCACTATTTGTAACTTTTTTGACAGTTGTAACTAAATGATTTTAAAAATTGAATTTAATAACAATTTTATATTCATAAAAATATGACACTACTGAAATGATAATATAAATTGCCAAATTTTTTCGATGTCCTTCTTTGTATCTTTCGTAAGTGCGTTACTTCTATTGTGACATCGCCCAATAAATCGTTACATATATAGTAACCGTATTCGCACACGAAAATAACCTACCACGGGAAATTTGTCAACATGAAGTAACTATTCACACGCTCCATTCCACTCGAATACAATATTAATATGTCACTTTCAATAGTTGTGGGATCTCTAAGTTATTTCCTAAAAGGAAAACTATTTCAGCGAATAGTACCGTGGGTTTCTATTCCTTTACTTTGAAATTGTTTGAAAATAATTCACTATTAATATAGATAATTGAAAATACATAACCTTTAAATAACCATCGCTTCATTAAATTTATGTATTCAATAAGCAACAAATAATTTTCAACCTGTTTCCATGTACAATTCTGTTCTTTTGGTAATATTTAATTATATATCGGTTCCGTACATATTTCTTTCGTAAGCCACTCTGTGGCTTTTTCATGGAAAAAGTATTTGAAGGAATTTTTTTAATTTAAAATAAAATATTACTGCGGGCGTGTTAAACCGTTGAACAAAAATATATTTCAAATCCTTTAATTTTCTAATAAAAATGGCCGTATAGCTTTGATGCTAACAAAAAGTTTGAAAAGCTGCATTTGACTTTAAACGTATATTTAATATGTATGTTTTATACGTTTATTTTATATGTAAATAAACAATTATAATTCTCAGACACAAATATTGGCCGATAAAGATCTAAATCGCCAATATTGACCGATAAAGATCTAAATCGTATACTCCGCATCTGCGAAAATTTGAAAAAAAATTTTGCAATCAAATTCCTGATGACCGAAATTTATTTTCAAGGTCGAGAATATTTTCATCATAATTAAAATCCTAAAGCCGAGGAGTGGAAATAGATAGTCCTATTTTAACATTCCAACGGTACCACTTTCTCACTGCGAAGATGTATAGTTTCTACTAAATTAATTTTGAAAATTTATACGCTGTTTGGTCATCAATTAACATTAAAAATATTTTAGGAACCCGATGGAAAGTAGAAATAATAGGTATTCTTTAAATGACAGACAATCGTTCTTTAAATAAAAAAACAATCGAATAAAATCCTTAGTAAAATTATGGAAGTGTATAAAGTGCCGCTAGTGATAACTTAGTACAATCGTTTAAAGTGCCGTACAATTGCGGCTATTAGTCCGTATTTAGTTATTATAAATCGCCACGGTATTAGTATGACATAAATTATCACGTATATTTTTAAATTGTAGTTTATTGGATTACATACCAAACGGAGGGTTAGATAATGACTTTTGCCTTCAAAATAAAGGGCTTTTGTTTTAAGTAGCACAATGAAATTTGAATCTGTAAAGAATGTACGATTCCTTTTGTGGAAATATGTACAAGTAATATCACGACAGAACAAAAGCAACTCCTTTCGAAATACAAAACCATCGTCTATACTTCGTAATACAGGGACCGGAGATACAAACAAAATAATATAAATAAGACAAAACCTCTTCGTTGCTGTACTTTTCAACTTTATATTATTGATAATAACAATAGAATACTCTTAACGTTTCAATTAAGACTTTTTCATTTCTATTTCAGTTACGTATGCCCTTTGGTTGCTTACTTCTCTGTCTGACTGTAGGTAGCTTTTTAGATTTAGAGATGTTAATATTATTATCAAGTTCTCATTATCGTATTGTAGTATTTTTTCTTTGTTTTGAACTTTAAGATCGATACAAGTAAAGAGCGGTTACAATATAGAATAATTCACAATTTCGATGTTGCGTTCATCACGCTTCCACAGCTGTAGAAAATTTTCTTTTTAGTACTCTTTGATAGACATTTCTAAATATGTTAACGTCATAAATACCTCTATTCTAATGATATATAAATTAGAAACAATCATAATAGAAGTCCCAAGTGAATTACCCTCAACTTTAAACAAAATAAGGAAAAGTGGAAATCACCTTACGGCACTTTAGACATCAGAATTAATTTGCCGCAAACTCTTTATGCTTACTCTTTACGGCAGAACTACTAGTATTACTATTGTGCCTCAAAACTTGCGGTTATATTGCCGGTACTGAAACAGTGACTCTAAACTTCCTCAAATCATTAGTAATGTAAACACATGGAACGAAATACGATATCGCCATTCGATTTTGAATCACAGTTGGAATCCTGCTTATATTTAAAATATATTATTGTTTCTAATTAAAGACATATGCACTTTATACTTTTTAATGGCCTGGATTTATTTGGCTTGCTTCAGGCTAACTATTACTCTACTTTTATTTTTTTTTCATTATCTCACTTAATTTATTAGTTTTAATTTTTTGAGTTCTTCTTTGCTTCATTATTAATTGGTATTGGTATTTATAATTCTTGCTATATATTTCACGTTTTAGGTATTTTGAGTTCGTTTTTCGTTATTTCATTTTAAATTCGTATTTACGTTTACATTCCTTTTTATTTCTTTAACTTTTAAATTTTTGTAGGTTTTTTTTTAATGCGTATTCATGTTTATGTTTCTGATTTATTTCAGCTTTCATGTTCTGTGTTTTTTTAAAAATAAATTCTTGTTCGTACATAAACTTTTTTGGAACAATGTTAGATTTTTGGTTGTTTGGTTTTATATTTTTATTTAAATGTAACTTTGTGTTCATGCACAAAATTTTTCTTAATTATTTTAGTCATTTCCTCATTTAAAGTTTAGAAATTTATCTTGTTTTAGTTTCAAGTAACGAGAACAGATAACCTCGATACATTTGTCATAAATTAAAATAATTATTTTATTGCCGATGAAATATGTTCATTTTAGGAATATACTGTCATCGACATTTAAAAATAAATAAATGTGGGAAAATTTACTACTATTCCCTTGGCTTGTTGTGAAGGTTCACAACAAAGGCGGCAATTTAAACTTGAAATAATATTTATTATTATTGAAGTTAAAGAGAATATCGTGAAACTATTATGAAAATATCGCTAAAATATGTAGGAATATATATATTAAATTAATTAATAGAGAAAACTATATACAATGCTGCTGTGATAATAAAATATAATGGAGAAATATAACACGTACACAGAAAATGAGAGAAAATTAACCTTTTTAATTTGGTGTAGATAAAGTTCAGAGTTTGAATGGGCCACATTGTTAAATAATTGCTATTATATTAAATTATCTAAACTATTTTAATGCATGACCTTCTCAATAAAATTCCTAAAATATTCAATATAATTAATTAATAAGTTAAATATAGCTCAAATTCCTTATGCGGTATTATGCTTCGTAAAAATTTCCAAACGTTTTTTCAAACATTCCGAAATACATGATGTTCCGCTACCGATCGTGTTTTGGGTAGTGTTTTGGGTAGTTCGTTCGTTCATATGTTTTATGTTTTGTTATTAACGTTTTGTAGTAAATTTTATCTGTTATCTGAAAGAGATGCAAAGTCTCGTTAAACTAAATATTTACATAATTATTAAATGATCTCGCTAGTGAGACCAAACTCCATTTATAATCTGTTTTATGTACCGATTATGGCCTCATAAACATAATCCAGAGCATATGTTTTATGACCTACTTCAAATACATAGTTGTTTTCCTTTTATATATCACGCTAGTTAGCATTCTTGTTTTAGATACAGATTTAAAAATAATTCTTGTTTTAGATAATTTTTTCGCACATTTACAAATTAACTTAATCCGTAAATTATTTTCACATAATTATTAATGGAAATAAATGCTTAACACATTATTACAATATATATATGTATATATATATATATATATATATATATATATATATATATATATATATATATATATATATTACACATATTGTGTGTATGTATATCTGCCTATGAATCGATACTATGAAATAATTATTTTTTATAAATTGTAATCTAATAGACGATAGTTCGTAACAGTAACATGCGTTGTATTTATTCATATAATACCTTCCAATGCTTTGATACGAATGTACAATAATATGTCCATTTTCTCATAATATACACAAGTGTAAACTTTTTTCAAATTTTGATACATATTTCAAATAATAATTTTGGAAGTATATGTTTTAAATTATATTAACATAAAATGAAATGAAAAATGTACGAGTTCTAGAGTATTGTGTTTCCAAAATATTTTTGTTTGCAATCCCCGTGCGAATTTATAACTTGCAATAAAATTATTGCAAATTATGTAATTAAAACCTCTATTAGAAACAATTAAGTATTAATGAAGGGGAATACGAACAATATACTTTAAATGAAAATTTATTCGGATGCGGAAACCATAACATTTCCGACACTAGTTCACAACTATAATATGCATATATGGGTCATATGAATTAAAAGTATGATATATGCATATCGTATATGTGTATATATAAGACACATCGTGAAAGCTGGAATTCAATTTATTCAACAGTTAATCAGCTAGCAGAGTGAAGAAATATGAAATACACTTTGGAAATAAGGAATGATTAAGTGAAGACCATTAGGGAGATATATATATATATATATATATATATATATATATATATATATATATATATATATATATATATATATATATGCACCTAAGATTCAAAGTTAGGACGTATACTGGGCTACGGGCTTAAGTATAATATAACCTCGGCAGATGCAAATGAACTTATTAAATACTAGTGGAACTAGCACTGGAGGGATACCATTCATTCTTACGTACATATTCCGAAACATTGAAGAGTGCATGTTTCAATTAAAGTGTTTGCAAATATTAATGTGATTATTTATAACACTTTTGATATTTTATACTTAGCTCTATTCAGCATTTGCATTAGGATATAAGAAATATTGGGGTACCTTTTAAAAATAGGTCTACAAATGACAAGTAGTTGGTTCAGATCGAAACAAAGATGAAAAACGGATTTGCATCCCAATTATTTACTTTTATATTTATATACTTTAATTTATCTAATTTATAACATGGCGGACTTATTGCTACGAGTGCAATCTCTTACATCCAATCAGAAAACCAGTCCAGCCCCACTCGACCAGTAGCCTGGAATCAAACCCCTCTGCGGTGCACCGCGCTGTCAAAGGCCGTATGTGTTGTAATCAATCCAGGCGATAAATATTGAGAACACATATCATGGCGATAAATTACCAAGATCTGTTAACAAATTGAAAAAGTTTCTTTCCTCATTGATATGGGACATCAATGCAGAATACAACTTTTTTTCAGTTTCTATTAAAATATTTGGGAGCCACTTCGAGATACAGTGTTAATAGATTTTCAATTTTATTTATAGTTTTATGTGAACTGAAGTTCCAATCTTATTTCGATTAAAGTTAAAAGCTCATGAAATATAAATAAATGGATGAACGAACAGAAAGCGTTGTCAAAAATTGGAAAAAGGCAAGCTATATCTCAGTGGTATACATAAATACGCTCAATAACGATTGTGGAAACACTAATTGAATTAATTTACGGCAACATGGATAAAGAACACAGCGATTCCATTTTAATCATGATGTGATCACGAAGGATTAATTCTAATTATGAACAACAATACATTTCTATTTAATGTAATTATTTACAAGTATACTTACAGCCGAATTCATTTCATGTAAATAAAAGTAAAACGAGGAAACGTATAAATTGTAACAATTTCTTAAGAGATCCCGTATAATTCGCATTAATTAATATTTTCACCAATAAAAGTTAAGTCATTGATGCCTACTATAAAATCCGACTTACAACCTTGCTGGAACGTTTGTTCAAGCGATATTTTGTATAAAGACCTTGCAGGATGGTCTGCGCCCACGTGTCGAAAACAAAGTCAAATTTATTTAATGACTTGGCTAATTTTGTTTTAGTGAGTTGAACATTGTAATTTTGTTTATTAATATGCTAAAATTGTGTAATAAATTATTTATTAGAATGTGCCATTGTAATGTAACTTATTGATGTTTTGAACCACACAAGATTGTTTATTATAATAATAGCAATCATATTTTAACAAACAGGAAAATAATAAAAATGAAGTGATAATAAAAAGTTAAGTAAGATTAAAAACTCGCAAAACGTTTATTCTATACACGCCTATATAATAACTCAAATTCAAGGTTACGTTATATTTTTGTTCAACTATTTATAAATACATAAATATTTCTCACCATATTGGAGATTTTTAGATACACTCAAAATTTGCTTCCTTGGTAATTTAGTTAATACCTCGAAAAAGTATAACCAAATTGAGTCACTGGTCACGCATGATAATTAAATTCATTCCACAGATTCACATTTTTACCATTTTTTTACGTCAAGTCATTTGTCCAATTTAAAGCAAATTTATTTATCTAAGTTTCCTTCTACACCAACAAATCAGGCCCGGGTGAAGCGAGTTATTTGCAAATATGTAATATAATTTCACCTTATAAAAGTTATTTCCAATATGTCACTATTAAAACTTGTCTTGTGTTCAAACTCGAGTGTAATAAATATGGTTATATTATCATGAATGTGACAGGCAAAATTTCTTCTTAAATCAAGTTTGACATATTTCTAGATACACGTATTATTTGCCAAGTTTATTATATAGGAAATGGTTAAATAAACTACAGTTTAAACTCTAACGTATTTATATCGTATACAATTAGGAAATCCATATTAATATACAAAGAACATAATACAATAAAGAAATGGCATGATCACCGAACTGTGTGAAAACACGTGTCGCCAATTTGAAACAAATGAATAAACGCGCTAATTACAATGCGACGCACATTATAATTACAATTTTCGCTATTTTATATAAGAAAATATTAGAGCTCTCTGTTAATTTTGGATATACCTACATTTCCATAATGTACAAACAACTTCGTACTTATTTTTTAATTGAAATTAATAAATAAGAAAATAAAATCGATAAAATGCGCGATGGTCCTAGTAAACAACGAAGCCATTCAGTTTAATGAAATTATAAGGATGTATATCGCATAATCTAATGAGTGAAAATAATAACAAAGGTAAAAAGAAATACAATAAAAGTTTGATGACCTAATTTAAAATAAGTACTAAATGTCTAAATTGATAAAAAATTAAGGAAATTGTAATGTCTAAATTCTAAACTAAAAAACAAATTTATTGCAATATTTTTCCATTTATAATACCCCCCCCCCCCCCTGCGATACATTGCGTCACCAGAGACCGTATGCCCTGTGATCAACCTGACACACCATGGGGAAAGTTTAATTAAATATAACACTTGGTTCCTCTTGGAAACTTACAAAGGGTTATAGGTTCCGAAGTGGAACCAGGTTCCCAAAAGCAGTTATGGGTCGTATTGATCAAACTGTAATTGCCAATAGATATTTTAATACAGAATTTTTATAATTTTATAACAAGTTGGATGATAAAAACTTCAAATATTGGGGAAAACTCCAATATTTGTAAACAATTTAAAATTTTCTAAGTAGTCCCATAAGTAAACTTATATATGAGTCCATCGTTACTTTGAATTAATACGCTTGTGTTGTTAGAATTACTATGAAAATGACTCAAACCGTTACAAATCAGTTTGAATTTACATTAAAATTTTATAATTTGACGCTGCGAGAAAGGTGAAAATACTTTTATCCATAACACGGGATGACTCAATCAGGTCAAATTAATTATTTTAACATATTTTCAATATAAATTGTTTTTGATGAAATATAAACTATTCACTTTATAAAAGTTAGTACTTGGTACCATAAATAATCTAGATTCAATTTTGACTTTCTTATTTTTGTACCTAGTCTGCGTGCTTAAGACTATCATAAATTTAAAGGATAAAATGGACTGAGTAAAATGGAGGAAATTAATTTAAAATTTTGGATGAAATTTGTAAATAAAAAACTGGAGCCAAATATAGTAATATAATAGAAGGGAAGATTTTGCTAGTTGGTTCCTTTAATCCAATTGAAATAAACCCAACGGTAGCTAATAACTTCCAGACTGCCATAAGCCATATAGTGTATACATATGTTGCATAATTACTGAGATAAAATTAATATTGTCATAGTCGGAGAAAGTTGTTATCCTGGGTGCTTTCGTGACGAACGCCAACAAAACTTTTACACATATACTAATAATACTATGTATGGGGAAATCGATGATCTTAAAAGTGTGCAGCGGCATTTATGAACATTCATGAACTGGTTTTAAGAAAATGACGAGAAAAAATTGGCGAAATTGGAGTAATTTTATTAGTCCTCATTAAAATAAATATCACACTTATTTTAAGGGTTTCTAGCAGATAAAAATTTACCCTTAACAATAATGGATTAGTAGCTTAAAAGTACCTGAATAGTTTCCCAAAGAAAAAAATGTAGAAATACGATTTTGACAATGTTCAGTACGATGTATTCGACCATGGAGATAAGGAACGGTGGAGGGAGTGGCATCGGTTAACCTGGGTGCAATAATATGATAAGTGCATCTAGTTAAGATACATTATTTCAAAAGCACAGGACTATGTTCACGACAGGAAAATAACATGTAAAGAAAATTTAACTAAATAACTACCAATCAGACAGGCCACTTTCTTACTAAAATTGTTATGTGTAATTTATTGTTTAGATCAGTAGTTGAAATATATTGAAAGGTACTAACATTTTGAGATTTTTCAAGCTACGTAGCGTTGGAATGGTGATGGAAAAGAGGCACGCTTAGCCCGGAAATATTACAAGACCATCATGTAGTGACACATTGTTATATATATATATATATATTTTTTTTTTTTTTTTTTTAAATAAAATAAAGTGTAGAACTACTTAAGCCAAATATAAATAAATAGTAAAAAACCTTAACTAAATAATTTAATTGCACCTGTAGGAAATTGGGACGGACCTCTCGCTATTCACTTACATTTTAATGACGTGATTTTTAATAGTTTTGACTTTATCAATGGCAGGTCACTCCATTGCTTAAAACATATTTATGTTTTGAAAATCAATTTATTAGTGTACTAGAAGTTATTATTTATTATTGATAAAATAAAAGGTGTTTTAACACTAAGTACTTATTAAAAAATATAAATTATAATATAATCACAATGTTGGTTATGTCAGTTTCAATGAAGGATATTTAATTTACAACTGTGTAATGAAATTATTTGTAGACGAGATAATATGGAATCATTTCATAACGTCTTTTTTTAACCCATCATGTAGAAAAAAATTTCAATTTAGACGTGAGTAAAAAAGAAATGTCCACCAAAGAACGGTTTATGAAAACTAAAATTTTGTTGATCATATTATTTCTACAACTGATAAGAAATGCAATGAAAGCGCCTTAAAATAAGTACTATAGCTTTCCAGTAAACTGAAAGTAAATCTAAAGTAAAGGTGTTTTTTGTATGGTTGTACGCTGTGTTTTTTATTGCTTTGACTTTAGCAACTTCGGAATTGAAGAGGAGAGAACAAGGATTTTATGGATGTTTTCAGGAATGTCTCCAAAACTATTTTGCATAAAATTCCGAAATTTTCCGAATTCTCAAAATTTGCGCTTTCAACCGACACTTCACTGAATATGGGAAATAAAGAGAATTAAAACTTTTTTCGATTTCAATTCAATTTCAATTTTTATTTTTTTAAACACATTGTGTTCCCTTGTTGAACGTCAAAACCATATAAAACAATGAAAAATAAATGAATGTAAAACAATATACAACTCTAAAATTATATTAAACCATATATTATTATTTGTTTGCGTATACTAGTTTGATAAGTCTGATGGCCCCAGTCATGTATTGTTCATTTTTTAATAGATTTTTTTTGAGTAAATGTATCTTAACATGTTCAAAATATTTTTCTAATTATTTAGATAAATCTTTTGGTATTTTATTATAGAAGCGTATACTCTGCCCTATAAATGTACTACTGATTAGTAGAGTCTGAGGTTGGGAACACTCAGTTTATATTTATTTGTAGTATTGTAATTATGAGGACGGCAATTTTTACGTTGAAGTAATTATTTTTTCCTCACAAGCAAAATATCACGAAAAATACATTGTGAAGGTGAAATGAATATATGAATTACTTGAAAAAATTCTCCGAGCGAATATCGAGAACTTAATTTATGCATTGAGATTGGATTCGATATTAGCAGGCCCACCCCACAAAAATGTACCATACGATGTTATATTATGAAAGCACCTGAAATTAACAATTCTTGCAGTTTCTACATTTATTAAATGATTGATTTTCTCAACAACGTATGCAAAGTGAACTAAATTTTTCTGCCAATTGTGAGATATGAGTTCTCCATTGTAATACAATGTCCATGGTAATACCGAGAAAAAACTGTTGTGCTAACAAAATCCATTTTATTATTATTAAATACTAAATTAGTGTCAACTAGTCTTACATTTAGGAGTGTAAATTTATGCACATAGTTTTTTGCCCCAATTTGCTCAGCCATTATCTTTTCAAAATATTTTTTCAGAGTAGACAAAATAGGCACTGGTCTCAAATTAAATGGATTGTGGTTATTACCAATTTTAAATATTTGTATAATTTTATTATGTTTCTTATGATCTGGTAAAAAAACCTTAGGTCAACACACTTATTGATTATGGTGACTATGGATTGTCACCATAAGTTTTCAATGTTCTTAAAGAATTAAGTGATTTATAAATAATTTTAATTTTAGGGCGATCAACGTGCTTAAATTTAAATATTAACGGAGCTCAATTTTATCTCTCAGACATTTGACATCTCGTCTGGTGCTGAGTTTAGAGTATTTGTAATGGCAATAGGCATTTTAGTGTAAAAATTCTAAAAGGCATAAGCCACTTCTGGTTACGAATTAACATTTTTTTATTGATTTACATTAATAGATTATTATAGCGTAATTAATATTTCCTGTTTCACTATTTATAATATTCCAGAGAGCATTTATTTTATTATTTGAATGGTTTATCTTTGATGAAATATGGTTAGATTTGGTCATTGCACATATTTTTTTAAAGATTTTTGAGTAGTTTTTAATACACTCGATGAAAGAAATGTTATGGGTTAATAATCTCTTATCATAGAAATCAAATAAAGTATTGTTAGGAATTGAGAATGCAGCCACATCAATTATCAGGGTATTTCGGGACGCATGTTCCATTGTTTATGTATATTGGTACACTGGTTTTTCACTCTCTGAAGCTTGAGTGACGTGTCGAAATATACGTAAAAAATTTTCTACAAATCTCAATAGTTTTTATTTCGAACCAAATTACCAACATGGTAGCAAAGCATGATCGTGATTAAATCAAGAATTAAAAATACAACGAGAACAAGAAAACTTGCCGGTTGAGTTTCATAAGGAAACATTTTTGACAGTTTGAGATTGCCGCATAACCTTATCTTTCCGGAGTCACGTATTCATTAGAATTCAAATATTTCACGATATATAAGAATATATCACAAATAGAAATCAAGGATTAGTATTAACATAAAGTATATACGCAACACAACGCATTGAAAATGTCGAATAAGGGTCACCACATTCTCTTTCATATTGATAGACTCGTTGGACACCTTCCCAATTTGGAAATTTGCAGTACAAGCTTATTTTGAACTCGAAGAATTCTGGAGCTATGTTATAGATAAACCGATGAACGGAAGGAAATCAAAGCAAAATCAAAACTTATTTTATTGTTAGACCCGATCAAGTATGTACATGTACAGAGCGCGACTACATGTATGGAAGTCTGGGAAAGTTTGGAACAGGCTTTTGATGACAGTGGGTTACACAGAAGAAGTGACATTATTGAGAGATCTCATAAAAACTACGTCGGAATCTTCTCGTGGCGTGGATGACTATGTGAATGAAATAATGTCAACTGCATATAAGCTGCGGAATATCAAGTTTGACATTAATGACTGGGTTGGGTCACTTATGTTGGCTGGTTTACCTGAAACTTATAAACTAATGATAATGAATTCGGAGGGCTCAGGCATCAATATCAACGCCGATTCAATTAAAACGACACTCCTGCAGAAAGTTCAATGTTTCGACAGCCCAGCGTTCTTCACAGAAAAAAGGGCCGTACAATGGAATCAAAACGTAACAAAAGCCAGTAAAGGGCCTCGATGTTATATCTGCAATAAACATGAACATTTTGCTAAGAACTGCCGAGCTTTGAAAAAGAAGCACTTAGAGAAGAAAGCAGAAAGTAAAAGTTTAGTTGCAGTATTTTCAGCATCTTATCAGCAGGTAATGAATCCAGATGTACGGTATGTGGAGTCCGGTGCCTCCATGTATATGACCCATAAAAGTGTAGAGATGTTGCATTTTTAGAAAACATTCAAAAATATGATCTAAATATATGTGTACCTTGTATATCCCGCAATCCTAAAATGCAGACAAGAAATAGAACACAATACTTCTTCAAGTGATGACTATCAGTCTGGCGACAATGATGATTCATCCTACGTATCAAAGGCTTCAATTGATACCGAGATACCAACGCATAATATAAATTTGAGCCCGACCGGAGCTGTGAAATATGAAAAGGAGGATGATCATGATATAAGTTATTTTTGTCCAATATTTGACCTCAATGATCTTCAGTCTCTAGATGAAGCTCTTTCATCATCTCATGTAGATCAGTGGAAGACAGCTATGTAAGAAGAATATGACTCGTTGATTAAAAACAACACTTGGTCGCTGGTAGATTTGCCACCAGGTGAAAGAGCCTTACCGTGTAAATGGGTATTTAAGACCAAAACCGACGAGAAGGTATAAATTATTTGCTTTAAAGCAAGGCTTGTTGTTAAGGGGTAAAAGAAAGAGTAGAAATTATGATGAGGCATATGCTCCAGCAGTCTGACATTCATCAGTCTAAATATAATCTAGAAATATCCAAAATGAACGTAACAAGTGCGTTTCTACAGGGTAGCATAGACGCTGAGATTTACATGATACATCCCGAATGTCACAAAAAAATTCTCAATTGTGTTGCTTGCATAAATCAATCTATGGATTAAACCAACCCAGCCATCAGTGGAATCTTAAATTGAATAACATGATAGCAGAGGTAGATTAAGTTATGTTATGCCAAAGAAGACTATAGAAATTACTGGTTATTGTGATGCTGATTGGACAGAAGATCGTGCACGGGTTACATTTTTTTGTTACAGAATGCGGCTATACCTTGGAATTTCACCAAATAACCAATTGTGGCGCTCTCTACTGTAGAAGCTGAATACATGGCAATGGCGTTAGCAACTCAGGAGGCTTTGTGGCTTCAACAACTACAAGATGAACTTGGCCAAGATGTGGTCAGCTAGCATCGACAGACTGTTACAAACCGAAAACTAAACATATAGACATTGGTTTACATTTCTTCAGAGAAAACATAGTTAAATCTAAAGTAATGTTTTTGTTTGTGAATGTTTATAATATGATGGCTGATAAATTAACTAAGGGTACTATACATGTAAAACACTTGTATAAATAAAAAGGGTCTGCGTTCTGGAGGGAGTGTCAGGAAATGAAAACGCAACCACATCAACTGTCGCGGTATATCGGAACTCATGTTCTATTGTTTATATATGTTGGTACACTAGTTTTTTCTCTCTGTAAGCTTGTGTGGCATGTCGAAATGTACGTACAAAGTTTTCTACAAATCTCCATAGTTTTTACTTCGAACCACATTACCCACAAGTATTCCTGCTTTTACGTATGCCATCCAATCACAAAATTTGATGTTAGTATCGGTCATAATTTTGCGTGTTCGAAATATTATTTTAAAATAAACAGATAATATTGTAAAAAAGTAATTATAAAAGTTTCCGGATTATTCTAAGTTACAGCAATGGATACTAATTTTGGTCTGAAATTATATCATTTGTTTTTTAATTACAATTTCATCAAATACAAAACATTGACCGCTATGATCTGATTGTATACAATATATAACCGCTTTTTTCCCAACATCAAAATCATAAAAAATATTGTCAATACATATCGCTGTACTGTAAGTGGTCTTGTAGACACAAAAAATATATTTTTAAGATGAAGAACTGTAAATAAATTATTGATTTATGAAATAATAAATAAATTCGTCACTAAGTTATTATTGAAATCTCCGCAAGCTAATGTGTTTTTTTTAAATATTGGATATTATTTTTAATTCATTCTTCATTATAGACATTGAATGAATATTAGAAATAAACGTAATTCGATAAAAAAGGTCTATATACATATTACAATGGATTTGCCCAACTCAACCTAAGATAACTCAGTTGTTTGTTCAACACTAAGTTGAACAAACAAATAAGAAAAACTGTACCTTTATGATCGTTTATTTTTAAGTAAGATTAAAGAGTCAACTCTGATAATGTTCTTTCCACTAAAATAACTATCTACTTGAAAATTTTTCAAACTAAAACATTATTTCATAATCTTTTAGCCAATGTTCTGTGAAACATAAAATATCTACCTGACATTTCTTAAAAAATAATTCTACTTAAATTTCTTTGCCGAGAAACTCCCTATAATTTGGTGCACTAATATTAATTCAGTGGACTTTTTTGTTGTTGACTTAATTAGTTTAAATCATTAAGTAAAATATTATTTGCACCATCACAAAAATATACTATCGTTATTATTGTTTTGTGTAATATTATTCATAATCCAATTAAATTAAAAATATAAGCTATCATATTTTTATAATTTATAGGTAAATATAAACTACAACCAGTTAATTTAACTACTCTAGTAGATTTGTTTAAAAGTTTGAAATTAAAATTAAATATCCTATTATGTCGGCATGTTAAATTATAAATAAGATTGTTTAGTGTATACATTCTCATAATTTGTTTATGCGAAGAGATGAATAAGAAAAGGCACAAAATGTAACGTTTTTAGTTTTAAGATTAGACAATAACTGAAAAGTTAATATTATATCTAACTTTTTAAAACATATAATATATCTTATTAACAATGTAACATTTGCATTAATATAATATTTCATTTCGTAACTTTATTTATTAAATGGTTAAGAGGCGCATCAGACATACATTAATTTGTTACAGAAAGCCCCATACTATTTGACGCCGTTAATAAAAACCTAACTCCTAATCTATTGTGAAAAGACTATTATATTATTTATTCACAGAGAAAGCTTTATTTGTATGACCGTTTGTTGTTGTTTGATACATTCATGGCTATGGATAAGTTTTTTTGCTACTGATCTTGCTGTAAATTTTGTTGATGTTTCATGCAGTAATCTTATATTGTTATTAGTTACTTTTCTAGACTCATGTTTCTATCTTGTATTTTAGCTTTGTTTATTTTCCACGGGTTTACTTTCTTTTTTACCTTCTTGTTTAGTTATAGCATTGTTTTAATTTATCATTGTCTTTGTTTTTCGTATGTACCACTTTTTTCAGACTTTGCATTTTTAGAACTAAATGATTTTCTATAGTGGTAAATTCCAGAGACGGACCTTTTGATTGGCGTGTGGAATTTTTAACGAGTCTTCGATTGTAAATTTTTTTCATTATATTATTTTAAAGCATAATTGCTTCCGCATCCTGAAAATATTTTACATGGGGTTTAATTTACGTAAATATTGCGTGAAATCCTAAGTGTAACCATGTTTAGTAATTATGCTGAATTTGAAGTTTATACGTTGGCTTGTTTGTCACAAAAACGATTGGGATAGATATATGGAAGAAAACGTGATTTATTTTACAATTTTTGTTTACTACTTTTTGATTTACGGAAACATAAAAAGTAACAATTATTAATTTCTATGAATTAAATATTTCTTATTAAAATAATAATATATTAAAAATAGCTATTCGGTAGTATATTATTTAAAGCTTTTGCTTTGTATTCATAATTGAAATTTTGGAATAACTATAATGTCCGCTGGAAAGTTTCTGTGAAAACTTCGGTATTATTGATTAGAGTGAAATCATTTAGATATTGGTCACTGTGTATTTGACGCGCTTTTGGTTTTATAAACTTTTTTAGTGAATTCAAATCATCATTACATATCGAAATCGATATATAACGTCAAAGTTTTGGAAAAAAGGTTGAGTTGCTAAAATACGCTATGTAACATTTTTATTTGTGTATGTATATATATATTTATATATATATATATATATACATGTATACATATATATATATATATATATATATATATATATATATATATATATATATGTATATATGTAACATCATATCACTTACAATTTTGTATATGGTCGTAAAAATATATTATATTGAAATAGATTAAAATTAAATTGGTATAGATTAAAATTATTTTTCAACAATAATTTAACCGGAGGAAAATGGTAATTGCACAAAAATGGCACTTATTTTACATAATATCAATGCTGACTACAAATGCTATGCATTCAGACCATCGTCATAGGTGCACAAAATTAGCGACAACGGATCTTAACGTTAACAAAAAGTTTTCAAAATAGAAATTAAAGACAGGAAAAATTTTCACGAGTAAAAGACAATTTGTTAAATATATGATTATAAAAATATGATAATATCTATCATATTTTAAGAGAATATCCGATGCAAATAGTTTAAGAAATTAATAAGAAAAATAAGAATTATTAAATTTATTATAATTATTTTTTAACCATTTCAGAAATTTAGAAAGACCGCAAAAACCATTTAAATCACGTGACATACAATTAATGTAATTTTTACGATAACTTAGACATGAACAACGTAATGTGAGTAATAAGAGTGCAACTCGTGCTTGATTCGCATCTGATATTTTCGTTGAAACTATAATAAACACAGCGTTCAGAATATTTATTCTGGTGCGGAGAAATTTGCAAATATATCTCTCTTGCTTCTGCTTCAATTCTGAAAACTATTACCATATTAAATACATCGTTTTCGCAATTCTAAATTTTACAACAAATAAACTTTTCTCGTGAGAATGTTAACCAAAGAACATTATACATATATTACCACTCCTAGTTATATCATCACTAGTTATATTACCACTAGTCAGTCTATCAATATATCCAGAAAATTTGGTTCAAGATTTGTTATTGGAGGCAATTTCGACATCAAACACACTTTTCGGGGATCTCAACTGATCACTTCGGGGTTACGAAATGTTAACGAAAGGTAACGAAATGTTAGCTGCCATTAATGAAATAAAATGCGAATTTCATTCGTTACGTACTTCAACCAACGTATTGGCCTACGGATGGCAATAAAATTCCAAATCTGATTTATTTCTTTATTTTCCGTGGAATTGCACCCAATAACATCGAAATAGAAAGCTTAGATAATAACTTCGGATCATACTCCTGTCGTATTGACGCTGAGTGAAACAATAATTAAGAAAAAAGAAGACAGAACCTCACCAATATGTCCAATGATTGAGAACTATTCAGAAATTACCTTAGATTTAAAACCGATATTTAGAATTATTGATGACCTGAAGCAACAGGCACAGAAATTCACTGAACACTTAGCCTGGCAGCCAGTAAGGCCCCCACTGCAAAAGGCAAACCAGGTGATGATGCCGATATTGGCAAAACGTGTGCGGCTTAGATTCAGAAATCCAGCTGACAAAAGTATTTTTAATCAGGTGAGCAATCGAGTTAATAGGTTATTTAAAAATGATAAGCGGAATTGCATACGTCACCTAAGCGGACTGTGTCCTGACGGAGATAAGTGCTATTCATTGTGAAAAACCACTCATAAATTCAAACCACTCCTTGTTCAAGTGCCACCTATCAAGAATGCATACGATCAGTGGATAAAAAGAAATGAAGAGAAAGCTGAAGTCTTTGCTTAACACATGGCATTAATATTCCAACAAGTGCTGATCCAACTCCAGTGAATCGGTCAGTAATTCCAATATAATTACTACAAGAAATAGATGAAAATCTAAACCCTAAAAAAGCACCTAGCATTGTAATGTCTCTTGGTCTAATCAAAGAATTATCACTCAAAGCTGTTATGTTATATGCCTATATAATATTTGTTTTCGGTTAAAATATGTTCCAAAATACTTCAAAATAGCACAAATAATTACAATAAAAACCTAGCGGAACATATAACATCTTATAGATCAAAACCAATATCACTGTTACCCTCAATATAAATATTGTTTGATAAATGATTACTGAAACAATTTAAACCACTCGTGAATGTTCCAGATTTCCAGTTTGAATTTAGCAATAAACATTTAACTATTGACCAAGTCCACAGAGTAAAAACCATGATCAGAAAGGCATTCGAGGAAAGAAAATATTGCCCTGTAGTGTTCCTGGAAGTATCACAGGCTTTTGACAAGACAAGGCACAACGGTCTCGTTCGTAAAATTAAGAAATTGCTACCGCCAAACTATTGTCAAGTACTTAAGTTCTATCTATATAACAGAAGGTTCAGAGTGTCTTATGAGGTAGCGTATTCAGGTTTCTATCCAGTCCAGGTAGGTATACTGCAAAGACGTGTCTTAGGACCTTTCTCTATCTACTGTATACCACTGATATCTCCACTACAGAAAAAATCTTCATAGGCACCTTTGCTGATGATACAGTAATAATGGAAAATGCAATAACACATAGTCAAGCTACCAAAAATTTGCAAAATATACTTGACAAAATCAACAGATGGAACGTTGATTGGAAAATCACACTTAATGAGCCTAATCCATTCATGTCATATTTGCATTATGATGAAAAAAAAAATTCAAATCCCGCAAGCGAATACAGCAAAATATCTTGGATTCCATCTGAATAGCAGGTTTAATTGAGATCACCACGTTAAAGTAAAAGCTGAGCAAAGTAAGTTGAAGCAATAACAAATATCGTCGTTGGTTGGACATCATACCAAGCTCAAACTCTACATTAAGCGACTAATTTATCTTTCCGTCGTCAAACTGAGTTGAATATATAGTATCCAGCTTTGGTATCTTGACAAGTAGACGATAATACGGCGAAACCAAACAAATTCTTACCTGTTATTACCCACACACATAAATATATATGTATATATATATATATATATATATATATATATATATATATATATATATATATATATATAATCTAACTTTTAAGATATTGAGGTAGTGAGAGTGCTTCTAATCATATAGAAAAGAGTTACACGCACTAAATTTCTTTTAAATATAATTAATAGAAATACAGATAAATAAAAAAAAGATTGTTTTACCTAATCTAGTGCCAAGAAATTTCAATAAGGTTTGATTGAGTTTGCAAATCAAGCTTAGCTATGACGAGGATACTAAAATTTATTGTCAAAGTAGATTATAATATCTTTACCAATTTAATATAAACTAGATTGTACAAAGCATACCTCAATGATACAAAGAATACAACTTTTAGAGACAATTAAAAATAACAAAGAAAGATCCATGATCTAGTCCTGATATATCCATTAGAAACTCATCTAACTTACTGTAATCTCAGTGTTCGAAAGAAAATATTAATTTACTTTGTGTTTTTAAAGAGGCACTTAATTTTTGAATTGCAAAGCATATGACGAACTGAGTAACAAAAATTGATTTAAAATAAACTTGAATATATATTTATTCACTAGAAATATATCACAAGTATTCTCATGAGAAAATGGTTCATAAAATCCATACTAGAATTCCGTACTATTAATGTAACGTAAGGAAAAATGTTTTATCATATTTATGATTTTATAGAAACTGAAATTTATTTAGGTTAAGGCTGGGAATTGAACACGTGATTTACCTTCCCCATTTTGAAATGAGGGAAAAATGACTTCAACAGAATTAAAAATTTAAATTGATTCGATCAATATATTTACTAGTATAAATCTTGTGGAATAATAGCCCAAATTTCTAGAACTGTACCGGTTATGTGTGACTAAATCTTAAAATTAGTGGGTTATTTTTCTAAACTAAATATCCACTAACTCAAAATCGTCCAACAATTTTTAAAAAATTATATATTCTTTAGGATATCTTGTTTCAGAACAAAATGCGCAATTCTAATTTAGTTTTTTTTTTGTTAACTCTATTTATGCGAGATATAAACGTGGAAGTAACACAATTCTAATATATCTTGGACTCTCTGGATATGAAAAACCGCATGTAATTTTTCAAAAAATTAAAAAATCGACCAAAATTCTATACATATTTTTATTGCCCTTATTATTATTAAAAAAACTTTTGAGACTGACATGCGACTGAAAAGTTATTTTTACTTAAGGGGATATTATAACTGAATAATAATTTAATACGGTTATAAATTAGGGACTTAAAATTTGTTCATGATACATACGTAAACACGGTTCTTGATAAGAAACTGTATACATATGCAGTTTAAAACTTCTGTACAGATCTCCCCACTTAAATAACTCCTCAAATATAACTGATAATTTATTATTATGGGTCTAGATTTTAAAATATCCAAGATAATCATTTTTCCATTTGCATCCCGTAACAAACAACAAGTATCGAGCCTGCAACAAGTGTCGAGTGAAATTTATTAGTGACTCTTCTTAATTCCTTTTTTTAGTTTTCAAGTTTTTAGTTTTACACAAAAATGTTCAAATAGATACAAAATATTGTTGGATAAGTGTTACTTCTATTCGATGACACATGAAATTTCTTTCAGGGAATATATCACGTTAAAAAATTTAAGAGTATTATCAAATAAATCTTTGAAGAAATACTATACTATATTTCATTATTTCATTCAAAATATGTTACTTAAACCAGAAGTTTCATATTTTTAAAAATGTAAATTTTATAATCCCATCGAAACTCAAAAAACACAATCCTTCCTCAATCTCTGAAGCTTTTAAGTACGAATTTCCACTAAAACAGTATCATTAGAGACTCTTTTAGTGAAAATTCTGAATCAGAAAAATTAAGGTGTAAATAAAAATTCAGCGCCAACAATTTTAAACTCGAATATCTTGACAAGTAACAGAGCTAGCGGTAGAGAAGGGATGGAGTTCGATGACTTATTTATGGAGATTTTTAATCACTATGTCACAGTGGTCTGAAGCACACCGCGCTTGTGCTGTGGAAGCCTGTTTTTGCAAGGTTTTTTTCTGTTAGTGAGGCACGACGTAAATTTTGTAATCATTTAGAAATGTAGCAGTTGAACCCAGTGTTCATCAAGTTATGGGTAGCGAAGTTCTGAGCGTCAGGATGTACAATAAATCACTTAAGTGAACCTCGAAAGAAACCTGTGCAATGAATCGAAAACATTAACTGCTTCGCCTCTGCGGTGGAAGAGCATCCACGAAGATCAATTAGAAAACATACTACCTCTTTGAATATCCAGCGTTTGCGATGATGAGACATCGTGGTGGTGTAATATTCTCTACATAAAATTCGCATAAATGTGCTTTACTTTACTGTAATTAAAATATTATAAATATAAAACCTGATTTTTTTATTTTTATTTACAGTTTGAATGAGACACTGTTATATACTCTCTAGTATGTTTTTACAGGTTTAAACAACAATAATTTTATGTGTACGATATACAGTCACATAAATAAATTCCATGCACATTTACATTTTTACACCATCGTTAGAGAGGAAAAACAATCAGTATTTTTTCTCCAAAATTATAAATGTCGGCAATTTTGTTTTATTTTGCTGATTAAATACATAAAACAAATCAGCCTTAATTGTATTAGAATTTCGGTTCGCAGATTAAAAAAAAATGGAAAAGTATTTTTTCAAATTACAAAATAAAATTAAGGAAATATACTTTTGGAATTAGTAAATATATTCCTTTTATATGATACTACGATGATATTGCGGTCCTATTATTAAATTTCAACATCATCATTGGATCCCATTTTGAAAAAAAAACTAAAAGTATTCCCAAAATCATTTAAAATCTTGGAGTAAATACAACCAAGCAAAATATATAATAGTTGAAATTCTAAATTTCACGTCGATAATCATATTAATTGATGAGTAGTGGTGGCACACGGGCAGATAGCCACAGAAGTCTCATCTTGAAACCACCTTTTATACTTTTTTAAATACAAGATGCCAAACAAATTATGAATTTCAATTATGTTCCATCATGATATTGGGTTCATTCAATACTTACTTTAAATTAAGTGGAATGAGAGTTATACATTTTTTACTAATTCTAATTACAATTTATTTTCATCAGATATTTAAATTTAATAATTTATGTCTAGAAGCTACATAGCTTTAGAAAACGGACGAGAGCGTATTTGATACGTATTAATATGATTCCAAAATCACGTTTTAGGGCATAGAGGTATTTATGTTGAAAATCATGTTAAAGCTATTAAATCATATTTAGAGGCACGACTGTAAATAATTATGCAATTGTCGTGTGATATGTACCGACCTCACATTAGAAATAACTGAATATACTGTCTAATAGTGTAAAGAAGAACAAACGGTAAAAGTTGAATTGCGCATTTGGTCGCGCAATCAATATAGTTTTTTACAATATAGCAAATTCGTTCAGCAGCATACTCATCACATTGCGTAAGCTTGTTTGGGTAACTGCGCTCGTGACATTAACTTTGTAAAACATCGGGTGACATTGTCTCGCGCAGGTACTGTGCCGAAACCCTAGAATGTGAAACACGTAGGCTCATACACACACATTTACATATAGACTCATAGTTATAGACATATATATGTTATAAAAGCATGATGAAATTTGGTTGTTCTCATATAAATTAAATGTTGCCTATGGTAGTATAATGCCAATTATATTTCATCATACTCGAATATCAGACAGAATAACAAAGAATGGGAAAGAATATGAAATGTGAATTGTATTGAATTGTGGCTGTATTGAGTTTCCAGTAAAAAATATTGCTGTCAATGTGACATATGAATTTCAAAACTCCTTATAATTTACGTAACTAGAACATATATTTTTCAAACATCTCATATGTCATTGGTTGTAAATATACATCGAGCTCTATAAGTATCAAAAATAAATCTTGTTCCTGGTAGGACATATTAATGAAACTCATTTTTCTTGAGAGACAGTATTAAATAATTTATATAAAAATAAATATCACATATTTTCTCGAGAAATAAGTCATCGCCTAATCAAATTCCTAACAAAATAATTTCATTAAATTTCAAGGTTTGTGCATCTAGCATACGATGAATATTTTATATTCAAACAAAACCAAACTTCATTTCCTTGCAGTAATAAAACTTTATCATATTAATTCATTTAACCAAGATGTGTGACAACGAATTAAATAAAATATTGTTCAAACAAATTGAGTTTTTCTCATAAAATTTTCATAATGGAAGATTAGCGAGAAATGGAGATTTTTCATGACCAAAAAAACTTTAATTTAAAATTAATAACATACAAAAAAATTATTTGAATATCTTGGTCCAAAAATAAATGCTTTAGAATTTATCCTAAATTATATTTGCATTTTTACTGTATCCTTAGTGACCTTAAAACTAAGCTGTAAATTTGTCCCAAGTGCACTTAAAATATCGTTTGCTACACAAAGTCTTAGATTACATTTTCATTTATTTTATCAAGAAAGTTATTTAATTATATATTGTAAGTCTTACATCTTAGTTATTGAAATATCAATACCGCCAAAATTGCATCTTTATATATATATATATATATATATATATATATATATGTATAAATATTTAATGTTGCTAAATATTTTTGCAATTTTATGTATATATATATATATATATAAATATATATATATATATATATATATATATATATATATATATATATATATACATAAAATTGCAAAAATATTTAGCAACATTAAATATTTATACTTATACTATTACTGAATCAAACTGTTGAAATTGATATATGTTAAAAAAAGTTGCAAATTTCGTCTCAGCAAAAGCCTAATTTCAATCAAAACTTATAATTATCGCTCTGAGGTTTTGTCGTTGCCATTCTGTCTTTTATAAGCAAAGAAAGCTTATAAGTACATAGTATACTCTAATATTTACAAAGCTCCTTTGAGTTCGTCGCCTTTGACAACGATTATGAATTTACCACATCATGACTATTACACAATCTTCGCTACGTCTTACGAAATAAATGAAAAACGGAAAAGTGGTTACATATGTGACAATAAATGAACCTTTGAAAATTTCCCTGAAGCTAAGCGTTCAAAGCTATATTCGAATTATTTATTTTACAACTGTGGATCACAATACAAAATTCACTTTGACGGGAAGCCTAAAATGTAATCCCACGACTAAAGAACAACCCTTTCATCTTCAAGTTAACGTTAATTTTTTTTTTACCTAGAATAAATGTATGATCTTGACAAATTAAATTTTTCTTTTACTAATGTCGTAAATGAGGCGAACATTAACCCAGATCGAATATCTGTACCGATATTTGGCACTTACTTTTTTTTTAATTGAACATATTTTTGTGTTTGTTTCATGCAAATAAAACTTGGTTTAAAAAAATGACCGTCAGATATCGGCTTTTCGGCTATTTAAAACTGATATATACAGAACTTTAATATTATATATGTTTAAAATATGAGAGCGCTGGACTTATTTAGAGTTATGAATGGAGCGTATAAGCTTTCACTATTTTTATACATAGCAACTCTAATATTTAATTATAATACAATACATGAACGAATTAATTAACACTAAACACTGACACTAACATGTCCGTGGGCGGAAGGTCAAACGTGTTTTGATTAAATTTAAATCAACTCGTGGCCCTAACGCAGTTTACTTTCACTGTAATATTGGGAATGTAACTAATCAGCTAAGTTTTGACGCGTCAAGCAAGTAACAGTATGGACAGAATATTAATGAAAAACTCGGCGAATTTACCATTGACGCCAGCATGTCAATTATGCCATACAACTTATCTAGATTTTTAGGACTCATCTTACTTGATACATAAAAATAGTAATATGAACATTAGATCCGCGCTTCATGAAGTTTGAAAAATGTAATAGTCAAATTCATTGAGAAATATGGTTATGTTACGTATCTAGAAAATATGAGAGGTTTATAAACTTAAAAATGACACGTTTTGGAAGTAAAATTAAAAACAAATTGTGGATATAATGAATAATTTTATAACAAAACAAACATATGATTATGGAATAAGCTGTATAAAAAATTATTGCAACTAGCACACGAGTGCAGTTGTACATAGTTTTTCGAAAAAAAAACCAATAAAGAAATTATTCTCCCAACCGGAATATTTCATACCAATACCTTTTTATCTATATTAAAGCTCATTTATCATTATAATATTGATGGCAAGTGACATAAAATTTAACGGTGAATCTCCACACTCGGGCAAAAACGACATTAAATAATTTAATAAAAACTAGCGTGACCCGTGCGAAGTCTTTGCATTATTTATTCCATTATGAAGCTCAGATGACAGATCAAACAAATATTTTACTAAAATTGACATATAGAGGCGCAAGTATCAAAAGCATTGAGCTAGAGCGCCACTTTATTTATACGTGTGTGGATTTGAAATTAAACAAAAATTTTACCGACCGTCAATCATATTGACGTTGAGCCGTTAGATGGCAGCATTGCTGTTTTGTGTATATAATTTTAATAATTAATTAATTTGCAAAAACAATAGCAATAATAAATTTTTTAGTTGTGGATGCCGGTAGAGCAAGCAATTATCTATAAAATGATATATAATTTATGTGAATTAGTTGTGAGGTTTTTTCTAAAAAGGGAGTGTAACATCTTAACCTTAGCGTATTAATATATATATGATGATGATGATGATGATATATAGAGAGAAAACAACGCAAAAACAAAGATTTACTTTAACTTACTAAATACTAAAATATCCATTAATACAATTACATCATAGTAAACAGATTATTATTTTTTACAATTCAAATCCACTGAATGGTTTTTAATTTAAAAAATTAAAACGGTTTATAAAGTCTACCTTATTCTCTTCCAATTCTTTTTCAATTTTGTAAGTTACTTTTATAACTATTTATTATTAATACTCTATTTTTAAATCTAAACTATTAAAATTTTACAAAGCGATTATCAAATAATGTCTGATATTCAAGTAGTATCGATATTAATTTCCATATTACAATGTTCATTATTTTAGCCTCATAAAAAAAACAAATAAATATGAGTTTTAGGGGATACTCTTGACCTGGCAGTGTGTATTTTACTAAAAGAAAATGACTTTCTATTTTAATTTATAAATTACTAAAAATTTAAGGTAACACTACTTCTTTTGAAATAATTATTTAAAAAAATAAATAGTGTCGATTGATTTATCCCATAAATTACTTCTTAAATAATTGGAAAACTAGTTTCAGAAACAGTCTTGTCTGCATCTACACTTATTCATTTAACTCTCATTAAATAGTTACAAGTCATAGACAAATATTTTTTTAGCACACCTTCATTAAATTCATTATTTCTTATACAGTAATTCCTTGTTTTATTATTTTATAAACCGAATATTCCTAGTTCCTATCTGTTCTTGTTTTTTGTATTTCTTACTTTATCTGCATTTCCCCTAGTTCCTCTAAATATGTAGATACAATGCAAAAGCTATTTTTTTTAAATAACGCATAATATAAAAATAAAGTGAAGTTCTAGAAATACACAAAAGTTAATTTATTCACGGACGGCGGAAAAACACATTGTTGACGGGAATTAAAATGTCAACTGGCAAGCGTGGGAGCGCGAGCTGCAAGTTGTGGGTGGCAGGAAGAAGCAACGATGAATCACATATGAATTTTTCGTGCAGATCAATTATGTATGGCTTTTTACGTAGGCAGGCAAAATCCAGCACAGTCAGATACAGTATCCGGTAGAGCAAAAAATCATGCTGGATCCCGCGGGATTATTGAATCTCATTTTTCGTGATTACAATTCCTAGTTTAGTGGCTTGTAATGGCTGCGTTACATGTAATGAAACGACTTGAAGTGAGCAGGAAATGAAAGCATGGTGCATATATTAAGCTATGAAAGTGAAGAATCATACCTCTTTCTTTAGTGAAAGCATGGATTCTACACTCCGAGCGATGGGAGTGATTCCATAGGATTAAAAGCGATCGAGTTACGCATAATAAACCGGCATAAAATGAAATGTTGAGTTATATTCCACTATATTGCACTAGAAAAATAGATCAATGGTAAATTACTGTAATAGACTAGAGAAACAAGTATAATTTGATATCCTTTTATAAAAATGTGAAATTAGAACAATGAGATTGAAAAAATGAGGTACATGCCACTAATAGTTACTCGACATATACGAAAGGAGAATGCCCATATTGTATGGAGCATCTGGCCTAGTTATGAACATGAATGACTAATATATCATATTTTAGGATATGTATGTGTAAACCAAAATATATAGGTTTAGCTCCATGAAACCGCTCAGGCCTGCAGTAAAAACATAAGTGTGCATGATTTTGAGGTTGTAATTAGTTGTTACGAACTTAAGATAATAATTAGTTGTTAGTTGTTGTCAAATGTTATTATGAAAACTATTAAAATAATTTTTAAATTGATTTTCATTATTATATTCAATTTAAAAAGGGTAATTTTTTGTCAGTTTCATTCCAAATATAAATTTTTTAAGCAATGCTGAACTGGCTGAATTTAATATCAGCGAAATATCAATAATACAAAAATAAAATCTTTTCATTTTATTTCATTATTTTTTGTCAATGATTTAAATGAATAAAATTGCTATTATGTTCCGGTCATTTTCTCTTAAATTATTTATGCAAATTCTACAATTGGGTGGTACGCAGTAGTTAAAGTTATAAAGTAACCTGTTCCTTACATATAATGGTACTAATGATCTTTGATATCCATCACAATTTAAAAAAATACATTTACAAATACAAATGCTCTCTTATTGGGTAGTTGAATCATAATAAACTCTCTATCAGCCATATGTGGTGCAGGTACAGGTTAGGGATGGACAAGTTCAACATTGATTTGGGGGAACTGGGGTTCTGTATTAATTTGGCCAATCCCAATATCTCACAAGTCTACCTCTTCAAGTATTTGTTCCAAAGATATATTCTCGTTCGTAACTGGTATCGTAACTTCCCTTGATGACCCTGGGCGTATATAAAGAGTTCGATCAACTTTTTGCCAACATAAGTGACTAATGTGATGTGTACCATATATCTAGAACATAACATATCTAAATCCTAGAGTATTAACAATATGATACATATTTATATAAAGAATAGGATTACCAATATTGTCGTTGTTATTGCAATATATCCCAGGTTAAAAAAGTGATTTTTCATTTAAAACACATCAAAATAATTAAAGTATCCATAACAACTAAAAAATGAACAATAATTCTGAATTTCACTCGACTGAGGACGCAGTACATCACCATAGTTCTACTCCCCACATGGAAATTGCAATTTGTTCTATGAAAATTTAAACGGTAACAATTTGTGTTATACACTTTATTTCAATGTTAAATTAAACAAAAAGGGATAATTTGGTATGTATTGGATATAATTTAACCACTTTCTAAATTATTCAGGACTTAAAAACAATTATTAATATTATTAACCCACAGATCATATGCCTGTAGGTTATAACCTAATAGAATTCGAACAGGAAATTATAGTACTCTCGTAATATTACTACCCTAATTTAAAAAAAAAACACCCTTAAAAAACGGTGTTTCAATTAAAAGTTAATGGCAAAATGGGTTATGTTTTTTTTCCATATGTGACCCATTGCGCTCATATTTTTTTATGTGAGCATTGGTCATTATCTTGTATTTTACACTGATCAGCCATGAAATTAATTTTACCTTTTTGAATTCAAATATATAACGTTGGATCATAAACATTAAAAAAATCTATTAGATTGTAGTAAAGGGTTATGCTATAAAATATAATTAAATAAAAAAAAAACGAGAAATTTAAAGTACAAAAAACACAATGTAGTTTAAATATTCATATTTAAAAAAAGTTTTGAAATGTTTTATTCCCATATTGTAAAGATTGTTTATTAACTAGAACAACCATATGTACACACCATTAAAATATGTAATCTAAGAATAAGTACAAATGCCTGCAAATCACTCGATTAACCTTTTCTTAAAACTTATATGATATTCCAAAGAGTTAAAGAGTTTTGAAAAATTCGGAGTCTAGCCATTGAAATCGGAAATAAAATGAAGGAAATATAAACATTTCAATAAGAAAAAATATTTACATATAAACATATTTCACATTATATACATATTTCACATAATATTTACATATTTCACATGAGTATAAATATGAGATGCAGAAAATAATTTACATAAGTTGACTTAATTAGCGTGATAGAATGCATTATGAAATGACATTGTAGATATTTTTTTTGAGAATTCATCTGCAGAAGTGTCTACAATTAAAACATAAGTCACTGGAGGTGTTTGTAAGTGTTCTTCATCAGAGTATAATGTATTATTTATGATCTGTCAGTAACTATGATATACGTAATCAGCTTCATTTATTTGAAATAAAATAGTAATCAGACCAAATACTAGAAACTAGACCCAAACATATAAAAATCTTGGTCAATATGGATTTCTTTATATATGACTGTAAAATATCAAGTAATAAGTAATTTTTAATTCTGATTTTTAAGTAAATAAACACCTCAGATTATGGAAATAAAGATATATTCGAAATGCAATCTCGGAATCCGTTATCAGTGCCAATATTAATTCGTTTATTATAGTAAGTTCAAAATCCAGGAAAATACGTTAAACTCAAACCGCATCAAAAAAGTTTGAAGTTCAGGTAAAACAAGCTGTGGTCAATGTGATACGAATTATCAAATACAATATCAACAATACTCAATCTCTACCGTTCTTAGCAAAAGACAAACAGCGTGTGGTGGTGATGGCGTCTTCTAACTTTTTTTGGTTAAGAGTTGTGACCATAGACATATAGATTTATCTAACGGATGCCTGTGGTGGCGATGTTGTAAGGATGTGCAAAGATGTGGTATTATATCGATTAGTCGAAAAATCGATGCTTGATCTTATATCATTTATTCTCACATTGATTTGAATTACTAATCCCTCCATCCTATGTGTATAAATCTCCAAAATGTGTAATAAAACATTATTATTATTTATTTATATACATAACCTAAAAATCTTTTATTTGTGGATATTTCTCGTATATTTTTTATACTTGGAAGATATTGCCATCAATATTTTATGAAAAAAATGTGAGTAAGTAATAAAATTAAAAGCAAACATATTTTATATCCTAGAAAAGATGTAGTACCTAACGAATAAATGTGGGAAGAAGTGAAATCTTCGTTCTCCACTTTGAAAAAAAATTAACAAGTTTTTATTATTTTACTATAGCTGCATCAATTCCCCGAGAAACGAAATTAAAATCCAGAAATACTACATCACAAACTAGAGAGACTTTGCGAAATGTAAATAGACAAAGTATAATTTCCGAGCAAAGTTAAGTGAAAAAATATTGTTAAATAACTTTTTAAGTACTTTAAAAATTCTTCAGATAACTATTATTTTTAGTCCTGACTCTTCAAACAAATAGTTTTTCAAAACTTGTATTTTGTTTTTATTTGTGTGTTCAGACAATAAATTTTATATTTCCTAACATTACTTTAAAACGTCCATTTCATTTATATTTGGTACAAATTAAGATTCGACACTTTTATGCAAATAATTCGTATTTAAATAAAATCAATATTACTTCCGATATTGAATAATGACTACAGATATCGACAGCATACGATTATTGTTAGAAATCTCTACTTTCCCTTCACTGCACAGAGACAACTTTTTTCTTTTCGAGGCAATGGATCTATTTGGGTCAATCATATTAAACATTTAATTAAGTTTTTATAACTTCAGACAGGATCTGACAGCAAACAAAAAAGCAAACGTTTTAAATAGAGGCAAAGATTTATTCTTCACATGTTTTGTCTTTGTTCAAAAACAGGCCGAAAATGGGAATTCTCCTTTACGTGTCTTCTGTACATTACATACATACTCGTACTTAGTTGCGAATATCGCTATCGCAATCTATGTAAAATTCTACATCAATTGTTAAGTGCAAATATTTCTTTGTTTAGTTGTAATATTAGAATTTCGTTAATATTGCCACATCAAAAACTTAATTATGTAGACCACTTTCTCTCCACACTAAGAAACGTAAAATAAATCGTAACTAAATCAATATATATCATGGAATACATATATGTGTTTTATTATAATAAATATAATATCAACTTACGCGTGACTTAATTGAAATATTGACAATAAACGATTTTATTGTACGCATATCATTAATCTTAGCAAAATTGCATTATATTAAGTTATTGTTTTGTGACTGCTTTCGTGAAAAAGGCATTGAAAATACCTACATTCACAAAGAGATAACCTGAGTTAACGCTATAAAAATCGCTGTTCCCGATTGTGTCCATTATATTTCAGAAATTGTAATGGATAATATAACAGCGATTAGTAGTGGATAATATAACAGCGTTAGAATCAATATCAGAAAGAAATAGGTACAAATTTCATCCATTCGACAGAATATTGTTTGTAGGTAGCGTTATAATGTAAACATTTCAATTTTATACAATCCTATTACATTTTCTAAAATTTTACACGAAAAAAGTTTGAAACTTTTTTCCAATTAACATTGTTATAAAAACTTCACAACGACAAAATTGAAAAATTATTAAATTATATTTATCAATAATTTTTCACACCAACATTGCTATATTTACTGAATTAATTCACATTAATAATATTAAGTCGAAGGAATTCTTAGAATCATGCCGTTAAAATTTTTAAGAGATAAATAATTGGATAGGTAGTAGTTTTTCATGGCACGTATTTAGTTGGAAATTATTCAATCGGTTAAATAACATTTCGAAAGGCGTACTTAACTTCTTACTTTAGGTAAAATATACCCATACAAAATCTTATTTTTAGAGTCTAATTTCAACAAACTATTTGATTTATGAAACACGCCGTTAGTACATTTACAAAAAAAAGAAAGGCTCCTCCTTTCTTTTTTTTGTAAATGTAACAGTAAATTAGCTTTTTCTTTTTGAAAAAGCTAATTTACTGTTCTCATCAATTTATCTAAAGCAATGACAGAGTGTGGGTAATTTTCATGAGCATCACGATTGATAAGATTGATAGCAAAATTAATAATAATTTAGAAGCAATTATAATATTTGAATTCGTAGCCATACGAATTCAACCGGGTAAGGGATTTGAATTCGTATGGCTACAAATTCAAATCCCTTACGTCTATGGCCACTGCAACTAATACACTCCACTATAACCAACATGATAAACAGGTGGCCACGAGTTCATAACAGCTAGCTAAATTGTATACAAGCGACGGTACAAACTCGGTACATTTGTGTCAGTATTCCGGGCTCCAGCAGAAGTTCAGTTAAGAGCACAGTACGAAGCCTTCTAAAGGTCATGATATCGGTCCGGTCTAATTGACATTGCATAGATCGAACTTTGTATATCAGCTGCTCTATATAGAGGTGTACATGTCATTATAATTCGACTAACTATTTACAAATACTAACTATTTATTTACATAATTTCGTTTTATCAACACTAGTATCTAACAGAATAGTAAAATATAAAGAGAAAACCAGGAACAAATTGGTATGAGATCTAAATTGATGCCAACTTCTATAAAATTCGAAGCTCTGCCAACTTATAGAAAAATTACATTTTGAAAAAAAAATATTACTTGATTTATTTAATTAACCTTAACCTAATTAATATTTAATTAACCTTATAATTTTCAAATTTTACTGTTTTAAATAAATATATGACACGTATCCGAATATTATCACTGTTTTATCGGCGAAGCCAAATCAAGAAATTCATTCTTTTTGTTGCCCAACTTGGCCTTTTAAATATTTAGCTTTTTGCTCGAATATTAATAATTTTTGCGACGATTAATTTTACTTTAGGAATTTTTTCGCTCACGCGACTTTCTTTAAATTTTTATATCAATTTATATATAAATTTATCTTCAATCTCAATACATAATTAGCCTTTTCTCCTTTATGTACGTCCACTAAGCTAACTTCCTATTAAATTTCAAGTTTCGAAGTCAACTGAAAATAATTCAGTTTTCCGATGACTGCATCAATAAGAAAATGTTAAAAGTTGCAATTTTTGAACGTAAATTTATCAATAACTCTTTGAGCTATGCCTGTAAACCTTGAGAAACTAGACAATTGCAAGTCAGTAGGTAAAATAGATAGTAAAGAGAAAACTATAGATAAATAAATTATAGAAATTCGAAATACACACACGGTATTAATATACACACGGTCAATGTCCTGCCTATACTTTTTTTTTTAAATTAGGCTGACACATTGCCGTGTACTTAGGTGACAAGTATAATATTTCAGAACGAATTGCACCAATATCAATGTTTATTATGCAATAATTATATTTAATAATCATTATGTATTTTCAAATTAACGAATTCTTTCATTGTTTCAGGAATCTCAGAGGAAGAATTATCAATTATCGTGTCTTGAACTCATAACTTTACATAAATTCACTTCATTATTGAATAAAGCATGCGTATTTTTTTTATTATACCAGTTTCAAGAACTAAGCAACCAGCAATATATATGTAAATCATATTTTTACACTTGAAACTGACTTTAGTGTTTTCAACTACCAATTAAAATAATATATAAATATTTTTTATTATCAAATTGCCAAAATAAAAGTCACTCAAGGTTTTTTCTTTACTTTTATATTGTAAAAATTATAATTTTAGCATTGAATTTACCATTTAGAAATATTTTTGCCAATAGCAGCAAAAATATTTTGGTAATTTTCTTGTGAATTCAATGTTTTCGCTAACATTTGAATCAGTGAGATTTTTTATAGTGGATAACATCATGACCATTGTAGGTACAGATATCATGTACAGAAAATAGTAATAAATGAAATAAATAAATGAAACTGAAATAAATAAATGAACTGGATGCACAAGTGTTTTCAAAAATATTTTTCAAAGCAATGCATTTTATAATTATCGAAAGCATTTATTTTACTTACACAGGAATTCTCATGCTTTTTTAAATAATCATCGGCGGCAAATGGCTTTCTTCGAAGCATTACGTTGTAGCTGCTTTTGTTGTTCAATAGGCTAGTAGTTATTTAAGTGATATTCGCGCATTATGTAAATATATATATATATATATATATATATATATATATATATATATATATATATATATATATTAGGGTGTCCCTTATATCACCGATTTTTTTTTCTTTTAAATATTGTAACGCATACCCTTTAATTCTTTTTATAGTACTAAAAGCTACCTTCGTGCAAAATTTCATCGTTATATGACAATGGCAACCCGTGCCGACAAGGCATCATTGTTTTTCTAAACAACGGTTTTAGAAGACTTAGTGGCATGTAAGCTACATTATGATCAAAATACATATTTTATAATAGAAAACAGTGGAAGAGTAAGGTTATGTATTTATTTATAAAATTGAAAAAGATATATAATTCAGGATTCAGGATACTTTTTTTTTAAAGTATCTTTCTTGCAATCTGGGTACAACTTTCTGTGTTCTTGTACACAACGTAACAAGAACTGTTTTTGTTCTTCTGCAGCAGTTATTAATCCATGAAAATCTTGCATGAGCTTCACGCCTCTCTCTGCTGTGTCATTGACAGCCTTCAAGCGCATAACTAAGCTAAAAAAAATTAGCTTCCTGAAAGGAAGGGATTTGTTCCCATGAAGAGACGTCTTCTTGGAGAAAAACGTTATCAATTTTTAACCGCGATAATAAATGTGTGTTCTTGATGGTCACGAAATCACTCAAACGTTTTCCTGAAACAATAAAAGAAATATATTAACAAAATTATCACATTTTCTAATGATAAAATGAAAAAAAACACTTATTCAACTCATCGTACAAAGAAGCAGATAGTTCTTCCTTCGATGGTATATATCTTTTCCCAAAATCATACAAATTTTCCCTTTGTAAATTCGATACGATATCAACTTTTATTTGTGTGTCAACTTCATCATCGAATAATGAAAATAAAACTATTTCTTCTGATAAATACCACAAGTGTTGGCTGAACTTGGTCAGAGCTGCTTTAGAAATCACTTGGTCGACTGTTTCGTAGTTTTTCAATGTTTTTAAGAAACATAAATCTTGATTCGGGGCTTTTACCGCCAAATTGCACTCAAGCCAGGGCTTTACATAAGTCATAACAATAAATAAGCAAACATCTTGCAGTGCTCGTTTGTCCTTAGCACTCATTTTAAACTGTGATTGCAGGAAACATATCTTTAAAGAGTAAATAGCTCTTGCCATCCATCTTGCCTGATGCATGGCGCCAGGTGGTCTGATTTTAAATTTCTTTTCATTATCTCCCCCCTTAAACACTATACACAGTTCAATCAACTCCCGATAATCGTCACGTATAAAGGATTTCAGTAGTTCTTTTTTATAATAATTAATAAGTTCGTTAATCATCATTTCACAAAAATATTTCTTTTCGAAATCAGTATATGTTTCGATAGCAGTTGCATTAACGTTCTTCCAATTGTCTCTAAATTTTTTAAATGACGGGATATCGGGACTACTAGTAACTTGATGGATCTTTGATTCAAACACACATTTCAGTACTAGTTCATACATATGATGGCGGCAAGCCAAAATAAAAATTCCCTTTCTAATTTTTGCTCCAAGTGCACACAAGCCCCCTTTAAGCGGCCTGTATTAGAAGCCGTTGAAGCAGCACATAATCTGTACCTTGTCATTGAAATCCCAATCAGAAAGGGCATTTAAAACAGCTTCAGCTTGATCTTTGCCAGTAGAACTATCGAGTTTTGGCACTGCTAGAAGTTGGTCTTTTTCTCCGAATGAAATGAGAATTGGCAAGCATTCTTCTTTTGAACCTGTCACATTTAAACCGGGCAATATATTTCCATCCCAATAAATAGTTACAATTTCAGGCACGTTGTTCAGAAACTTAGTTTTTATCGATTCTGTTCTCTCTTTTCTCATTTGGGTGTGAATTCGTTGAATAGAAGACTTGTTGGTAGGAAAGTCTTCACAACTGAGACCAAGTGCGTCTACAACAGCCTGAAGTATGTAAACATAATCTCTTACACTTAGTTGACATCTATCTAAAGCTGCAACTAGTTTAAGGGCAATAAAACACGTCCTTCCTCTTTTTGCAGCAAATAGCGAATTCACGGATTGCGATTGCGACGTGGAAGGTAAATTTTCTTCCAAACTTTCGTCAGAACTGGTAGACTGTTCGTGAAGATCTTGAGGTGGGATAGAGTTGTCTGAAGTCAATAAATTCATATCAGTCAAATGCTTTAGTCTTTTTTCCTCTTCTCCTATATTTCTCTGCCTTACTCTTTCTTCTTTCTCAACTAACTTATTGTCAACACCCGCTAAGCAACCCGAACGCCCTGGCTCTCTTTGTTTTTGTAAAAATATTTTGTCTTCCTCTATTTTCATTCTTTGTAGAGCATCGGCATGCGCGATATCAAATAAATTATCTAAATATTTTTGGAACTTCTCCTCGCGGTGCTTATAAACGTCCTGTGTTTTTTTACAGTTTTTTTGTAGTTCTCTCGAAACATGGTAAAGATCCACAAGTTTTTTCACACAATTAGGTATAGCTCTGGTAGGTATTCTAGCTTTTTCCCAAAATATGATGCACTCACGAATCTCAAGATTTGCACTTTCATTAACTGTCAATTTTACCTCGCGAATATTAAAAAACAGAACTGAGAGAAATTGACGATTAGACGATAACTTTGCACCCTTTATTTGGTGATTTATCTCACCAACCAAGAAAATATTTTTCTTATTACTTCCAAGTTCCACTGACATCTTGAAAATAAACTATTATGCACGTTAATTAAGCGATACGCCGGTGAAAACTCGGAGACAAATGACTACAAGAGCGAGTACGCGCCGGTCATCCGCTTTACTTGTATGAACATGTTTTGCGCTCTACTCGGCACTTCAAATAAGATAAATATTTATTTTCGAGTGTTTTATAGCCAAATGAAAAAAATTAGAAGGTATGCGTTACAAAATAAAAACTTTGAAAAATAAGGGACACCCTAATATATATATATATATATATATATATATATATATATATATATATATATATATATATATATATATACCTATATATATATATATATATATATATATATATATATATATATATATATAAGTCAAGTGTAACTGCATATTCTTGCCAACACCAGCGGGCAATCAGACAATAAGAAATTACTCTGAAAAGAACATATATAATAAACATGCCGTTTTCCAGTCGCCAAACACATACGTACATTCCTCTCGTAAGATTATGAATCTCATTTATCAGGGACTGCTAAAGGATATAGCAATTGAACAGCTAAAGATATAAAGGAATTTTTTGTGCAATGCAAAATTGTCTAAGCTTTATTCTGGGAGATAAGGTCGCTTGCTATGAGTACTCTGTAGACATGAGCTAGTAGCGGTTTCAGCCATAAAAAACATACTGTCTTGTTGGAAATTTGGTCTCTAGCAAGGCCCCCTCATTTTTATCGAGGCTGACTGTGCTTGTGTTTGTCCAGTTCTGTACCAAATGTTAATTTTTGAAACTCTCTTTCTTCGTTTTCCTTGTATACAGAAATGAGGCGGTTCTTTTTAAGAAAGTATGCTTCTATGTTATCTTTAAATTTCCTGAGGATATTGCTGATTTTTTTGTCTTATGACTTTTCTAGTTGAACGATGACTATTTGGGCACAATCTTTGTATCGCTGGTTACTGATTCAAACTGTCGAACCGCAGGCGTGACCTGTCTCTCCAAAGTGGCCGGATTTTTACAGCTAGCAAAATGCTGGCAACTCTCTGTTTTCTGTGCCATTGTGTAGTTGTTTCGTCGAGCAAAAATTTGTGGGGCACGTACGTAACTGCCTCGCATGCCTGTAAATACGACCCCGTCGAACGTGCTCGCATTTTTCGATGTCGATCACCGAGAGGAATGCACGTACGTGTTTGGCGACTGGAAAACGGCATGTTTATTATGTATGTTCCTTTCAGAATAATTTCTTATTGTCTGATTGCCCGCTGGTGTTTGCAAGAATATGCAGTTACACATGTTTCTTTTTCGGAACCATTTCTCATTGTTTGGCTGTGCAAGAGATAATAGGTGTCTATCATGATCACTCCATCACGATTTGTGATGAATGAACTGATTAAAAAGTTCCTAGACATATGCATTGATCTCTTTACTAGTTTAAGAAACATGTTGATTATGAAGACTGTTACTCTTTAGTACAACGTTGATACTGTATATTTCTTATAACAAATACAATACAAAGTTATTAAGAGTATTTTTATTTTATCTTTAAAATTAGGGTTGGCTTTTAAATTTATATATAATATACCCCCCGCGAGCACTAGTGTAACTTTGTTGACGCGAGTAATTAAGGGTTAAGTAAAAAATTACTTTTTTAATTTAAAAAATTACATTTTTGTATTTACCATTATCGCGTGCACTCTTTGATATCTTGTTATTTACGACGAGAAATTTTTTTTTATATTGCAAATGTTATTATGTTTCATTATGCATTTTTATGTTTGCAATGTAACGACAATTTAGACCTGAAGTTATATATGAAATAAAGTGTTAAAAATTATTCTATTAAAACAAAGGGCTAGTACGTCTCGTGATATGCATAGAAAAATATTCGATAGCCGTCTATATCTATTGAAAGTGTTGACCCTAGTTAATCTAAATATGTTAATTCAAATTGAATTTCAGTGAAATATTATTCCAGATTTATTTTAAAAATTTGTCAAATATTTTATTAACAAAATATGTCGTCGTCGTGGTGTGCTGGATTGATTACAAAGCGTTCGACCTTTGACGGCTCGGCGCACTGCGCGGACTCGTGTTCTATTCGCCGTCGTTCGGCTGTAAGAATAGCTTTCGTAACAATAAGTTCACAATATATATCAATGGTATACAAGAAAGTATAACAATAAATAAATAAATATATGTACCTATGAGAAGTTACTTTAAAAAAAAATAGATTAATATTTTGCAATGTATTTACTGAAATATCTATGTGAAGCATAAAATTGTCAAATTATACGTAAATATAATTTACTCGTAATTGAAACTGCGACAATTGGAAGGAGGAACAGAGTGACATGTAAAACAAAATTGCAAGATTTCCTCACGCTGAATCCCAAACAAGTTCCCCTAACAGGATAAACTCAGACTACTATAATATAGATGTTCAGAAAGCAAATTCAAAACAAATTTCGATATCACCGTTAATTCTTTGATTATTTACTATATGTTTTAAATTATTATTTTTTTTAATTCGTTCACATAAATAATTTCATAAAAATATTTGCTTTTATTCTGCTTTGGGAGGATGAACAATTTTTTTCTAGATTTTCTTAATGTGTATTGCGGAATACTAACTAATAATTTAAGTTTGAAACCTTGAATTTTATTTCTAACGTTACCGAACTGACCGAAATCTGTAAACTAAGCTATATTGCTTTGTGAGTTTTTAAATATTTTTTTTAGTATTCCGTACCTCAAAAAGAGGAGCAGAACGACTGTAAGATCACTCACGTGTTTGTTCGATTATCACAGATATTTTTATCAGAATACTTTTAACATAATAATGCAATAGAGCACAAACCCAACTATATAACACTCAAAATTATATTTAGGGAAATTTTAGGGAAGGGTGGTCAAATCATGTAGGTACTCTAGAATCTTGTTTAATTTCATATGTATTACGGGGTATATTTTGAAAGGGTTAATTATAAGACCCTCATAAATATTTGTCTATAACTTTTGGAAGCTCTCCCCCGCTCCCTTACTTCCAAAATAACTAAGCCTAAAATTACGTAAAAATAAGATTTTTAAAAGCCTATTCATAAGTAGTAAGAAAACTATAGCGATCTTATAATTTTACAAAATATAATAGGAAATATATAGACGTTGTGAAAAAATAATGTTTGTAAAAAGTTAAATGTTTATAAGTTACGAAATGTGTACGCAACCCTCCTGATGCAAGTTCTACTCATACCTAACAGGTTTTTAATTAAATATCAGATTCATTTATAGCACATATTACATATTTTTCAAATTTTCTCAAAAAAACCTTTAATTTCATAGCCTTTTTTTTTCATCTTAGAAAAAATAGGAACCCTAAAGATTCCGCCAAGGGTGTTTAATATCGCCAATCGTATTCAACGTCTACACGTATCTACAGGATAACAAACTTACGTTGTAGTGACGGGTATCTACAGGATAACAAACTTATGTTGTAGTTACTGGTATCTACAGGATAACAAACTTATGTTGTAATGTCTGGTATCAACAGGCTAACAAACTTATGTTGTAGTGATTGGTATCTATAGGAAATCAAATTTATGTTCTATATATGATACCATATTGTTTGCAGCTAGTCCCAATAATATTAACGAATTGCTTCTCAAGATGAAGAATATCAATTTATATTTTGGATTAAAAATCAGTCGTAACAATTATTGACCATAAAAACAAAAACTTACCGGAAGTGATATGTTTTGTTAACTGTGAAGTTGTCTAATCATACAGAATTAATTTCAAATAGTGGCGGATGCATCTATGAGGGAAAATTATACATGGCAATAGCAAAAACCGCAATGGATGGATTGAAAAAAATATAAGAATTGCTATATCATCAAAACCATTAAGACCACGCTCGTTAGATCGAAAACCCTTATTTTCCCCATATTTTTATATTTTTCAGGGACTTGGACTTCCGCGAGGAAATGAGAATAAGAATAGAAATGCTCTAGAGATATGGTTTTGGACGAGAATGCTTGGAGTATCATGGACCAAATTCCGGACAAATGTTTCTATACTTCAAGATCTCTGCACCACACACTGCATTGTTAAGAGCGTACCGATTAGAAAGAAGAAAATTTTACATTGCATGGATCATGACACCATTTAAAGATATCCAGAAGGTTATGACGGTTACGAAGATATCTCCATAGTCCAAATCGAGTTAACCGTTCCGGCCCTAGAAAATAACATCAGCCTTATATATATAAATACATATATAACCCACATATTTACATACATATATACACACATATAATGATAAACACGATACCTTTTTTCGCGTGCCACAGTCGGATAAAATGGGGAAGACACGTTTTCTTAGATGAAAGACGAAAGACATTCAAGTAGAATATGCATTCCTCATCTTATAATGTTACGTTTCATTGTCTGGGATCGGGGATTGTCCTTGTTCTGGGATCGTTAAATTGTATATAGAAGAAAGTAGCAGTGCGTTGTTTTTAAGATTACCAGTGTTAAATCTACTTTTGGTGATGTGTGAGGGGAATAGCCTATATAACTCATTTTTCCACTTTCAGGAGTTCTTACAATACGTTTTTTTCATACTTCCATGTATTGATTCTATTAAATGCGCACGAAAGATTTATTTAAGTGTAATAAATATTATTACTCACTGTAAGTTTATCCGGTTGAAATATTCATACTCATCCAATTTTCCTAAAACCTTCATGCATGTCCCAGCCTTAAAAAAAATAATTAACTTTTAAAAGCGGAGCTGAACCAAACTAAATTACTTCTTTTAATGACACATTTCTTAAACGGGCTTCGTTTAGAAATAGAAATATTTTCTTTTTTATTTTCAAATAGAATATGGCCAATGCAATATATATTCTGGCGTAATACAATACAAATCGTGTATAACTTATATTCCACTAATACCTTTACAAACTTAATCTTACAACTTCCTAGAAAACTATTATCTTGATTGAACTTGTTTCGATAATACAATCTAATTCACTTTTCTTTAATATACCTATTACTTCTTTTATTAATTAAACCTGTGATTACATTTTCTTTCTAGGAACAATTTTTTACATTATAAAGGAAAGTATGTGATGGAGGCAAAGTATTCCTCTGTTCGAAATAAATATAATTACAAAATAAAATTAAGCAGGGCGTGTCTTGCACACATTATAATTATGACACTGTCTGGAGAAAGATTTATTAATTTAAGTCAACCCTTTGTCTCTGTATATTTACATGCGGATGTTTTGACGACCATGTCATTAATCATTTTGCTGAGCTTTAGAAACCCTTCGACCCCTTGTTATTTTAGAGGAATTATAATTAAAAGGAAAATCTTGTAACACAACCGTAATTTAAAATGTAAATTACACTCAATTTTAATTTTCCTTACATTAGGATTTTCTGTATATCATTTGATTTTCAGTAAGGGTAAACAGTACACTTTATTTATTTGTTTATATATTTACCTCAATTTAAATTGTTTTATCTTATAATATATAGAGATATGTAATTTATAAACTTCTCGTTGAAATATGAACTATTATGTTCTTAGTAACAAACTCCCATAATAAACTAACAAGTTAATAGCGTAACTTTTGTTTATTGGAATGTAATTGAATAAATATGGAAGCATTTCAATCCACAATTCTTGTGGAATATGATACTTCACCTATTTACAACTGCTGATAGCTAATATAAAAAAAATATTAGGTGCATTCATTAATTTTCCAGTTTCTAATTGTAACTAAAAGCTTGCTAGATCCACTAACGTCAATAATATATCCTATTTAAAAAAATATGTATGCTGATAATAACTAAAATATTATATAAAAAACTAAATTTGACGAAGTGAAACAAAAAATATTGATTTTCATTTACGAGTGATTTAAAGAGTCTTTGATTGTAATGTTTTCATTACACTGATTTTTATTTTTTCTTACTGAAGTCTTTAAAATTATTAATTTATTGAAATTATTTTAAATGATTAATATATGAAAATATTGATAAAAATTTATTAAAACCACCAGAAATTGAAATATATCAACAATAAAAGAAATTATAGTTTAATTTCTTTTTCTGAAGTTATACTTCTTTAGGTGCGTTATGAAAAAATGATGAGAGTGAAATTTTAAGATTCGTCACACAAAAGTTACTGTATAAAGTTGCAGCGGTTGCAGTCTCGAAACAAAAGCTACCAACAAAATAGAAATAGAACCTCTATTAGTCGCGCAAGTTGGCACCATCGTCGCCTCTGTTCACTGTTTTCGTATTCATAGTATTTATTTTCCACATGTTTCTAGTGTCTACATTCACACACGTGTTTTAGTTTCATATAAGTGCGATTTATATATGTGCTGATAAATTATATTCAGTAGTGATTTAAATTCAATATTTTGATTAATATATTTACTATTCGTAAATATTAGTGAAAAAATTGTGTTTATAGACTTTTTCAAGTGCTCCAATATAATTGAGGTTATCTATCCGTATGTATTATTTATTGATATAAATTAAAATATTATTATTTTACATGATTAATACTAAATATTATTAAATTATTAATGTTAAATATTTATTATTGGTTATTCAATATTTTAAAAGTAAATAAATAAATTTAATAATAAATTCAATTTGAATTCATTGAATTTAAGTTTATTCATTTTTAAAATATTGTTATCATTTTCTTACTTTAATATTCACTTTTCATTTTTATCAAAAAGTTTTCATTAAATTTGTTCATTTATTTTTATAAATATTTATTATTTTCATTTAGTCAATTTAATAATAAATATTGAAAATTAATATTTTAATTTGATGTTTAATTTTAATTTTTATCACAAATTTTTTATTAAATGTTTTATAAAATTTATTTCTTTATTTTGAAAATATTAAATATATTTATATATAGAAAATGAATTAACTTAAATTCAATTTTTGAAATTATTAAATTTATTCAAGTACTTTTAAAATATTAAAAAATCAATAATAAACATTTAAAATTAAGAATCTTTTAATAATTTAGTACAAATTATGTCCTATGTATTTATTAGTCTCTAAATTTTATTTTTAATAATTGTATATATATGTGTATATATATATATATAATTAAATTATTAATTTACAATTTTTTAAATTTATTATGAATTATTAAATATTAAATTTAGATAATTATAATTACTTCTATAATAAATAAATGAAACCTGGTTAGCCAATGATGAGTCGATTAGTATACCAAATTTCAATTGTATAATACAATATAAACGATCAAACGTTCGAGCTGGAGGAGTTGCCATTTATCAGAATATGCACAACACTATCAATATCATTACTCCAAACATTGATATGACTGTAAGACAGGCGGAATTGGCAAGTTCAACAGTGACATCAGTTGGTGAGTTTTGTGCAGCTGAACGCAAAATGGAAGATGGCAACAAAATTGTTTTGATGGTAATTTACATTACTACAAATCAAAAAATGGACGACATAATTCATTTCTTGAAAATATTATTATGGCCATATACAACAACTGGAGATGAATATCTTGGTAGAGGAGAAGACAAGTTACCGATAATTTTAAGTGGGGACTTCAACGTCACTTTTTCCCGTGAAGATGCTCGTCCACTTATTGATTTCCTCCAAAATGACTTGAATCTAGCCATGAATAATAATCCTCTGGTTTCGACAACACGACATGGCACTACAATAGATGCTGTATTTGTACAATATCTCAACGCTGTTAACACAAAACTTTTTGTATCATATTTTAGTTATCATAAGCCACTGATAAATGAAGTTCCGATTCAGTCATTACCGGAAGATGCTATGCCAGTGGACATAATTTAAAAATAACATTCGAATAATAAGAGAATTTATGTTACCCTTAATGTAAGAAAATAAATATTTATTTATTTAATTTTTCAAATTTAAACTGAACTTTATTGACTGTGTTGACTATCCTTTTCCAGTCCTTTTATTATTTTATTGTAATTTATTATTTGCATACAATTAAAAAAGAAACTATTTTTTAATGATGCCAAAGAAGAATAACTTCTCACGCGCGTACATAAGTACACACACCCTTTTTTATTATCATATGTTTCGATTTTTTTATTATTATAGTAATAAATACTTTAGCAAAAATGACTTAGTATTTTAATAAAATAATTATAAAAAAAAAATAAGCTAGCAAAGAAACATCAAAGTATATGCGACAGTGACAAGTGTCCTTTATATTTTTTTTATTTATATGCCAGTAATAATATAGCGGCATTAGGCTGCAATTACATCCTCACTTTAAGTTCAAACTCATTATCCTGGAACATTCTTCATTCTCCTTCTGTTAGATGGTTTTAGTCAGTATTTTAGCAACCATGTTGTATGTCCCAACATTTCAATTACTTTATTGATGACATTCCCTCGAAAAAAATTGTATCTTATGTCAATCTGTTGTACAACAGGTGGTGAAGTTTTAAAGTTTTCTTGCAATTCATGTTTCAGGTATCGCAACCACATTTCTTCTTACACCGCAGTAATATCTAACAATGAATACTATTAAGCCACAAGTATTAAGCTAATTTCTTCTTTAACTTTGAATATACTTTATATACACTCTAAAAACAAAATTAGCATATTCAATAGAATTTAAACGAAAGAGGGAAACGTACATTGATACAAAATGATACTTCATTGTATTTTTTTTTCAACTTGTTTAAGAAAATTTAACTTAGTCAAAACAAGTATACCTGTACTATATCGATAACCAAACTTAGAACTCCTGTTCGTTGTCAAAGGAATGAATGGAGAATATGCTACAAAGTTAAACCAAAAATATTATTCTGCAGAAACTATGCATATATTTGAGCAAAGTTGACATACTTCCATAATATTAAGAACAATTACCTAGGGGCAAACAATATATGGTGAGTTCCCTTTACTTATTTGCATTTAAATTTATATTAAAAATTGAGGAATTATTGAGGTCGTCTTGCACATAAGGTGGAGACATCTTTTTTTCATATAACAATAGTTGTATAAGTGATGAAGTATTTCTTGAACCAACTTTATATTTGGAATATTATAATTTATTCTATGAATAAAAAATATTTCAGTGACTTCCGAATCATTTATCTTTATCCCATATAAAAGACAAATCTAAATTTAAAAATATAACAGTCTTTTTATTTCATTAAAATGATTTTTTTACTAATTTTTCATAACTTTGGTATCCTTTTGAGGTCTTTAAAAATGCGTATTCTTGAAAAAATGGAATTCATGATAATATTACTCTACGCATAATCTATATGAAATTCCTTTAGTGCTACAAGTATTGGTATTACGTTAATGTCGATAAAAGGTTTACTCACGATTATCTGAAATTTTCAGTCTTTTCTTAAGTGAAGAGAGTGACATTTTTGACTTAAATATTAATATGTTCAAATGTTGGAATATACCTTTGAAGGGAGTCTAAGGACAGTACTTCAAGTACCATTATTACTTTTAGTGTTCAAGTACACACTGAAACTGATTTACAATACCACTCCGAAACAAGTGATATCTTCATAATCTTTAGGTTCTTTGTTTTGGTTATATCTCAAATCATCAGTATTTTACGATATAAAGAATTAATTTCTTAAAGTTTCTGTGTAGCTGGTATTTATGGTTTTTTCGAACTTTTTGTTTTTTTCCAGCTTCAAAAAATTGTAAAAGAGTTTTTAGCACTCTACATTATCATATATGTATGTTTACTTTAGGAATGCGTGATCACGAATTATTTCCCTTTCCTCTTAAAATTCTGACTACTATTTCAAAATCCTGTATATAAGTAACATAATATTTGATTATAAATATTCATATTTTATGTTTTTTAAACACTTGTTTTGTTTTAGAATTTTATATCATTTAATTAAAATTGATAAGTGTATTGTAGATATTTTGCTGTCGAGGGTTTATAATAAAATCATTAAAAGACTTTCTAAAAGCAATAAACATAATATAATGTGCAGCGGCATGCGCAAGTTTACTTTCATTTACAAGTATAATTACCTACTTTGGAATCGAAATCGAATCAATATTAAATAACTTTTCACCCTTTTGTACGAACCTATGGCCAGTAAATATTTCTGAAAAGTACCACAATGTTTTTAAATAGTTGAAATCGAGTTACAACTAACAATTTATTTATTTCGTTAAGAAACATTTTACAAAAATTACTTCAACCATTCAACAATGTAAGAAAAAAAAAACCTCATATATGATATAACCATATTTTTTAAGATAAAAAAGTACAAATTAAATTTTCACCGCAAAAATACACAAGACGAAAATTCCTCAAAAAAACGCAATACCACTTATTCTGATAGTGTTTAGTGTTATTTTAAAAAAAAGATAAAATATTTTACATTTTATAATCTCATTCTTTTATATATTAGTTTGAATAGTAAATGTGTCAAACGATAAAAACTTCAAATTATCTTCAAAAATGTTGTATTGTTGAAGGTTGAGAATACGAGGACATAATAAAAATATATAAAGTATTTTATCGTTCTTTATTATAATTATAAAATACGAGTGACAACTTTAGTTACAATAGTTTAGTATACCTACTTATTTCTGCAGTACAAAACACTTCGGATCAGTTTGATTGTAAAATTTATATTTAAACGAATTAAACTGTGGACGAAGTTTAGTCCCTAAATTTATTGTATTAGAGAGAGAAAATTAAATTTCAAATATTATTGAAGGTTGTCGGTAAGTTTGCGTGGGTGCGGCGCGTTATATAAACGTGATTATACATAACGACTATTCGTATTATTATAGTAGAGGAGACACAATCGATTATTCGCTTAACACCTTCATCCTCTGATCAATTCCAACTGATACTAAAACTTGTTGGTATGCACATCAAGACTATTTATCAAAGTTTACGTTCATCTAATTATAATAGCCTACTTACTCGTTAGGATTTTACTAGATCTTATAACCTAATTTCACATATAATGACTGAGAACGAATTTGTATTTTAATATCTAATGACGAAGGACCTTTGTAAAAAAATTACAAGGATATAGATATTAATAGAATTTAGATATCTTAGATATAAGCTGAAACTTCCTTGCATGTCATAAACTACGGAGAAATGTAAATTTGAGAAAGCAATGATCTTTGCTAATAGCCCACCTGAAGATGTTGTAATACAACGAAACTTAGGTCGTAGTAAAGAACTTAAAGAAAGTAGAAATAATATTACATCACGTAGTTTCATTTAATTGTGTGCATTGTTACTTCTATATAATATGATAGGTTCTTAGTTGAAATATCATTAAGCCGTTACATCAAAAATATTATGCGTTCTGAAAAAAGTTATTGCTTCTCCAGTCAATCTTAGAGAGAAAAAAATACAAGATTGATATACCAGATGAGGTGAGACAGTCTTTGTTGAGGGCTGAGATGAAAGTACTGTTACTTCTGTGAGTAATCTCTGACCAGATACAAGAAACTTCTGTGGAGAGATTAAGCCGCTGGTAGTTTTCAAAATGAAAAAGTTTTCATATTTCTAGAAAGAAGCAGTTACCATTTAGTTAGTCTGATGTAGTATAAACTGGTTTTGTTTGTGGTATAATTTACTGGACCATTTCCAGCCATTTAAAATGACGATGTATAATAAAGGGCATTTTTTCAAGTCCTGATATCAACAATTATGGGAATTTTTTTTTGATAAATGTGGTTTGAAAATTAAATTTTTTTCAATTTATGGATATTAGTAAATCTATCATTATTATTTTATGATTGGGATACAATTCATATATATTAATAAAATTGTATATTAACTATACGTGCTAGTTGAACACAGTATTTAAGAGAAGGCGCATTACAGCACTTGCAGAAATAGAGGCTCTTATTTTTGTATGCTGTATTCACATGATAGCTATTTTATGGTATTTGGGCTGTGCAAGATATCGAATTGCTAATTACATCCATATGGAAAGATTATTTTTAATATTTGACATTACTGATAATAACATTACTTATACTATCAATGAAATTAAATATATATATATATATATATATATATATATATATATATATATATATATATATATATGTATGTTATATATATATATATATATATATATATATATATATATATGTATGTATATATATATATATATATATATATATATCTATATACGTTAATTTCATTGAGTAACGTTGGTTACGTCCTAGTTAACCTTTTAGCGAAGGCTTCATCGATGAGAGGAAGATAAAACATATTCTGCAAGCCGGTGCAAAAAAATCTCTGACACTTATAAAAATAAATGTTCAATTGAAAAAATGAGTTGGTTTTGCTATAGTGTCAAAGAGATTACATCAAGATAATCTCGTTATTAAAAAATAGAGCGTACAAGCGTGAACAACATTTATGCTCCTAGAGCACCGTCGACGATACGGCGATGCATGAATGACAGATTTGAATAATTGATGTATTGCGTTTGCTGATTATCAGTATGATGCCTATAAGAAATAAAAAGATCTGCAGTTATAAAATATATTTGTTCGAATGTTATAGAAACTTATAAAAAAATCTGTCATATTTACTTAAAAATAAACAAACTATCTCTCTCCAATTGTCTCAGCCCTTAACAAAGACTGTCTCACCTCGTCTGGTATATCAATCTCTTGTATTTCTCTCTCTCTAAGATTGACGTGAGAAGCAATATCTTTTTTCTACACGCATAATATTTTTGCTGCTTAATGATCTTCCAGCTGAGAAGCTATTACATAATATAGAAGTAACAATTTAGTTAGGATCAAACATATGGTAGAACACTATTAGGCTAAAGATATGGTGATAAATAGATATACATCTACTATGCTGTTTTACACAAAAATTGCAATTTTTGTGTATTTGTATGTTGATTTGAATACTCATAAAACCTCTATACCAATACGAATGTTGTTTTGGTTGTCAAAAGAACATAAGGATCAACTATATTGAATATTTAGTTTTCTTTCCTCACAGGTCACTCCATTGGAAGGCATGCAAATTTAATATTTTCAGAAATTTATTTATATTACACGAATAAAACAACAACACAGAAGTACCTAGTTGCCCGATGCGCAGCACTTATGTAAATTTATATCTATGTGAATATTGAGAGATGGTGGTACGTATATTTTAAATCGGGCAATGAAATTTCCTACCAGATATACATTGGTGAAATGGGTGTATCCAAATGTAAAGAGTAGAGTGGTGCGGGACGAGTAGGAGGTTATACCACCCCCTAAGTAGTTTAAGGTGTCGCCATCGGCTGGAAAAATCGTAACAACGGTATTTTGGGACACAGGTACTTCAAAGATAAGTATGTTTCTATAACAAGGCGATTCTATGCTACTACTGCAGCAGCTTAAAGAAGTATTGAAGGAAGGAAGGCGAGGAAAATTAGCGAATGGTGTTCTGATTTTGCACAATAATGCACTTGTACACGAGAGTCATGTTACGATGACTGTGCTTCAAAAGTACGGCTTTCGTTTATTTCAACACCCACCTTACAACTCAGACTTGGCTCCCTGCGAATATTTTTGTTCCCCTAAATGAAACATTCGTGAAAGGAATTCAGCGTTAATGAAGAGGTCTGCAAATTCAGCTTATTTTCAAAATAAAGAGAAAATATTTTTATGACATCAATAAATTAATATGTAGATCTGTGAAATATAGTGGGGTTAAGGAAGAATACAGTAAAGTTTTTTTGATGGTTTTTCTGACCTTCCTCCCACCCTATTCCACAATTTTTTGACGTTATTATTTTTACCCATATAATTTAGTCGGTCAATATGTATACACATTTGACAGCATCAAAGGTGGTAACTGTTAGCTTGTACTGGCGCGACCGTCATCGTTGAAGTCTTCGCTAAAAGATTAACTTGAGCATAACAAACGTTATTCAATTAAATTAACGTACGTAATATTTTTGCTGCTTAATAATCTTCCAGCTAAGAACCTATTACATCATATAGAAGTAACAATGTGGGGAACCAACTGTAGAGATATATATACAACTATCGTGAACTAGCTCTTCATCTAGTCTCTATACAAACGATGAAGTATATTTAATTCAAGTACAGTGTGTACGACTACCGGAAGTAACGTTATTGTCCAAATGAATATCGAACTCTTTTAAAATTAATTAAATTTATACTGAAATTTAATGTATATCACATGAGGACCACTATAAATAAAAAAATCATTACAATTTTAATTTTCGGCTAATGATATACCAAATATTTACATTCTTGCTTTCGCTGCGCAAATTACAGCCTCGCCGGCTTTTTAGAGTAATTGGGTTTAAGAAAACATTCGATAGCAATGGAGGATGTAACATTTCGAATAAATACATTGCAATTATCTATTAAAAAAACTTTCAAATTTACTTGAACAAAAAAACAATGCTGTACTATACGGATTTAATGTATGAATAAGTAGTTCATTATTAAATGTGGCGTCTGTGGCAATGTCTCATCTATATATAATTCAATGTCATTCATTACACAGGTGGATAATCATGTTGCGAAATCATGCTGCTACCCTACAAATTCATCTAAAGGATCTCATTCCTTCACAAAATATGAAATACGCGAATACGAATCGCGGGCTTCTAAACTTTCGTTGAGACAAACCTAATTTTATTCCAAGTCCCGCTACTGTAGTGAGAGTAACTAAATGGTAAGTAAAGACAAAAACTCTATATATTCTTCTTTGTAGTATAAAAGTTGCGTAGCACTCAAGAAAATATTTACCCGCACGAAGTGCTCACTCTATCCTCGTTCAAGTAATTATTTACCGTCCCAGTCATTGTTATATATTAGGCGACACTAATTACTCCATCATTATCTACAGAAAATAAATTGTATATAATATTCACTGAGCGAATGTTGCTAATGAAGTCAAATTTAATCTGTTTATTTTGAAGCTGCACGGGGATAGAATAATGGAATTTAAATTTCAACTCTGTCTATAGCGCTGAAGCGCCCACTTTGTACTATGAATAAATTTGAAAATACCCCTCATTACAACTCCTAATGGCTAACAAAGTCATGGTATTAGTTGACACCGCACTAATGGCTACTATTATCTTTTGTAGTAAGTAACTAATTATGAGATTGGGAAAGGATTTGTTTGAAAACGAGGCCAAGTTTCTGTTAAATATAACAATGTAAATTGCGACGAACGTAACTGCAAAATATCAGGCATTATAAAAGTAAACACAAGTAAGTATGTGACAATGAGATCTGAATGAATACATAGTAATTTGGTGGTCCTACGTGAAAATCAACCTAAATGAAAACATTAATCATCAATTAATTTTAAGACAGCAGAATATTACTAATCACCACATTTTGATATCTACAATTAATTATACAGGGAATTATCCTAAAAAAAATTATATAAATGATAAATTATTTTATTCATTCGATTTATATAAGTTAGAAAAATAGATTTTGTTGCAAAAATTACGTTATATTTCTATTGAGAAATATATAAAAAAATATTACCTTTTTACTAAAAACGTCTTTCACACTTTAAATCAATTCATAAAATATAATTCAAAATAACATGTGCGTTAATGGGTTTAAGTTTTACGACAAATTTGGTCTAAAAAACTAAAAAAAAATTTCATTCATTATTTTTGACCTTCTTATTCACACACAGCTTCTGTAAGGAACGATTGAGACAGTGTCACTTAATAAGCCGTTCACTTTTGATGCCTCAAAATAGTTGATTAAATCGTCTTGAATATTTTTTCAAACTTTGCTCGTAACAACAAATTCAAAGGTCTTCTACGTTGAACGATTTGTGCTATATTAGAGGCCGAAAAAATTACTATATTTCTCATCTTTTAAACGTGAGACCAGATAAACCGATATAAATCTGAGGAAAAAGTACGAAATTCATTTCAGTTAGTCAAATATTATGATAAATTTACATTATGAAAATAAATGCAAATGTCAAGTGTACACTTTAGTATATAAATGTTCATATTTCACAGGAAATGTAAAGATCAAAAATATGTTCGTGAGATTATTCGATTCTATGGAGCTCTTGTTATCCCCTATTTGTAACAAAATAAATTTTGGGGCACATCAAATCGTGAATATTCTCATTTTCCGTATTTATTCTTTGCCTTTCTCGTATAATAGAATCTTATTTAACTTAAATTGTTACTTCTAAAATTACTCTTATTAAGATGACATTTGTGATAATTTCTCGGATATTTCATGCTATGCCGACGAATGAGGGACTGCAAACTCAATTCATATTGACTTTTCTTCGCTTTGTACAAATTTAATTTGTTTAAATTCCACGAAAGATTTATTTCAATAATTTTGTCTACAAATTTTTTTGCTACTCTATGTAAAAACTGAAAGGGTTAAGGTTAGTATCATTGTTCAATTCATTGGTGTTCCGTCTATTAAGATCCTTAGAGAAATCTATATATATATATATATATATATATATATATGTTTATATATCTTTTTGAGTCCATATCATAATAAGATATTTTAAAAACAACTTCCGATAACATTCTAGAAATAGATTTTACTGGGAAGTTCAGCTACCCTCAAACGCCAATGTAAAAGAAATTCTGTGAATGCTCTATCTATAGCGTATGCAAGTTTATATTTATTGAAATTTCAACACGAGTAAGATGAATTCATTTATATAATTACTATATCGTTACTGAAGTGTGAGAAATAAGAAAGAGTTATGTGTAGATTGTTCATGTTTTCATCATTGAGTGCGATTAACATTTTACAACAAAGTTAGGAACCGATTATGATCGTCTTATAAATACGCAAATAAAAAAAATTGTGTGTGTACTTATGTACGCGCGTTAAAAGCTATATTTCTATGGCATAATATAAGAATAACTTTATAATATTATGAATAAAATAAAATAGTAAAAGACTGGAGCCTGATTATAAACACGGTTACTAAAATTAAATTCCACGAGGCTAGTAAACAATTTTATCTTTTTGCCTAAAATCATCATCATTTAATAATTAAAAATTTAATGTGATGAAAATTTATAATAATTTATTAATTTCAAGTATTTAATAAATGATAAAGGAATAATTTATACTTTATAATGCAAATATATACGTACTTAAACTTAATCTCAGTTAGAGAAAAACACTTAAAGTATATTTTAAAATGGTCGTAAGCACTATTTTTTCACAAATATTTATAATATATGGGTCTTTTTTTAATTTTATGGACCGCTATTAAATTTCAATTCCTAAAAAATATACCATACATATAACTTAGATTTATACCAATATATAACACATGTTGTGTCTTTACAAATACCTCATTAACTATCATGAATATAGTATCAGTCACTACACTCATGTAAATATAATAAACAACTTCACCCTGTCATTTTTTTGCATCGTGCGCGCATCGTGACCAACTTTATCCTATCGATTTTTGTTGCATCGTGCGTGCACATACGCATATGACAAAATTAACTCTCATCATTTTATCATAACACGCCTAAAGAATTATAACTTCAAAAACCTATCTTTAACGTTATTTATGGAGTAAAGATTAGTTTTCAATTACCATTTTAATTTTATTTAATAAGGTTGTGATTTAGAAATTTTACAGAATATTTTACAGGACAAATTATTCGACTTTTAAATATTAAATTTGTGGAATAACTCAGACAAAAATAAATTTAAAAAACAATCGCAATGAAATTGAAATATTTAAATGATATTTAAATCTCCTTCGTAACTTACATTCAACAAATATAAACTGGTGTCTTCAGTGATAATAATACAAGGTAACAAGTTTTCCAATAACTCTGAAATTAGTTTTCGCTTTAGTAAACACATTTAAAGAAATTTAATAGATAAATTCGAACATCTTAAAACTGTTATAAAGTCCTTATAAGAATAATAAATTTTAAAACACTCCTACAATGTGGGTTGAATAGCCTTTCAAGATAGTGTCGAATAGTTGTTATATTTTAATAATACTTTATTGTACGTAATGTATATAAACTATTTTATATGAAAGACACAAATTATTTCTTGGATTTGCTTATAATTAAAGTTTAATTTCTATGATTGGTAGGTATTGGTATCACTATAATAGTGATATCATAAATAAATCTGAAAAATTAAGACAAGAAAATCTGAAAAAAAATAGGTTATAATTTACCCAAAAATCAGAGCACACAAATAAAATTGGGGTCCTTTCACCTTTTAATTTACTGCAGCGTCACAGTAAATGTGTCGAGAAAATTAAGTATATAACACGATTTATAATTAAGCTATCCTGAATCAGAAAATAAGCAATCTACGTGCATTTGTTTTCACGTAATAAGAAGGCTTACGAAATGAGATAATGCTAAGAATAATTTAAGTGTTAAAAAAATAAGACGTAGTGAAGTGTGTCACATGTCTGTTGGTAGCTTAATATAGGTATAGGGTCGTCATAATCGATAACATAGGTGCGTAATGTAAAAGAGTTGAAAACAATATCTAAGATACACATAGTTTAATATCGAAAACGCAATCATATTTTTATTTATATACTAGCTCCTACTTTTGTCGTTAATAAAACCGTTTTGTATACGACGTAGTCAATTAGAAGGAGATTACTGTTCTAACATTACTAAGTACATGATTAAATTATATTTTTAATTACTATCCGAAAAATAGTTCCTTCCTGCAGTTCCTCAAACTCTTCTAATTTCAAATAAGTTACTCAAAACTATGAATCCCTGACCATTTCTATTAATACTCCAAATCAAAAAAAATATTGCAAGTAAATCGTAAATAGTTAAGATAAATTTCCATAGTTCTTCGTTAATTTAAATTGAATGGTTAGTTTTAAATATTAGCTTCTTTGTTTTTATTTTTTAAAACAATACTTAGACATGAATGACATATAGTAACTATTTTAATGATATTTATTCCTTATTCGTAGTATCTTTTTCAAATTAATTTGCTAGTGTTTTCTTCAAATTGACTATTATATTTACTACGGTATATATATACTATCGCCTGAAAATATTTTTCTTTCTTTCCTTTATCGAACTAATGATTACTAAATACTTGATTTAAAATGCGCTCTCAAATGTTGTACTACATACAAAATGTAAATGTTGGAATCGCTGTGGTTTAATTCTTCCTTTAGACGCTGCCGAAATTCGGACGATTATATGTTTTTGATGAACAGTTTATTTGTGTCTTAATTTTCCAAAAAGCTATAAAATTATTAAAAGGGGTATTTTGACTTTTGATCTACGAGGTATTAAAATATCCTATATTTGTACCGGGGTATAGATATAGGATATTTTTACATACGCTATTTTAACCGTTTCGTTTTACATACAGTATAGATAATTAGTTACTATACAATCGATCGCATAGTGTATATACACTAAAGATAACTGACAATTTTTACGTAAAATTCCTTTTCCAGGACAATACCACGGTTGCGACCAACTGAATGTTAGGGAGAGGGGAGGTGCGAAGCCACATGGCTGAGTCACCTGTGCAGCAGGCGCAATCTACCTTCGACGAAGAGCTATCAATGCAGTCAATACTTTACTTGCGATTTCGAGAAAATTCTTTAAGTCGTTTCAATATATTTTGATAATTCAAAAAGTTGTTTATTTTGATTCCACTAATGCTTGAGAAATATAAAGTCGATAAATATAAAATATCACATAAAAGGTATTCGTGTTACAAAGTCCGCATGGACGTTACTAAAAATAAATCTGTTTTGTTCTTGTTTCTTTTGAAAAATTTAATTTAACTATAAATTGATTAAAATATTATTATAGCATTACGAAATTGTATACGTTACTAACATTTTATACTTAAATATTGCATATTATACATTACAAAATTGTATCAATTGGATCTAAATTTCACGGCGGTTGACGCGATATTTGCTTATAATAATATTTTTATAAAAATGATCATAAGAGGGTCTCACAATCATTTTTTTTTTTGAAAAATTTTATATCGAAGGCATGTCTGAGTCGAATAGACGTCAAATAAACTTTTTTAGAATGCTTATCTATCTAATCTTTCTCTTTCTGCCTCTTTATCCATTTGCTAAAGTATCACATTAATACTACTCTACCGATTTAAATTGTTCTTTGGCTAGAATGATACTTGAAGTAAGTATAGGTTATCCTTTAGATTGAAGTCTAATTTATCTTTTATTCCAACCAAGTATTCTTTATTCTACAAAGGGACTTAATATTTACTTATGGTGATCACACAATAATAACCGTGTTTGCGAGCTAAAAAACTAAAGAAGAAATACAGTCGAGATTATCATAGCGATTTAGTTTAAAGTTTAAGCAGATTTAAGACTTATTCGATTATGAGCTCAAATTTAGGTCGATTCGGGCTAACTGCCATTTAATTTCTGCATTAAAACAATCATGTAAATAATTTTTTAAATCTGAGTACTTCCAAATCTCTATTCTTATATCAGTGAGTTCACTTGACGTTAATTATTTGTATTTCATTGCTAGTACAAGTGAAGGAAGGATTATATTCGCATAAAAATCGAGCAAAATAAACGTATTTATTTACCTCAACAAATTTGAAAAACGATTAAAATAAAATGAAAAATTCTTCATATTCTGACCGGGAACAATATTAACTTAGGCAACATTTGATATGTTTATGTTTACTAAACCAAAATATTATCTAGACATTTTTGATAATTTAGAAACATATTCCACGAACACCATAAAAATGCGCTTGTTATCTGTGACATTATCTTCATAAAAAAATGTGACATTATCTTCCACTTCAATTAAATCAGGTCTACACGAATTGAATCAAAACAGCTCGCAACAAATTTTGTTTTCCACGTACATGATCCATCAGGTATTGCGATAAGCCAATGCACACATGAAGATTTATCATTTAATTAAAAATCGTATTTAGCTTATAATGTACTAAAGCCTTCTTTATTTATCCATATACCCCATGTCAGAAGTGGAAAGTATTGTATTCCCTTATTATAGAATAACATAAAATCAGTTTAAATGTTTCATAAAGAGAATATTTAGCGAAACTCGACCAAAAGCATCCAATACAGGGTTATATATATATATATATATATATATATATATATATATATATATATATGTATATATATATATATATATACATTGTATAGATTTAATTATTCCACTCGATACCGACATTTTTTAAATGTGGTTATGTTCATAACCATATTTTAAGTAAATATTCTGAAAATGAATTTAACAAATTTGAATTTTTTTTAGTTTCGATATTGATGCTAAAGGTTGTTATGATCTGAATAACATAAAAGTCGCAAACCCATATTTGCATTTTTAATAAAAAATGTAACCTTTAAGTATATTTTTTTATTTAGGTTATTTATTTAGATTACTTTCAATCAATGCTAAATAACGGATGAAAGATATTTATAGTAAAATGCATGGAGTTTTTAGAAAAGTATAGTGGTTAACTCAAACACAAAATCGTAGTGTTTAACTTCTCGACGTGCAGTAATTAAAGAAATTGACGAAAGGGACGTGGAGAGAGAGTCTGTCTCTTTGTCTATCAGGCAAAACTTTTGAACTAATTTTGACAATTTTTTTCACTCGAGTAATATTCGAATTTTGCTTCAAAATTTAAACTAATCTTTTATCTTTTTCGCATATTTCCGAAGAGACATTTCGTTTCAATCTCTGATTTTATAAACACCGAGTAAAACTACTAAATCAATTTTAATTATATTTTGCTGGGATAATTCTTAAAGGGATGCAAAATAAATGTTTAGTAATTTTTTATCAACTGGCCTCTGATGGACTTAAAGTTCAATTTCTAACACTCAGATATTAAGACCAAGTACGGGTTTCAAAAATATTTATAGAAATTTTTGTGAATGGTATAACTATTTGGCTCAATGTTCAAGCTAAGATGTAATTGACCGTCTTGGATTGTCGTTTTAGAATTTAGAAATGTTCTGAAACAAGGACGACGCCAAGCATCAGTCGCGATGGAGTATTTTGGTAACTTTTTATTACAAGTATCCATTTAATTTTGCTAAAAAATTACGGATAAGAGTGAACCGGTGACAAGTATGTTGTATTTCTTTAAAACAGTTTTCCGGGGTGATTGCTAAGAGAAACATAGTTTCTAATTTAAATTTAATTTAATTTTATATGCAACACAACACAACCAAACAATGCTCTTACCTATACCGTAAACATCGTGGATTTATAAATTTTTATAGAAAAAAATATTTACACAACCTTTGTAGTAAAAAATATATTTAATCGTAAAAGTTCTTTCTAACGATTTTTATTTAGTTCTTTAATACGCTGAATTTTAGCAATTTTTTTCAATTTGCTGGCCGCATTTTTATCTCTGTCGATTAATTTATTAATTTATTTATAGATTTATATGTTTATAATTGATAGATATGATGAGAGCAATCTTCTGTGGTTAAAAAGTGTATCGGCCCAATATTACTTGACGTTCAGCTAGGTATCGAACACAAGATTCCGCGCTGCGTCGTACCGACAGTCGCCAGCAGTCTTCTCGAAATAAGTCAAATATTTCAGTTCAATTAAATTCAGGGCTCTGAATTTAAATTTCACAATACTTTTGAGAATCAAAATGACCTCATATTATGCAAAAATTTAGCACTGTGAAGAATAAAATTTTTAAACAGTTTACATCAGTTATAAGGCAATCAATACAGTATATCAGATTTTCGATTTCTTCATATTATTAATTACCTTAAAACCTAACATTCCATGAAGAATTTTTTTATATTATGTTTCCAAAATAGTACTTCTCTAAAAGGCACGACTTGTCAGACGCCGAAGCGTATTCGGTGATATTATGTATGTGTGTTTATACATATACACACACATATATAAATATATATATATATATATATATATATATATATAGAGAGAGAGAGAGAGAGAGAGAGAGGATGTTAGATAAAGCCAGCTAGCTTCTAATATTTTTGAATCTTATCCCGTTCTCGATTTACGCTATAACAACATAAACGTATGGTATACACATATCGAAAACGCTTGGTCATATCACGTGATACATTAGGAAACGTAAAGACAACCAAAGTCAGCAGTATGATTCCTCAGGTTTCAATCGAGGGTCCTATTTATGGAACATCTATGACGATATATCAGTATAAGAAGTGTTTGCAGCTGGCAATGAAAAAAACGGAAGCCATAATGTTGAGTGATAGAACAAGACATAGACCAATATAATTTTAGCGCACGGTATAACAGTCGAAGTAAAGAAAAAACTAAAATATCTCAGATTACGGTTATATAAAAGTTTACCCTTTAGAGCTTATATTGAAATAAGGGCAAGAAGAAACAGAAAGACGTGTCCCAGCTCCTGGGAAATTTGCGGAAAGAAAAGGGCCCAGAGCTAATATAATACTCCGCCATACTATATACTGCGTCTATATAAGACAAAGCATTAAAAGTCACAAACTTCCAACAAATATTAAGCATAATACAGATAAAAATGGTTATCCAGATATCTACCGAACCGTCTCACACGAAGCAGTGCAAATCATTGCGGGATTAATAGTTCTAGATAGGTAAACCGTAGAACATAGACGGATATAAAAGGAAGTGATCATTACACATCTGCAGAAGAGCAAAAACGGAAACTGACTGAATGGAAATAAAAATGGAAAAAAGAGAGAAATCACGATGAATAAGACAACTGATCACAAATGTCGAAGAAAAAATAGAAAGGAAACAGGATTAGGTGGACTGATAGCTTACCCAAACCTTACCGGTCACGGTGTATTTAATTTGTACTTGGATGTCTTTCCTAAGGCTATCAAATAATGTGTATATTGCGGCTAGAATGATATATCATAATACCCACTACTTTAGTATCAATGTTTCGTTAAAAGAAAACCAACGCAAAGTGAGAAATCCTGAAAATCAAAAACTGAACATGTGTAATCTGATACCTAAAGTGCATTAATAAATAAATATTTGCATTCACGCGATAAGGAACATAATGCGTACAAAAGAGACACGTGATTGAAAAATGCGGAGGGTATTCCGAATGTAAAGAAATACCCTAATGCTTATTGCAGTTCCGGGAAAGAAAGCTGATGACCGGACGAGGTTTTAGTCTGACACCTTCCCACGGGAGTCGGGTATGCCACTGCATACGGTGCGATGGTATCCCTCAGGATCTCCTCATTCTCACGAAGAAACGATTTGATTATGTAGATTAGGGGTAAGCATTTGGAGACATGCATTCCAATTCAACCTTAGGAATGGGGTATGGAGAAAGAGTGGGGAGATATGTTTGAATATAATACAAACATAACCTAACACAATCCAATCTACACTTACCAAATATAATTTAACCTTATCACACTGACACACCTAGCCCCTTTTAACCCAACTTACCCAAACCTAATCCAATCTAACCCGTGATAACTCAACATCAACCAAAATTACCAAACCTAACATAACCCCATCAAAACTAATCTAACCCAACCTATTCTAACCTAACCCAACCTATCTTAACCCAATCTTATCTAATCTAACATAGTTCAACTTATTTTAATCTAAACCAACTTAACCCAACTTAAGCCGGGATGAAATTAGAAACTTACTAAGTTAATTCAGGAAAGGTCGAGGGCTGCTCCTTTATTCCCTAAATACCATTTTCCCTAGCATTTTAGTTTTGTTCCGGCTAAAAACGTAAAAATATAATTGGGACCTGATGGAAAATGGAAGTCACAGGATGAGCAGAACTAAAAGGAACTGAGTAAAACGAACTTCAACAGGACATTAAATAATCATTTATTTTATTTAACTAGGATATACATCATCCCATAATACAAGTAGTTGGCCTTAATTTACAATTTCTAGCAAGAACTTCAATTAAATGCAATTTAAAATATAATTACATAGTTTCTTAGCAAACAAAGCTGAGATATACATTTACAAAAGTTATAAAAACATTCTTTCCTTACCAAAATTAATTTAAGTAATTATATAATTATTAAATACAGTTTACAATATTACAATTATACTATTTTTTCCTATATTTACAGATATTTCGATTCGATATCAGTTTCAAAGTATGCACCAGTTTTATAACTATTTCACGAATAGTTTTAAAGTAATTACTATTTACACGTATGGTGATATCTTAAGTTATGGTTAAAAGTACAAGTGTAGTTACGACTTAAGTAAGGGTTTAATCAAAGGTGACTCATAGCATTTCCGTTCGATGCCTTGGAGAAATTCCTGGAGCCACGAATTGTTGTCATTCGAATTGATGAATTGTCTGTGCGGCGAATGAGAGACGCTTGGCCGGCTCCTGTTGAACCCTCTCTGTTAAAAAAGTATTAAATCTCATTAGTTTTCTAATATATGAGAAGTTACTCTCACAGGTAAATACTTTTAGAATTAGGAAATATTACAACATGAAACAAAGTAGTAAACTTACAAGAAATATTCTAATATAAGTTAAAATTCCAAATAAAAATTATTTTACTAAAAATTATTTTTTTTTAAAAACTAAAAGTAAATTATTCATATACTATATCTTTTGGAGTCAAATCTGCGGATTCTGAAGTTTTTGGGATTCAATAATTTGATTTGTTCGGTTTATTTAAAATATTTGTTTTTAATTTTAGATATGCTGGAACAAACTGAGTATTATATTTTATTGGAAACATTAAATTCTAGCTTCATTGGTTAAACACAGCTGGAGCGACCTAATGTACCATTTTTTTCCATTTGGACATTGAACTGAATTTCTACATTATACCTTAATCCATTACATACATTTTACAATTAAATGTTCAGGCTATATTTCTAATGATATGCAAAAATATCAACCATTTTGGTTATAATGATACGAGAAATATAAGAGTTTTGTCGAACATTAGAAGTCGGATTTGTTTATCAATCACTAAGGCAAAAATAGACGAAGTTGTCATAAAATGATTTGCCAGATGAGCTAGGGAGTACGAAATTATTTTTATCTTTCTTGGCTACTAAAATGTTAATACTATCCCTCAAAAATAACTGGCAACCCAACATATTTTCGTTCCTTTATACATTCAAGTATTTGAACTTGAAATATTAATATAGCTCAATTTTCTTCAAAATCAAAAAGGAAAATAAAATAATTTAAACTAACAAAAATCAATCCCCAAATGAAAGTGTTCCCATGTTTTCTTAAACACTTTTACATATCGCGTTGTTTGAAATGGGTGTACCGAAAACTGGTTTTCAAGTTTGCCATGACAAGGGAGCTAAGGAAGGTCCTTGTGAAATACAAAATTTAATTTTTAAAAGAAAGCTCTTTATTTTTAAATAATGTTATTTATTATCAGTTAATATAGATTACGTTGGATAGGAGGAGCGTAGAATTTCTTTTTCTTTTAGTACTTTATTGAAAGAAAATATTTGACAATTCAATATGGGATAATGAAAACCTTTGTTCTTCAAAAGTAGAGGATAAAATGATATAGAATTATTCGAAAGTTGTACAAAATTATTAAAATAACTTACTAACTACAATAAAATAATTACAAAGAAAATTTGGTTTGGCTAGTTTTTTTCATTAGAACATAAAGTAACAAGCATTCTTACAAAAATACATAAATTCAGGATAATTTTACCATTTTATCGGTTTGTCTGTTAAATGATACAAACATTTCTGAAATATTTTCGTAACAATTATCCAACTATTTCAAACGACCATATATTTATACTCTACTTTGGTATTCATTTATGCATGTTAAAATCAAAGTTTAAAATAAATATGCAAACTTTGAAAGTTTAACCCTATGAAAAGTTTTTAAGTTGAATAAACTTTGACAAAAAGTTGTTGGCAGAGAAAAATTAAATATAAAGTAACTACGCATAATTTTATCGTTTTTATCAAGTCATATATTCATACCTGTCACTGCTGCGTAGCGGTCGTTTCTTCTTAGGCCATAGGTGGAAAGCCCCGTAGATTACTGGATTGACCAGACTATTAGACATTCCGAAGAAGAATATACCCGATTGCAATTCTTCACTCAACTAGAAATAAATAGGAAAATGGATTAAATTTAATATCATAGTATACTGAATATTAACTTTTATTTCGGAATAAGTTCAGAAATAAGGCGGGGATAATTGATAAGTTTTTTGAATAAATAATTATTGTCTTATCTTCTAGTATATGAAAATGAATAATTGCAAGTAGTTACAATTTGTTTTATTCAGATTATAAACGGTGGAATTAAATGAAATTTCGAATTACTGTTTCAAAGAATAATGTCTTAAATGTATAAAAGTACTAGATTCCCAACAACTGAAACTTTATAATAACGATACTTTCATATTAACTGTAATTAATTGAATACAGTAAAACAAACTTTGTACAATGAAATAAAAATTAATTAGGTAATTTGAATCCAATTTTTGGGATTAACATGAAATTATTCTTAATTTGTCCATATAAGAACTCCAAATGATATTAGGGAGGATATGCACTCAAATACTTACACGCAAACGCACATATCAGTATACCTATGTGCGCGTGCGCGTGTGCGTGTGGCATTATTTGTGGATGTGTATTTACCAGAAACAATCTTGTCCCGGTAATGAGTTACATATCAATTGATCCAATACCTTCGATATCCGTTATATACCGTTATATCCGTTACTGGACTCTTTAGCAGGACTGTCAAATAGTATGAATATTTGTTCTATTTGTTTAGTAGTGGGCTTTATGGACTGGTTAAAAGGTTTTGCATGTTCCAAATCCCATACGATATTTGTTAAGTGTTTCATTTCCAATAGTGTGAGCTGTATTTTTACAAGTGGAGCAATATAAATTTATTGAGTTTTTCCGTATATTTAATTCTCACGTTTGTTAACTTGTTCCTGTTTATATTCCAGCTTTTAATAAACTATGAATTATTTACTACTATCCCTTGGGAAGCAAAATCTATGTTAGTGATAACCATTCACAATTTTATCCAAAATCTTATATAAGTTATGGTATGTTATACATAATAATATTTTGCAAGAGCAATTTGTCATAAAGTTCTTTCTGTTAAAATGAGGAAAGTAGACATTTTTTCGACTGTTAAAGAGTAAAAATACCACTTTTTTCAAGCTTTGGTTTCATTAGCTTGATATTTATTAAGAATCTTCAATGTTCTAAATAATTTCAGCATAAAAGTGATTGTATATTACGGTATTTTCGACGTTACCTTTTTAAAACTTTCTTATATTACCCTAGCATCCTTTTACATGCCAGAATATTCCAAAAATATGTCTCGAAGGTTCCATGGGCATTCTCAGAAATAAATCACAAAAAAATTACGGATTAATCCCATAACAAAGGATAGCCTACCCTCTTAGTACGGATACCGCTCCTATTTATCTTCTCCAGGATGAACTTCAGAAGCAATTAATCGCATTAGTAGATTAGATTACTTGATAGGTATCCAGGTTTATCTTTAGTTTAATGGTATTTATTGTATTTTAATGAGGGAACCTTTGTCAATATAAATTTAAAAAGATAATTCAAAATTAAAAAATTAATCATTCGTTGTTATTTTTTACGTCATTTAACATCATTTTAATATATTTTACTTTTATTTGAATACTTATTTTGTAACTTTGGCTCTAATGTATCTTCAATTACATGAAATGTTTACCTGTCTACTAGCCAAAACAAATATACTTGAATAATAATTTCAAAGTATCATGAATGGTCATTTCAATATTAGGTAAAAAAATAGTTTAAAATATTGGAAGTAACGTGCTTATCCGTGATAAAATCTGATATTTCACAGTAGATTACAGATACAAAAAATAGTAGGACATATATAGGCACTATTTATAAACGGAAATCATAAATTATATTCAAACGCAATTTAAGTTGAATTATTTGTTATTTTGACAGTGACGATAACAAAGGGTTTGGCTTCTAGTATTAATTTTAAGCTAAAATTAAATGAAGCAAAAAAATCTCCTTCAATTAAACTTTAGCCTTTAAATGAATAATAGATTAAAGTGTAAATAAATACAAAATCTATCTTGTAAATACTTAAACACAAAAAAACAGTCTATTAAATTTCTTATTTTAAGAGGGTCTGTATTCAATATACTTAACCGTAATATCTATAATTATAAATATTTATTGTAAAATTTACAGTACTATTTCGTCTTTGTGTTTTTTTCAGACCACATTCAAAACAATAACCGAATTATGTTAAACTTTGGTAGAAAGAATCTAAATATTCAGTAAAATATAGTCAGTCGAAGTACATTATAGAATTACCGTCAGTTCCAGATAATTCCATGGAATTAGATGAATAAATTTTATCGATGAGTAAATCATTTCAGGGAGGAGTAAAAATCTAATAAGATTGCCCTATTTTCCATGACCTAATAATATGCTTATTTTATACTTTATATTGAATATATCTATGTTGACTGCAGAATCACTTTTATTCTTTTTGTTTGAAAATAAAGAAAACTTAAACGTTTATTTGGAGCTGCCAACTAACATTATTTAACATTCTGGTATGGTCACAGATATCCTATATTTTAGATCTAGGATCCGAATCACTTATGAGCACTTTACACATAATAAAAAAAAATTGATTACTATAAATTATTTAAAAAATTCCAATAAACCTTTTTACTAATTTTAAAGTAAAGTGTAAGAAAAGTTATTCATATTATTTCTCGTATTTAGTCACACAGTATATCTAATACGTTAATTAATTAAAAATTCTATAGCTTGGCTTCATCGAGTTTCCTTTGTACAGTTTTGAATATTTATTTAACGGGCAAAGAATGTTTCGTCAAGTTTCTGTGTAACTCGTTAATTTATTACGTAAACAAGAAACTGATGTGCTAAATTTATTACTGATAATGAGTGGGATATTTTGATATTTAAATCTAAAAGCAGTCGTATTTCATCAACTGAATTAACACTATTAATTTGATTAGGCTATTTTATTTCGTTTTCAAATATTTTTTATATTTACTAGGTGTATAAAATTGAATTACCAAAATAATAAAATATAAGCTTGTGAACTTTGCCTTTAGCATTTCAATGCAAAAAATTAGACCGGAAATTTGAACTTAAAACTTATTTTTTATATTCGTATTTACTAAAATTACTTATCAGTTGGTGTACCTATCTATCGATCTATAGTCACTAGGCTATATTAAACATAAAATCATAAAACATAAAGATGATGTACCACGTAGACCATATTTAATCAGAATGATTTCAAAGTAAAATTTACTTTCTCGTATACAATTTTAAAGCTTCAGAATTGTTCTTCGATATGGCTGTAAATATCTTATTATTGTAATTTTTTACCGTACATACCCGATGAGCTACGATAATTTTTCTTCTAGATACTTGATTTTTAAAAAATCTATTACAATATCGAATACGTTTAAAGTCATATCTTTTATTTTATTGATTGTATTTGGCCACTTACAATATTTCCATAACTCTATTCTTCAAAACTCATATACAGATATATACAATTTTTACATTCTTAATCAATTATATAGTTATTATACAATTTATACATTTGTGCGAATGTAATCTTGACATTAATTCTGTATTCTATATACTATTAAATTCATATTATTTTGATTAAATATATCTTTATATATAAAATTCCAGTGTGTGTGTGTTTGTTATACTTCTCCTCCTAAACGGCTTGACCTATTTTGTTGATTTTTTTTTTATTCTTATGGGGTCACCTGTATGGTTTTTATCTATGGACTCGGTAAATGGCGCTGTTGTCGAGATCCAGAAACTTTTTTTTAATTTCTCGACCAAATTTTTTTGATATATTTTTTTTTATTCCTAACATAAAAACATATAATACTAAATTTTCAGCCTCCCAGCACCTCTTAATATTTTTAAAACCAATAACTTATTTTATGTTCATGACATATTAAATAATGAGCGTTTCATTCATTGCTGGCCGTTTGAATAATCTTGTAGCATTTGACCTACACATCAATATATGCGCAAGTTCATTGCGTCGTGGCTTGGCATTGTTTTGACATTTCGGATTGCTGAGTTCTGATATATTCCGTGTATTTTAATTGCATGCATGCTGAGTGAATTATTTATCGATTAATTCGACATTGATATAACAAATGAAGTGTACTTGAAATAATATTTCGTGCAAATGTGAAAGGTGCATTGTTTGAACTATGATTTATATACATGTTCATTCAGCGGCATTCCATCTAACCTCCTAAATAAAACGTTTTATTTTTAGCGTTCATTTTGTACGATTTCAATGATGATGCAATATTTATGAAGTGTTAAATGGTTCATTGAGTGTACACAACGTGTAAGTATATTCTACAAATGAATGTAAAATAAATGAAATAGATTCCCTTTTTTTAGACATTTCTTGGGATGCTTTTGTCAGTAAAGTAGATAGACATTTAAATATCAACTAAATCAGTACTTCCATCCACGTATATTAGCAGTCGACGTCATATGGAAGAATACATACGAAATGCTATGACTATCGTGCGCACTTATGGACGACCGGATTTATTTATAATGTTCACATATAATCCTACATGGAAAGAAATACAAACTTTATTATTGCCAGGTCAATCAGCAATACATCGCCACAACATTACTGCAAGTGGGTTCAAACAAAAATTAAAATCATTTGTTAATTTAGTAACCACATTGCACGTTATCGGACCGACACGGTGCTGCCTGTATTTTATTGAGTGGTAAAAATGAGGTTTCCCATATGCGTCCATTTTGATATGGTTGTTCGATAAAATACAACCAGAAGAAATTCATAACGTTATTTCAGCATAAATACCAGATCGGTCAATTGATAAAGAATTGTTCGATATCGTCATGAAATTGAAAAATGTACTAAACGTTTCCCAAAACATTGTATTAACGACACTTTTATGAACATCGAATCATTGTATCATCGCATGGACACAGAAAATGGAGGTCATTCATTTACAATGCAAATTTCAAATAGTGGCAACCAGATTGACATAAAAAATTAGTTGACATTGAAAATCAATATGGCACTAACCATATTCGCTTCTATTGTCAAAAACTTACAAAGCTAACATTATCGTGGAGTTTCGTAGTTCTGTCGAGTCAAATAAATTTGAAATTACGTTCATAAGTGCAGCAATATGACGGTATTTTCAGTTCAAAATGTCAATGGAAACGATAAAATAACAGACTACCAGATGGGCAGATACATCAGCCGCAATTAATATATTTGGCATACTCTGAGTTATTTCATACTCGCACAAGACCTCATCAATCTGTCACTCATCTGGCGCCTATCTTGAAAAGATGTACCACGATATTTCATACAGAATAAAGCATCAAAACAAACGAGAGACGCGCAAGCAAGGTTGTTCCGGCATTTCCTGGCATATTTAAACACTTACATTCAGTCGACTGTACATTGTTCACCTAAATCAACGTGAGTGCTTTTTTTGCATTTATTGTTGGTAAATGTTCAAGGACCAACGTCCTTTGAATATTTACAGACAGTGAATGGCCAATTACACGATACATATCACGACCCGTGCCGCAAACTGTAATTGCCTGTAAACGGCAATAATTGCGTCATTATGCTTGGAGACGCAGCATTCGGTTCCTCACCACATCAAATCCATCAACTGTTTATTTTGTTGACAACATACTTTTCGACACAATCATCAAATCTATGGAATAAATTTAAAAAATTACATGCGTGAAGATATACTACTACACAAAATCTCGGAAAGAAATCCAGATACACAGATGGTCTACTCACCGAAAATACACAACGAGGATTGATTTTGATCAAGGATCTTTGCATTCTCATTTCAAACACGGCCGACAGCAGCTTTAATTGATATTGATAATGACATATAGCAAGAACAACAATTTGATACCGTCGATTTGGTAACAGTTGTTGCAACTACTGTGCAATTGCTGCCTGACGAGCATTTACGATCGAATTATGCTGACGATTGAAGTTCAGCAAGGAGGATTCTTTTTTTTAGACCCTCCAACTAGCACAGGCAAAATATTTCTCATTTCTCTCGTACTTGCAAGAGTATGATCGTAAAATAAAATCGCACTAGCCGTTGCATCGTGAAGCATTACTGCTGCATTATTGGGTGATGGAAAAACAGAACATTCTGTTCTCAAGCCGCCATTGAATACTCATTATAATGAAAGTGCAGTATGCAACATCAAAAAACGATCGCTATGGGTAATGTACTCAAAAAATACTCAAATATTATTTGGGATAAAAGCACAATGGCTCGTAAACATTCCCTTGAGGCATTAAATAGAACACTGCGAAATTTGAATGGCAATACCAGACTTTTTGATGGGGCCCTATTGTTGTAATCCAATGAGTTTCGGCAGACAATACATGTCATTCCTCATTCTATGTACGTGGATGAATTAAGCATATTTGAAATTATTCAGTTTGTGACGAAATATACGGACAATGCGACTGACCATAAATACGCGTGTATAATTGTAAAACGGTGCATCAGGAGACATATTCTCCAATTAACTACTGGATATTGATAACGGTAAAATTCGTTTACATAAAAATAGGCAATTAATTAAATTGCCCGATAATTGCTGCAACACCGTCGTTTCGAACAATTTATTAATCGAAAGTATATTTTCTATTTCAATCGATCAATACTTCAACCACACATGGCTCAGTAAACGAGCGATTTTGACAGCTAAAAATATCGATGTTGATCATATCAATTTCCAAATACAACAAACATTGCCCGGTGAATTGAAATTGTTCAAATCGGTCGACGCTGGGACTGATGTAAATGAAACTGTTAATTAGGCCACTGAATTCTTAAATTCACTCGATTTATCTGGATTACCACAACTTAGTTACTTTATCTGCGTTTGAAAATTTGTTTAGTAAGCATTTCGCAAGTTATGCAATGGCACACGATTTGTGATTAAACGAATTATAGGAAATCTCATAGAAACGACAATATTGAACGAAAAATGCAGAGGAGAGAATGTACTGCTGCCTCGTCCTCCAATTATACCTTTAGATACACCAATTAAATTTAAGAGCTTACAATTTTTTATTCGTTTGGTCTTTGCATTGACCATAAATAATGTGCAAAGCCAAACATTGGCCATATGCGAATTGAATCTAGACATTCCTCACACGGACAACTTTACGTTGCATGTTTACGTGGCAAGAAATAAGGTAAATTCATTTAACATTTATTATTACTTAGGTTAGATTCAGAGATCAACAAAATTCATTATTTGGATTTAAGAGATGCACTTAATTTTGTTCTTCGTTATCTAATTACATTAATGTATTTGAGGCATTTCAGTCATATTGAATAAAATATTTTATTTCAAGAAATATATTTTACTAACGAGATTTCTGGCAGGACAACATCAGCCTACCGAGTTCGCTAGTTCAATTATAAGTTCAAGTCAGCAAGGATGAAAAATATAAACAATTCTTAATATTGTCCTCTTGTTCGTTATAATGATATAACAATTAAATGAAACTACGTGATGTAGTATTGTTTCTACTTTCTTTAAGTTCTTTACCACGACCTAGGTTTCGTTGTATTACAACATCTTCAGGTGGGCTATTAGCAAAGATTAACTCTTAGGAACATCCAACAGTATTTATATGTTTCAAGTACAATAGCGGAAGCATGGTTTGTGTGTATTTTTCCACTGCTTATGTTAATGAGTTTATTGTAGGGGAGCGGTGTAGGTTTTATTATATTTATGAGAGTTATACGATGTACCAGTATTTTAGTGAGGGTAATAAATTCAATTGTTGTTATTAAATGAGGTTGTACAATGCAAATGTTGTGGTGTATGTAATAAAATTAAATGGAAGTTATTCTCGGTAATATACTTATACAAAAGCAGGGTATCTGGAAGTTAGAATAACGTTATACAATTAATTCAACATATTTATTTCGGTTCTCAATTTTATTTATTACTCAAGGTTATTGTTCCAATTTGAATGCAGCAGTAATGCTTTACGATGCAATTTCGGTTTTATTTATTCATATATTTATTTATATTTATATATATATATATATATATATATATATATATATATATATATAAATATATATATATATATATATACATATATATATATATATATATATACTATATATATATATATTTATATTTTTTTATTTTTTATATTTATTTCTTTAAATTTTTTATATACTTATATTTATATGTGTATTTGGGCTGAAAAAATGTAGAATCAATGTTGTCTAATTATTTAAGTATGGGTGATGATATTATATTTGGTTGTTCATTTAATATATTAACCTTGGTCTCTTTTTTATGTCTGTTTATTTCTAATGTTCCTAGGATATTAAGTTTATTATCTTTAGTATTTATTTGTAATATATAGGGGGCATTATCAGTATGAGGGTGATGGTTATTTTCAATGAGATGTTTAGCAACGTGAGATTTGTCTGGCTTGTTATTTCGCCAGCTGGCAATGTCAATAGCCTTGCAATGGGCTCCCCCCAAAGTCAATGGCCTTATAATGGGCTCCCCCCTCAGTCCCCTTTTAGCCGAGTTATTTATGAACAATCTAGAAACCAGCCTCTTAAACAGTAAATTAGCGACCAATATATTAAACTATTATAGATACGTTGATGACATCCTTATCTGCTGGATTATTTTTTATTTTGCCGTTACTATTTTCCCAAAATAAACTAGCAGACTGAAATACAATTTAACTTATTTTATACATCCTTTGACGATTGTTTTTACTCTACGTGTGTAGTGTGTATAGTTCTATTACAATATTCCAATGCAAAAATTGTAAAATACAAATAAACACGCTCTCCCTCGACCAGAATTTAATTTTATAACTTTTTTAAAAATATATTTATTCTTAATGTTAAACCTTTGTTTATAAATATAACCATTCTTATGTATCACATCATTCTTATGTATCAATAATCTACTACGATAAATCACCGACATGTCCACGTTTACTCTTCAAAGTTTTACTTAATTTTAACCTATGATATCACCTATTTTTAATTATAACGTTTTATGATAAATATTTTATATTATTGAAACATTCTTTTAATTTTTTGTTTTTGTAATTTTAGACAATGATTTTCATACGTTTTCGATAGAGATTTACTACGGAACGGCAAATAGTAACAATAGCCAATTTGTTATCCAGGCATTAAAATATGAAGTGATCTACATTACATTGTGATTTACTTACATTTGTAAAATATGAAGTGATTTACATTGAATATATTTGATATTAAAAACAAATCAAAATTACATTATATAAAATTTATTTTTTGTAGATTAATTTAAATGAATAGGCATTCATATAGTGGATTGTTTATTTTTATAGTAATATTATTTAAATGTATATACACGCAAACGCATTATTCTGAAAGCATTAGATATTCAAAAGCTTTTAGTAAAAGGAAAACGGAACAAAAAATAGCTCCTATTTCCCTTTCTCTCTTTTTTTAAATCGCCTTTTAGTTCTCACATAAATATTCATTTCCTTATAGCCTTCAGTTGTGCTTTTTATTTTCACTGATTTTTTTATATTCTTCACTTTAAACACCTTCTCTTTTTGTTCTTTTTGTAGAACCTCATCTGTCCCATATTAATTTTTTCTCATTGAGAAAGGGTCATCGAAAGTATATCCACGTTAATACGTAAATAAAATACATATTTAAATAAATTTATTATTAAATCATTTTAGATTCAAGTATTATATGTACAAACAATTGTTCCTTTCTAAAAAAAAAGTATTTGATCAATGGTGAAATCTGCACTAACAATTATATTTATTTAATCAGACTGCAGTTTTCTAATGGCAATGCCAGAATATTGTATATATATATATATATATATATATATATATATATATATATATATATATATATATATGTATGTATATATGTATATATATATATGTTATAAAAAGTAGTTATTTTCAGTAATTTTTAAACGGTCCTGTTTATACGAGTTGTAGGTAAATAGTTGAAAATAGTAACCTCTAGAGTCTGAATAATGAAATAACGTAATCTAATGAATAAAACGATACTAATGGGACAGTAATTATTATCTACTGCATGCCCGCGGCCTGCCAGTAACCTTCTGGTGTGTGAAAATATAAATTCAGTTTTTTGGTTTTCCCTCCGGAAATACTCTTACAATTATAAATAAAAACAATAAATTCCATCTGTGGACCAAGATTCCAAACTCCGTAGGGTCTTCAGTTGCTCAATCGTTGAAGTTGCCCCATCGATGGTATTTTTACATGAAATGATATAATATTATTCATTCGGTTCTTGTAAACGTAGTCAACTACTTGTGCTGTATTTTACCCAAAGTTTTAATAATGTCGATTTATCCATTTTACTCATCACTATATCTATGTGATATTTCAACAACGGGCCTGATGGTAATGGTTAAGTGAGAACTGTGATTAGTCAATATTTTTTCTAGAGGAAGTAGGGTTATTACTTCCTTAATGGCGCTTTATCCACCCTGAATTAATTTCTCTGAAAAAAATATTGTTTTTGCGCGGCGTTGACAAAAGTATTTTTTTAAAGCCAAAAGGATTAGCACATATTTCAAATTTAATTGTCCACTTCCATGACTTTGTATATTATTTAAAAAATGGAAAATGTTCTTTGCACTGTCCGACCGGTTGAAATATTAAACAAAAAAAAATTTTAAAATCATTAGAAATAGATTTGTTGCATACGATCATGTTCGGGAATAAACAATTAACTCGTAATAATCGATAAACTCAACGTGATATTTTGTACAAATGCTTCTATCTATAGATATTTTACCATATTTCGTAGATAAACGGTCCTCTTTCTGGTTTTCTAAAATATAATTACACTTTTCCAAAATATGTTCAGAAAAATATATTAGTATTCACAGAGGGGTTTTATTTCTTTACCAGTTTTGAACATTACATTTGAACAGAAGAAACTCGACCAGTCAGTAACATACAAAACAAAGCTATAGGAATAATAGAGCAGATATAAGCATCTGTCTTCCATTCGTTTTCTAAAATTTTTTTTCAAGGCCAGTAAATATTGTGATTATATGTTAAAGTAAGGTTTTAAGATTTGCCAAGTGTGCAATATATTTATTACCCCAACTGGTTATCTTACCCCGTTATAAAAAGACTTGATTATTGTTTTTATAATTTCGAATCAATTAAAAAACGTGGATAAATATCAGTCATTCTATAACTTTTACTGTAATGTTTATAGAGGTTTATACGATTGACACACATAATTGACGTCCATAAACACCTGATAATTAAACGATGTTATTATTATGATGTTACTAGAAGATTACAGAAAAATTACAGCGATTATCCTAAATCTTATATTTTTTTAAATATGTACCATATTTTTACGCCTGTGAAAGATAGAGTAGGCAATATATTTACGTTATGAAAAATTAATATTTGTTGAGTTTAATATAAATACCTTGTACAATTAAATGTTTATAAGTACTTAAACGTATGCGGAACCCTCTTAGAGCGAGTTCTACTCGTGCTTGACAGGTTCTTTTAACCTGTTTATACTTTTATTTAATTGTACATTTGGAACTGATTAATAAGTTATATTTTATTACGTTGATATGATAATACGACGACCAATGTTTAGTACTTATTTTATCCCATATTCGATTGAAGTTACGTAAACCTACATAGAATTGTTCAGTCGAAAAAAATTTCCACTTTTTTACCTTTTTATGAATTATAGAAGAAACTACTTCTTTCATACCTCATTATTAATGTCACTCTTTGCTAGAGCATATTATAAGGGAGATAATATCCATCTACTTTTTATCATTTATTAATATATATATATATATATATATATATATATATATATATATATATATATATATAAGTTGTAAAAATTTAAAATAATGTAGATGAAAAAAAATTGTTATTAACATTATGAGATAATGAAAGAATTTGCAAATTATAACATTGGAGGATCGACAATTATCTCCTCTTTAACACAATTATTTTTATAATTACTGTCTCAAATCTAATTTTAAAATTTTAAATATAACGTATATTATTGTTCCAACTTTACTTCTTGAAACAATTTCCAATGTAACCTTAGCAAATAAACGGACTTTGCTTAAATTCCATTAAAAAAGTGAAATTCATGAAAAGTTTAAATAAGTAAAAATATTTACTCAAAAATTTTTAATGAACCATAAGCAAACTTTCTTTTTTTAGTATTTTAATTACTGTATTGACCTTTGCCTTGCCGACAGTAGATTAGCTACTTTATTATTATTATTTTAATTAAATGCCACTTAGACTGAGAAGTGCATTTGTTTCGTAAAATGTCTCGTTTACATATTAAATTTACGTAAAGCTCCCTAAAACCCTCCAAAAAACTATTCCACTTACAGCTTCTTGAAACTTTCAAAGAAGTCTCTTATTTTGAAAGGAAAAATGATGAAGTTATTTAATTATTGTTTTTTTATGAACTAAATCAAGCATTTGCTAGAGGATTTAACATGCTATCAGCACTTGAGCTTTGCGTTATATAAAAATATTCGAAAAATCTAAATACTGCAACTTCTTTTGGAGTTAAGACATAAGGACTAAAACAATTTCTTTCTCTAATTAATTATAACTCATTGAATTATGAATTAAAAACAGACATAGAGAGTTTAAGCCAATATGAATTACAAATAGTTAAAAAAAATTTCAATAACAGCGTAAAAGATGATAACTACACATCCAATTGGGCAAAAGAAAATTCGCTCTGGGAAATGACTTTACTCATATCTCTATTTCATATTTGTTTCAGTAACAAATGTTTCGAGCTAGACGTAGAGAGTTTTATTGAGTTTTATAAAGTTTGGTTTACTTAGCTTTTAAAGTTTGACACAAAAGCATCACATTCGATTAATACGAAACATTTTTATAGTTGACATCGTGCAATTTCGTATAGTTTTATTATTATTGTCGAGTTTTGTAGAGTTCATCCGTATATTATACTCTTTTTGGAACTTATAGATAATTATTAATCCGTCAAATGTCCCTGGTCCATATCTGGGTATTATGTAAATAACGTCCCTTTACAGTCAGGTTAAAATAAAATAAACATGTAATTATACATCAAAGAAAAAATTAAATAACGTCTCAAATTTCATCTGTAGCGTAGCGTATAATTATTTTTGTAACAAAGATTTTTTGAAAATTGTGTGTGATTGGGTTTTTTCTAGAACATTTTTTATTTGCAGTTATGGAATAAATGTAATTTTTTTATTTGACATGTTACTGTTTCAATGTTCACTTTGTATTTATGGTTTTATTTTTGTAATAAAAAATTATTTTTTCTAAAACTGGTAAAATATTTGACAGGAGCAAGATAACATACTTTTATTTACGAATATTATTAATACTATTATTGAAATGTGCATATTTTAATTAAGAGAACCATTAAAGAGAAAAAAAAAATATTTATTTATTGTTTGCGACAGTAATTGTCTATGTTCTTGTTTATTCAATGGACGTATGCAAAATTTTACCGCTCATCTAATGAAGTTTTACCCACTTTAGATTCGTTATTTAGTATATTTTTGCAATGCAACGTCTTTATTTTATTAAATTGTATTTTCTCATTTCTAAATAAACAAAACACAAATTCATAACCTTTTTTTTCCACTTTCTCTGAGCTATTGCATTTGAAAATTATCATATTTTTAAAACATGTTATGGTATTATTTTTTGAAACGAAGTTATTTTACGGGGCTTATAGTAGAGTGAACTGGCATTAATAGTGACGTAAGGAAAAGCTCTTTCTATTATATACGGGTGTATGTGTGTATGTTCGTGCGAGTAACGACATTCGAGCAGCAAGCATTGGACGCAGTCAGCTGTATAACCTCAATTCTAAACACGTGTAAACATGATTTAAAATGATTTTTTTTTATTCTATTGTAAGCCAATCTCATGTCAGACCGTTTCCAATTCGGTATGTATGTATTTGCATTATAGATTATAAATTATAGCTATATCATTTACTAAATATTAAAAATTAATAAATTACAATAAATTTTCAGCATATCCATTTATTTTCATTAATTAATTAAACATTAATTAGTTTGTTTCAGTAAATTTAACAATTAATTAAATTCATTTAAATGTTATTCATATATATAATACATATATTTAAAACATAATATATAGCGAAAGGAACTGATTCCAACCGGGTGTGCCACGACACCACTCGTTCATTTTTCATCTAATAACGATTCAGCTGAAGGAAATTGAAGTGTGTCTTTTTTTTTAAATTAAACCTTTAAAGTATTACAACTCCAATACAACATTGTATATTTAGGAAACCTACAAAAAATATCAAACGTGTATATTACCTATTATTACAAATTTAATTTTATATTACATTCTCTTGATTGCCCGCTTATAATCGGTTCATTTACAAACAAATTTTGATATGATATTTAAAATAACGATAAATCCATTTTATTACAATCGTGTCATAAATGTACTTTTTAATTAAATATACGTGATCATTAAAAAACCAATGCATAAAACATTATGGAACTTTTAAGGATATATATAATAAAGTCAATATAAATAATGTCATATGCAATAAAACATATTAAAATTCAAACAAACCGAATATTAAAAAAAACTTCAATTTTAAAATAAATTTGCTTATTGAATACAATATACCTTTATAAGAAAGCCATAGAGAACTTATTAGTTTTACCAGCAAAGGAAATTTATTTATTCTGTGTTTAATTTAAATACCACTGTCTATTTGTTTATATCTCTTTCGTCGCTAATATTTATTTAGGATTTCGTTGCCCGTCGTCTTTCGAGTAAAATTTACTAGAAGATATTAATCTTATATCAGCAAATATTGCCTTCTCTATTCCTCACTTTCATCTATAGCACTTTTTTGTAGACCGCATTGAACATCCTTCTTTCGGGTGATAGGATCTCTTGGTTACTTGATGTATTAAAGACGAAGAAAAACGGACTATGCATCAAAGAAAATAACCTTAAGCCAAACCTCATCAGATTCCATAATTATCTTTCCCACTCCATTTATAAAATAAGGTCCTTTGCAGTACTGCGATCTCTTTAACTAGAAAGGTTTTTTTTAATATGTAGTGTATGTACAAATATGCATTCTACTTGAGTATATCTGGTGATTACAAGGGCATTGAAAATATTTTTGTAGCAAGTATTGCAGTTCAAATATGATGTCAATGGGTAATTTATACGGATTTATCTTTCAAAGTAACGACGCTGCAAGAAAACTTTTCAAATCAAATTTCTAGGCTGGGGCAATAGAGATTATAGAGTTATTGCATAATTTGTAAGTTTTATCAGCCAAGTGGATCCAGAAACATATGTTATTATTTATAACGGACACTATTAGCGTCAAGAATTCATAATTTTAGGTATCAAAAAACAAAACACAAAAACAAATTGCCTTGGTTTTGTTTATTTTATGACCCTTGAAGTGGCTACTCATTAAGTTTTCATAAATAGAATTAGAATTTTCAATTTATATTTATCGTTTTGATACAAACATTTATTATACAATGAAATAGTAAGAATTTAAGATTATTTATTTCTTTCGATCCGTAAAAATGTATGTAAAATGACAGGAAAAATCACTTGTAAGAATAGAAGCTTCTAGAAAGGAGAAATAATAAAAAAATAAATAATGATGCTGATATAAAAATGACACACGTAAACAACTAACATTCAATAAGATTGACAAAGGTTTATTCAGAATTCAGTTTTTTAGGAAAAATTCAGCTTTCATAATATTGGATAAAAATATTTAATAACTGTAACTAGCGTGACCCGTGCGAAGTCTTCGCATTATTTATTCCATTATGAAGCTCAGATGACAGATCAAACAAATATTTTACTAAAATTGACATATAGAGGCGCAAGTATCAAAAGCATTGAGCTAAAGCGCCACTTTATTTATACGTGAGTGGAATTGAAATTAAACAAAAATTTTACCGACCGTCAATCATATTGACGTTGAGCCGTTAGATGGCAGCATTGCTGTTTTGTGTATATAATTTTAATAATTAATTAATTTGCAAAAACAATAGCAATAATAAATTTTTTAGTTGTGGATGCCGGTAGAGCAAGCAATTATCTATAAAATGATATATAATTTATGTGGATTAGTTGTGAGGTTTTTTCTAAAAAGGGAGTGTAACATCTTAACCTTAGCGTATTAATATATATATATATATATATATATATATATATATATATATATATATATATAGGACAGAAGAGAACGCCATCAATCATATTCATTACATAAAACAAATAGTATTTATTCATGATTCTTGTTTTTGAAATCAGAATTAGATCGCAAAGAATTTAATTCCTGCATATTGATGGGCGACTGGTATCGATAAATTGAACAAAGCATAATCAAAAGAATATACTGAAACAAAACAAATACATCTAATCCACTTTATAGAGTTAAACTTGAAAATTATTTCTACTATTTATTTGAGATATTATGAATCACATTAGAAAGTTATCAAGTCAGAAGAGTTAAAATTCTTTCTTGTGGAAAATCATTTTTTATTTGCCATTTAGATACAAAAATTAAAATATTTCTATTATATATAAGGAAGTAAATTCTGATTTAATTTTCCTTAAGTAGTACTTTAAGAGTGAGTGTTCTATTTAACGTGGCAAAGTCCTATAGAAGTAAAACTTTTCTAGGATATCTGCAGCCACATATTAGAACGTTTATAAGAAAAAAAACGAAATAAGCAGGACTATTTTTGATACTTCGTAATAACTATAATGACATTTGTACGTAAGTACTAACGTTCAATAAATCCGTTTTAGTTTTTCACGGACCTGATGGGCCATGTGGTACTATTATCGTTTCAACGATATAAATTGTATAAATAATCGCAATTCAAGTCCTGCCAAGTATCACACATGTTTCATATATCTTAGCTGTTAGTTTGATGTTCACTCATTTTACTTATTCAGATTGCTTTCTTACTTAAATTACAATTTTCAGATTGCTTTTTTACTTAAATTACATTTTACTTATTCAGATTGCTTTCTTAATTAAATTACAATTTTCAGATTGCTTTTTTACTTAAATTACATTTTACTTATTCAGATTGATTTCTTACTTAAATTACAATTTTAAGCTTTATTTGTTAAAGAAATACATATCGGAATTGCTCACTTTTGAGGTCTCAGGTGCGGTTTATATTCCGGTGCATAATTTTGGTTTATATCCGGTAATAAATAAATATATATATATATATATATATATGTATATATATATATATATATATATATATATATATATATATATACATATATGTATATTATATAATTGCATCGAATGGCCAAGTATTTTTTCCCTTAATTTACAGACGACTGAACTATTAGAGTGATAATAATTGCTAGTTAAATCGCGATATACAAAAAAAAAGAATAAGGTAATAGTTCACATTTTTTTTGAGAAATAAAAGGAATATTTTAATTTCCTAAACATAAAGCAAGGCAAATTACAGTAAATAACATTATAATAACCTCCAAATAAGGTAACAAATTTTGTTGTTAACATTTTGCCAAAAAATGTATGTGTTTCATATAAAACTAATATAGAAGCAGACAATTCGCTTTATACAGTGAATTTTGGAACATTCAAGATCTTTATTTTTGTACGCGAATTTTTCTTAAGACATTGTTTCCGTAATTGTTTGTTTCTCTAGAATTTTAGTTTTTTTTTTTTAATTTCCTTTTAGAATAGTACTATATCGACTTCATTATTATATCAAACAGCCATGTGACAATGCCATGTGCGTAAGAGTGTAGTTTGTGCGATTATTGTACTCCTGAAACTAGAGACATCTTTGCAATATTCAATAGTAAAATATTTCTTTGATAAAATTTGTTTCTTCTACATAAAAAAGAGTCAGCGATGTTCTTTAAATGCTAAGTGAGCAATGATGTAAAACAGAATATATCTCAGAAAAGTTAGTGGTTAGTTTTAGGACGTCGTCAAAGCGCGCGGTAATGCACAGACAAGTTATCAACGGCCGTTCGCGCACCTGTATATATTTACCCGAAACATTTCGAGTCACGTTTTATACCCCTTAAGACCTTTTTTGAGATATCAAGCTAAAACTTGCTTCAACAAGAAGATAGTAAACATTACACTGCATTTCATAAATATAGCTTCTATAGTTTTTGAGACATGGACCACAAAAAATTTACCAATTGTGGCAGTGGCTGACTTACTGATCATCAAAACCTTTGATCTACTTGCAATCATCTTAGAATTTACACATTTGGTACAAAGCATTTTATACTACATGTGCATTCCTTATTCATTGGTTGGTCAAAAAAATTTAAATAATTGTTGAGTTTTTTCAATGCTTCACAATTTTTTTCCCCATTAACTCTATAATCCACGTAAATGTAACAAAAATTTATCAAGTAGTTTAATACAAAGAAACATTAAGAATAGCTTTAATTTGATTTATGAAATTACTTTTTGAAGTCAATTTTTTTGACAAAATTAATTGGCAGTTAAGTTAACTTCATAAAGAAAGCAATTTTATAATAAAGAAGGCTTTTTAAAACCGAATATTTTATATGAATTTTATTCAATCAAAGATGGAAGCTTAGTAATTTTGATTTGAGTTTATATACAAGCGTGCATTTATTTCTGTTTTGCACGTAATATAAATTAAATTAATCAATATCTCACCTATCCCATGCTGTAAATTAGCCAAAATTTCACTATTCTTTATTAGTGAATACATTTAATATTACTAATAACTGAAATCAAAACACGCTACTAGCGATATTTCTTTGGAAAAAATACTACAACGTTAGTCGTTTCAAGTCACTGATACTTTTGCTCAATAGGTGGCGATTTGTATTTCTTATATGGCAGTGATACTTCGTTCTCTTAAAAACTGTATAAAGTTAAAGTGCAACAAATCATATCATTCTGTATATTTGGGGTATTTTATAATAACTATATACCTACGCGATAAACAATATTGATGACTGGCTTATCATATTAAAGAGATTTTGTTTAGCATTTTGGGTTTCTGAAAGTGTTTCTGTATACTAGACTTTATTGCGATGCAATATAAATGGATTTAATTGAATAATATAAATATTTTAAAATATGTCCTATAGTTACTATTATAATTATTAATTACAGTCGAAAAAATTCTGAATACGTCCCATAAATCATATTGCTATTATTTTTCAATTCTTGGCAAATAGTCGTGTAATGCCGTAAGTTTAAAAAAGAAAGAAAGTTCTCTTTCGATTATTGCATTCACTGAAAAAAGGTTTAATCGAAATAACCTTAAATAGCGTAAAAATGTTCATCATTAATCTTTCTACGAATCTTACTCTAGAAAGGTAGTAGTCAGAGGTTATTGTGGAAAAAAGCTTTTCTTGATACCAGTTTTTCTTTCATGTAGTATAAATTATATAAACAAAATTAATAACAAAAATTGGAAGAGTTAGTCATGTTTACTTTTTTTATTTTGACGATAGACGACGCTCATCACAAACAGTTCGTTGTGTTCGCAAAATGTATTTCAATATAAAGTTTATAAAGCAATACTATTACACATATTACGTTCACTTCTTTCTTTAACGATTTTCATTTTTATATAGAACTACGAAAAATATTTTCCGGGGGGTACATACTTGGAGGTATACTTATAAATACGCGTCAAGTTTGAAAACAAGTTTCCGCTACAAGGCTTACGAAAAAATATCTGAAAATAACTGAACATTTCATTACTTATCTACCACGAAATCAACATTATTAGACGAAACGACCAGATATTGATATATTCAACAAGTCCGAAAGATAAAAAACTATTTACGACTATAAAATAAATGTTCCTAAGAGAATCGCACGTAACAGAAATGATCTTGAAACCAATATTTATACTATAAAAAGAAATATTGGAAACAAGTCCCTCTCGTATTTCCGATATATGACTCAAGGAAGGTGAGACATAAGGAATTCGAACATCAGAAGTCAAATATTGTACGTAAAAATATCAATAAGATAAAATATATTTATATGAAATATCCGAGAATACGTACAACTAGAGTTTCAGGTAAACGAAATATGAGCCCTAGCTTTGAAGTGAACGCTCATCTTTTGCGTCTGTCTCAATGATTTTAGGTTTGATATAAATGGGCTTATAAAATATATAATATAGTTACGGGCCCACGTTTCTATTAGCATATTTCCATATGTTATTTAAAAATAATAATTAATAAATATAAAATTATACTTATAAATTAAAACTTGCTCATGTCGTTTAATTTTTATCTAACATTTAATTTTCCGAGACATTTTTTTAAATTCAAATTGCATATTTGTGATTATCATTACACAGTTTTTTTTATTTTTCATGGTTTATAATATAAAACCATTCTCTTTTATTGCAGTTTAGATATTTACCAACTGCATTAAATTGATAGGAATTGTATCATGACGAAAAATCGTTAAGTATTTTAATTTTTATACTGGAGGAAGTTTCTCAAATATTAGTTTACTTTGCACTTAACACTAAATTTTAAATCCTTCCTTAAAATAAAATTTAAATCGTACTCTAGAGTAAGGTTGCCACACTCAGATAAGTTTTATGTATATATATGTGTGTGTGTGTGCTTGCGTGCTTGCGAGCGTGCGTGCGTGTGTGCGTGCGTGCGAGCATGCGTGCGTCGAGCGTGCGTGCGTGCATGCTTGCGTGCATGCATGCATACGTGCGTGCGTGCTTGCGTGCGTGCGTGCGTGTGTGTGTGTGTGTGTGTATAAGATGTCAGTTCAATCGGATACCTTTTAACCAAGTCTAGTTGGTACTAAGTTAGTCCGAATTTTAAATTTCGCGATTACTATAACTTACGATGAGCGAAATGAGTTTAAAATGAGAAGTTAAGGTTATGTCATGACGAGTATATGCTTCATAATAATAAATGCAGACTAGTTTATTTTGGTCTATTTTTATTGTAAATTATTTTAGTATTTTAATTCATTTTATAAGAGCAATATTAGTACAGCAGTATTTGAAATGATTCTTTTATTTTTGCGAATGGTTACATGCTTTATTAGCATCACATTTTATCTATTTTTACTATATAACCTGACTTTATACCAACGACAGTGAGTCAACACAAGCTACAACTTAGCAACTACCTAGTCTTTAAATGAAAATATTAATTTGTTGAGGATAATAAAAAAAATATAATATTTTGATTTGTCGAGTCGTTTTTTTAACTTACCTATTGCATAGTTGTATTCAATTTCAATATTGGTATATTGCAGTTTATTATAAGAAATAATTTTCTGGTTAGCTATAAAGGTTTCCTTTAATTCCATGCTTTACGTGTATTAAACAGAAGATTAAAATGTTGTATATCAAAATCTGCTTAATTTATGGCCACGAAAAAAATATGTTATTCATTATAATATTTCTAAATTACTAGTTGTTTCCAAAACACAACTGAAATATATTTTATATCTGAAAAATCCAAAAACATGTCGTAACATAAATTTTAAACCCATAGAATAAAATTAAAAGGACTAAATCTTCACGTCTTATATGAAATCTTGGTTGTTTTTCTTTTATTTTCAATAAAGTAAAGAGGATTCCAATAAAAAAATAAAATACATTATTTATCTCGAATACAAAGACGCGTTTTAGCTATGTCTATTGCTTCACCTTTACTTGTATGCAAACCGATAGTGTGCGCTGAGGTGCGGTGCTAGTTAGACCTATGTCGTCTATATGTTTTCCCACACACACAAGAAGTAATAAAAATGTAAAGCGATATAATTAAATTAATTTTAATCTTAGGTTTGGATCTACGTTTCGATGTCGTTTATCTCCAATGATATTTTGACATTTTTTTGATAGGACATGGAAGCAGTGGCTGCATTGGCGTTGGCGACGTCGGCGGCTGCCGACGGTCTCGCGACTAAAAAGGCCTCGCAAACAAATTTAACAATGTTATTAAAAGTTTAATTATTCGTATATATTACGCATGAGTAGTATTTATCCAAAGTCGCAGAGTGATCTGGCGACACTATGAAAGTTAGCAGAAATCGCGCGCGAGACTCGGGAAATCTCCGAGCAGTTAATTCTTTTTGTTTCTTTAGCGATACCGCATCCGAAACTCAAGGAATCCTCGAGTTCGTTCTGTTTCATTCATCATTCACAAAATTCACAGGCTCCTGCTTTCTTTCACAGACAACAACGTAATATTAATTATCTTGGAGTTTTGATCACTAAGTAAGTGAAAAACTAGTTATTTGTTTATTTTAAAGAAGCTATTAGTTAAGAAGATATTACACATTTATGGTTATAGTGTTTAACACGAAATTGACTTATTCATATCTGTAAGTTAAGTGAGTATTCAAATACTTTTCTTAGCATATATTTGTGTGAGAAATGTAAAAAAAAATTGTAGCCTTCAATGAGTGCTGGTATTACACGTACTATAGTAAGTGCCTATATTATAAACGCTGAAATAGCGGTAAACGCCTGAACTGGCTTAGTGAGGGAAAAAAAATATTCTGTCATATATGATAATCACACCTACGAAACTCTATACTATAACATTGAGTACCTATTTTAAGTTCAGTTTAAGTACTGTACTTACCCATCCACTTAATTTTTTAAATCTATTTTAGGTCGTCATGTCTGTAGGACCCAATGGAGATAGAGATATATGCAGGAAATGGGAATCCAGTACACCAAAAATAAAAAGAAAGGCTGAAACGGTTTTGTCCAACCAAGCTATAAGTTCCAGTGTGACAAATTTTTTTAAGAAACCTTTTCGAGGTGTATCTGCTCCAGAATTCTCTGATGAGTCACTTATCCAATTTTTTTAGTTTCTGAAACTTCAGGATCGAAGGAATCTGTTACCCAAATTTCTGACACAGTTTCAGAATCGGATGAATCAATTGTGATCCAAGATTCTGAATCCAATGAAGAGTTAGAAGGCAACGAAATGTTCGGTTCAGAAAATCAAGGGGCAAGCAGATTGATTAAGAGAGTCATTCGGGGAAGTGGATATTTCCAGTAACGGATCCAAAGCATCATGACTTCATTCAAATAAGTCCGATCAAAACCTAGAGAAAAAAAAAGATGAAAGTTGCCTTAAAGACGCAAATAAAAGGCATTTCAAAATATTATTTTACTCGAATATTGAGTAACGGTGAAACTCAGCATCGTAAATGCTGAGTTTCACCGTATGTCAAGACAAAGTGTATTGCTTAACCTGTAGATTTTTTCACATTTGCAGATACAGATGGTAAAAAAAAGTATGTTGTGACTGAAAAGATCTTAGTTGAACATTAAAAGACTGATGAACAAAGTCAAGGACACGTCAAGTGCATGATGAAATGGATGGAATTCTATAAAGGAATCAAACACGGAAAAACATAGAATAAAAAAAAGTAGATCAAAAAAATGAAAGATTGATTAAGAAATCGCAAAAGTATTGGTATAACTTGATTGAAATATTGATATATATAATAAACTACCTAGCCTCACATAATCAGGCATTTACAGCTCATAAAGAGTCCCTTAACCTTAATGATAGCGGAAATAGTGGCAATTTTATAGACATTTTTAAATGATTATCCGAATACAATCTGACAATACGGGAGCACCTGCGACGTATTAATGGAAGACAACTCAATCAGCAATGAAATTATACACAGAATTAAACAAGCAAAATACTATGCCTTCTTGCTCGATTATCCAGGAATGTGAACCTTGTTGAATAAATATCAATAATATTAAGATTTGACAATTCCTCAACCGGAGTGACAGAGAAACATTTTGTTGGGTTTATTAAAGTCGCAGAAACAACGGGAGAGTATTTAATGAATACTGCAAGAACTAAAAAGAAATGGTTGAATGATGAAAGACTGTCGAGAACAGGGATATGATAATGGCACCAATATGGTCGGCATTAATAAAGATGTCAGAACAAGAATACTCAATATTACTTCAAGAGCATTCTTCACCCCACGCGGAACCGTCGAAATTTGCTTTGATAGATGCAGCTAACTCTTTTATAATAGCGAAAACATTTTTCGGCTTTACCAATAAAATCTATGTGGTCTTTTCAAAGTCAAGGAAGCGTTGGGATCTTGTAAAAAATAAATTAAAATTAACTTTAAAATCTCTGTCTGAAACACGATGGGAGAGTAGAATCGGAGCAGTAAAAGCGATATTTTGCTATTTATACATTACATTCATTTTGTAGCTGGACTCAAGAATTCCGTAATACAGTATTTTAAAAAGCGTTGTAGAAGCTTGATTGTTTGTAAAAAAAAGTAATTATGAAATTGAGTCACAATTTAAAGAAAAAAGTATGTTCGGTGAAAATATATTCATAATATATAGATGAATCTATCCAATCTGTTGAAATGCAGTATAGAATTAACTTTTTTTAACACAATGATAAATAATCGACACCGAATGTCGATTCAAAGTACTCAATGAATATTATGAACGATTTGGTTTTATTTATGATATCAATTATTTGAAAGAACACCTCAAGCATTATCATTATTTAGGTACAATGCTTCGAGAAGATGAAAAGCGACCTACATCCTTGTGAACTGTATGAAGAACTCCAGCTTTTAAAATCCAATTCACTAGGCTCTGTTAACGATGCGAAACAACTTACGAGTATGCAGTAGATTTTAGAAAATAATTTGTAAGAAGTATATCCAAATGTTTACATAACAATCAGAATAATGCTCACAGTTCCAATTAGTACAGCTTCTGCTGAGAGAAGTTTTTCAAATTTAAAATTGTTTAAGACCTACTTGAGAAGCACGATGAGCCAAGAGAGACTATCTCCGTTTTCATTTCTGTCAATTAAAGCGGAAATAGCGGCTGGTGTTAACTATGACATAATCTTGAAAAAAATCAGTGAGGCTAAAAGCCGAAAAATTCGTTTATTTTAATTTGTGATTGTTTATGTAATTTTTGTCAACATTTGATAAAAACTCACATACTCGTACATCAGCCTCATATTATATTATCATATTTATATATCATATTCATATTTATCGTTTTCTTTTTGACTGGGAAATAAAAGAGGCCTCGCAAAGCTAATATCGCCGATGTCTACGTTTGGTCTAGAACCACCACTGCATGGAAAAATATGCATTATGCTTTTTCATATGATACTTTTTGCTTATTAATTTTTTGGACGTTTTGAGATTGTTATTTTATATCAATTCGTGTTTGTATTTATATTTTTTTTTCAAATATTGAATATATTTGGTGTTAATTTTGTAAAAATTTATTATTTACAATTAAATGAAACTACGTGATGTAGTATTATTTCTACTTTATTTAAATTCTATACCACGATCTAGGTTTCGTTGTATTACATCTTCAGGTGGACAATTAGTAAAGATTGAAATTGATTGAATTCTTTACTAATTGCTAACCTGAAGATGTTGTAATATAATAAACCTAGGTCGCGGTAAAGAATTGAAATAAAGTAGAAATAATAATAAATCACCTAGTTTCATTTAATTGTAATTTTTTTTCATAATCCTCTTTAGTTACTCACCTCTTACTAATTTGGATGTTTTGGGTTATTTTTTATATAAATGATCAATGGTGTTTTTATTTATAAACTTTTTTACGCGACCCTTTTTGCTTATTAAATTTTTGGATATTTCCTTTTTATGTCAATTCGTGTTTCCATTTATATTTTTTGCATTTATATCCATTTTTCTTACTAAATGTCATTCTATGTATGGTATATATTATGGTTTGTACCCATAATTTTTTTACGCGACCCCTTCTGCTTATTCATTTTTTTACATTTTATTTTAAACCAATTTGTGTTTGTGTTTACAAATTTTACACAATGGCGGTTAGCGCACCGGAAAAAGACGTGGCCTAGGTCTTTCGTCCCGAAAAATATCATTCCAAGTAATATTATAATCTTAACTAATGTCATGAATGGAAAAGTATGTTTATTTGTATTTCGTTCAAGTCATAATGAAACAAAGGATCAATGTGACTTTCTGCAGAGAGATAGTTGGGGAACCAGAAAATAATCTCATCCTACTATAAATCTCATCCCACTGTATGGAGTTACATACAGATTGACGTGATTTTCATCACAGAGATAAATGGCAGACCAGGTACATAACATAAGGTTCTTTACAATCCGGAAATATCATGCTAACTAAAACAAGTCCGACCAATATTTAAATTGAAAAGTGTTTGATTATCCTTCTTTCACGTTATAATGGAGTAAAAGATCGACGTGGCTTTCTATACAGTGATTATTGACGGGCCGGGAAACCAACCATCCTGGGTTAATATTTAATTTTTATTAAAACAACAATAATAACAAAAATTAAAAATTCGAAAATCTGTTTCTTTATCTTCTTTTGCGTTGCCATGGAGCAACAGATCAACATAACTTTCTGCACAGAGATATTTGGCGGGACAGGAAATAACTTATACTACTTTCCCATTTTCAAAATCTTTTCCTAACTAAATAAAAAATCTCAACTAATATTAAAAATTCGAAATAGTTTTTGTCCTTTTTTCCCGTCGCAACGTAGTAACAAATCAACGTGACTTACTTTACAGAGATATTTAGGGAAACAGAATGACATAGATAAAACACCAACCTGGAAAATCTCATCCTTTTTGATATGACAATTAATAATATTAAAAATTCAAAAGTATATTTTTTGTCCTTCTTTCCCGTCGCAATGGAGCAACAGATCGACGTGGCTTTCTATACAGAGATAGATGGCAAGCCAGGAAATAATACAGGCTACTTTTCAACATGGGCAATCTTATCCTAACTAATATAGAAATCCCAAAATATATAAATTAGAAAGTAGATTTGTTTGTTCTTATTTACGTTATAGTGGAACGAGAGATCAATGTAATTTCCAGCACAGAAATAATTAGCGGGCCGAGAAATGACACAGGATACTTACCAACCAGGGAAATCTTATCCTAACTAATATTAAAATCCCTGCTAAAAATTAAAATATGAAAGTGTATTTGTTTGTTCTTCTTTCACGTCGCAATGTAGCAGTATATCAACGTAACTTTCTGCACGAAATTAGATGCCGGATCATAAAATGGAATGGGCTAATTGTCAATTCAAGAAATTTCTTCCTGTCTAATATGATCCTAATAACATTAAAAATTCAAAGTATATTTATACTTTCATGTCGCAAAGGAGCAACAAATCTACGTGATTTTCTGCACAGAAATAGTTGGTGCACCAGGAAATGATATAGATTAATTATAAACCCGAGAAATTCTTCCCAACTAATTTTACAATCCTTGTCCTAAATACCAATGTTAAAAATCCAAGTCTATAGTAGAATATCAAATTTGACGGGATATCTAAAAGGAATACTAATAACACTTAACAATTAAGTCCACCGTACTATAGGTTCGTGGACTTAATTACTATTCTTAATTGATTAAATAAGAATGTTTCTCTGCATGTATGCATACATACATACACATACACAAACACACACACTGCAGGTTTTTATCTATTTCTTCAAATTAATATAATTATACTATATATTTCCAGAGTTTACAAGAAATTTCGCAGATATAAGTCAAAAATGGTCAAGATGTACACCTTCAAATAACATTTAAACCCCATAATAATATTTCAAAGAGCATAAGTCACAAATAATCATCCGTGTGGCTAGTGAGTTATTGACGCGGTTAATTTGGTTTGTTGATATGCCAAGCGCCTAACTTTGTGCTCTAGTTTATCGTGAATAGAAAAGGGCGGAGCTTGATAATTCAATCGTTCAAGTTCGCTGAGAGTTGTCACTGCCTTAACTTACGTGCCCATCAATTTCTGAGCAATATGATACGCATTTATATTGATAGAGAAATTTTACGCATGTCACAGTGGTATGAAAAAAAAATTCATCACATTCTTCGGTCATTATGGTGAGCCAAACATAGAATTGTTTTTTTAAGAAATTTAATTTCCGACCATATTTAAAATCGTAGCTAATTTATGGATAGTTTATAAAATAAAAATTATCCCATTTTATACATAGAATATACTAATAAGTCACACAGTTAAAATGTCTAGTATTTTTATTGTTCCCCTTTCTTGAAGAATTATTATCAATTTATTTCGCGACATCAGAATCATTGAAATTTAAGATAAATCACTTTAAAAACTTAGTTATATTCTCTTTAATTTTATTAAGGTTATCTTTCTAATGATCAATTAACGTGTGTCGTAAACAGGCGACCAACAAATATGAAAATAAATATGACGAGTTTTATTCTCGAATAAACATGAGTAATATTCCATATAATTTTCAGCTTCGTAATATAATTTTTTGTAATAATCTTGAAATACGGAAAAACATTAAAGCATTATAATGAATAACACGAAGCATAAACTTAATTTTCCAGACAAGTTATTCGACATTTAAACTTCAAGGTACTTTATTGTTACGCTTACCTTTATTTTTTAAGAAATAATCTTCATTAAATTTTTTTGTGCATGGAAATCTGGGCACGGTTTAGGATGCATGTTCATGTTATCGAGACGTTTATAATTAGGTGGTTTATCTTTTGCTCTACGTAAATTTACCTTGTTTTCTAGTATATTGCAAAACTTTAATTATTTAATTAATAAACATGAATATCGAATGAAAAAGTAGAAAAGTGGAAAAGATTTTATGATCATAGTTTTATCAAGTATGTAGAGGAAGATTATTACAATTTGAAGATATAAAAAAGATGAATAGACAATAAATTATCTGATATTGAAATTTTGTTAAAAAATCTAGACAAAAATAATGATGTCCTAAAGTTGCTTATAAAAATTTTGAAGTATTGTACTACTTCTCGAAAATTTTATTTCTCATCAATTTAAAATTAAAACCAGTGTCCCTAATTTTTCATTGAATCACTAAGTGGGACGTAATTTTATGTTTTAGAGAGAAGTCGCTTTATTTAATTATTTAAACATATCAGCTGACTAAAGATAATACCTTTAAAATTAAACCTTAGACATACATAAAATATTTAAATCTTGGAATCGAGTAGTTAAATATAGAATATAAGCTTAATTCAACACTTGACTTTGTGTTGAAAAATTATTTCCTAACATTCATATATTAAATCTGTAGATATATCATTACTTCTACACTTATATTTCCAGAAATAATGAAAATTAAATTAAAATATAAATACTTAAACTTCTTTGTATAATCCGACAAAAGTCCAAACAGTTTTGAGTCCAACCAACAAGAATGAAAATAAACTATTATATATAGAAAAAGAAAATTAATCACAAAAATGAGAAGTTTTGTACTTTTTTTAAGAAAAATGAAGTTATTTTTCATAAAAGTTTGTATAATGATTAAAAATATATATCATATGCAGATTATGTCCAGTTTTACTTTCTATACGAAGAAATTACATCCTAATCCACGGAACCTGCAATCACGACAAGATCATTGAGAAAAGCCATGTAAAACACAAAAAGAGTGGGGAAGAACACATTCATTTGCACAAATGAATAAAGGAACGTTATTCTTGGTTAATAGTTTACTTTTAATTAACTCGGGAAATGACTGTGTGCTCAAAAAGCGATTTTGTTTACTTTTAATAATCGTTCTTATAAGTATAATGTACTTCGTTAGTTTTTATGGTTATTTTTCTTACTTATTAACAATTGTTAATATATATATATATATATATGTATATATATACATATATATATATATGTATATATATATATATATATATATATATATATATGTGCAGGTCTGATGATTGCTTTTTTATTACATGTTATAATCGCAAATAATATTATATTTTTTACTCTTTCCTAATTGCAAATCGCTGAAATGTTTTTTTTTAAACTAAGAAAAAATTCCAGCTTTTTCTTAAATTATGTTCTTTTTCTCCGACACCGTGACCATTTTCGTCCGTCTCCTGTTTATTCCGGTATCGAATAGAAAATTTAAAATTTTTGAAGGAATACTTAATTAACAACTTACAAAACACTATAGCCTACAAATGCATATACACTAGACGCAAAATACACCCTTAGAAATACCGTTTGTTAGTGTAAAACATCTTAAAAACCGCTGCGCCTAATTTTGATTCTTTACATTAAATTTTAACTAATGTGAAAATATGTGTATTAGAACTAATAACTAGTTTTAATTATTTTGTATTATTTAAATTACGTCGAAACAACAATCACAAAATGTGTTATTATATTTTTAATTCGAATTGTATCCATCGATCAGACCAACTAACCAGAATGGCTCTGTACGACGATTTGATATTTCATATGCTGTTTTATTAAGGCAGGTACAACTAGTGACTACGACAATAATTTTAAGTCACCAATAACATAAAAGGCAAATGAATAAAATAATCGCAGGGAAAATAGATTAAGACATATTTAAATCTTTCACACCACCAGCCCTAAGGAATCCGCAAACCACTGAAACCTGCCTTCTCGTGACCTCTGTAAAAAACAGATTTTAGTCAAACTAAAAAGGGACAGTAAGGCAAACTAAATAGGGAAAGAAAGACATTATTTGAACGCGTAATTCACGAAACATTTTAAGAGATCGGTAATTTTTAAAAATCACGTTTGCTCGTTGTTTTCTTTCTTTCATACGGTCATATGTGCAATGTCATGTTCAACTTCCTAACGAGTAGAAATTGTATAAATTTCCTTTTAAAGCTTTCTAATGAATAAGCGTGAAAATCTCTTATTAAGATTAAATTTATCTACGCAAAAAATATCTTCAAAAAGCTTTCTTTTATATATATGGGATTGCTTGCTACAATAAAAAACTTTTCATTTAATACTGAATTTAATGATCTAAGCAATCACTAATGGTTTTTTTATCATTTTGTAAAAATAATTTTAGGACGAAATAACTATAAAGCCGGAAGTGCCGGACCACTTGCATGACAAACTTCTTTTTGGATCTTTAATTGTCATCATAAGAAGAGTTATGCAATTTAGAGATATATGTGAAAAATCGATTTACTATCTAAAATTGCTACCCATAAATACCATACAACAACAGCTTCTTAATCCATTTATACTCGGTTTATATCCATTACCATCTGACAATCCCCTGTCTCTTTTGAACCAAAGTTCCATCGCACAAACTGCACATACAAGTAAATTTTTAAAACAATCCTATTACACTTTTTTTGTAAGATCTGTTTGAGATATATACCGAAAAGAAATTTGTGCTTATTAATAATTAAAACCTGTTACAATAAATGATTAATATTTACTATTCTTTTACTTTTTAACGTGCCCTTTATTTCATTGATTCCTACTTCTCAATTATAAACAAGGCGTATAAATATTTATTAAATAACCTTTAAATAAGAATTTAATAATTACAAAAAGTGAATTATCTAGCACTTTCTAAAGCTGCTTACGTGCTTGCTTCCTCCGCCCTTCTTCCTAATACGTGTATTCTAGAAGTAAATAATTTTGATATATATTTAATTTTAATAGATAACAATGAATTCGTTATTGTAACTGTACTTTTCTAATATGTATACAAATATATACTATATCGGAATACAAATATATACTTCTAGTAAATCGCGATAAAGTATCTCGACAAGCCGACATTGTGGGCGCATTAAATAGGAATATTTTTACTTTCATGCCTTAAAGACACCTCATATTTGCAGCTCTCCATATATGCAATTCCGAAATTCTTTAATACCGATTGAACTCACTGTCTTATGACAATAATAAAATATGCTAAAAAACATACGTAAAATTGTCTGCAATTTATCAAAAAATTATAAAATACTACATTGATATAAATATAGGAGTTTAATGTTTACATTTCTAAAAAAAGTTACATTGTAAACTGTAAAAAGGAAAACGTTTTATGTTGTTCTTTGTTAGTTTCAGTACAAATAGTCTACCATTCAGTCTAATGTGATAGACACGTAGTTTGATTCGTATTGAAAGTGAGCAATAAAAAGCAGGTGGATGATCATTTGCATATAAATGAATTTGATCACGACTGGAGTTTTTTTTTATATTCATGTAGTACGAATTGTTATTTTCCAGGACCCAATGCTAATAATAGAGGATTCTATTAGATGTTGATATAGATAAAACGATGTTGGTGCCTAATAAATGAACCATCATAAAGGCGATTGCCTAAAACAAAGAAAAATACTAGTGAAAAAATGGAGAATAAAAAAATAGGTATTTCCATCCATAACAATTTAAATATATAATGAATTATTTATATTGTTTATATATCAATATTTATTTTATTTATATGGATACATATTACTACAATATTAGATGTTTTTTTTATTTATTTAGATATTTTATTTTTATTCATAAAAAGGTTTTTTATTTTTAAATTTAATATAAGCATCATGTACACATGACCGCCTTTTTAATCATAGGCTTATACATTTCAGAGTTCGAGTCAGAAGTTAGCAAGTAAATTTAATTTTACGATTAGTTTTTTTATGAGCATGGAAATACATAAACATTTTTATTGAAATTTTATATATAACGTATATTATTTATAAATCCGAAATTTTTTAATCTTGTTTACACTTACTGTCTTATTACTCACAAAATATTCTTATAATGTTTACAGGTACCATAGTGAATTCCACTTGAGTGCGAGTGAAAGCGTTCATAATTTTGAAGGTTATATTTCAACGAAATATATACATATTTTTATATTTTTCGATAAAAAGAGAAAAAAAAAATATAATAAAACAAAGTCCGCTGCCGCATCTGTATGTATGTCTGTATGTACGCGGTTTTCACAACTAGACCGATTTTGTTCCGATTTTCATTTATGGTCAAATCGTTTTAAGTGGAATGTTTATAAGTGTAAAACATATGAATACTTTGTGAAAATTACGCTAGTCAGCAAAATTGTTTCTCACATTTCTCTTATTGAAAGAAATATCTGGACGGAATCTTTCCACATTTTCAACTCTCAGATTTTTGGTAATAAAGTCCATAGGGGAGTCTAAAAACGAAATCTGAGTGACACGTTAGATCCTAGTGCTTCATAGGTCATCAAAGACCACTGATCTTTGTAGTTTTCAGCCTTATTGGTATCAAGGAAATGTTAGAATACATTTTTTAAACATTGGGCATGGGTGGGTTTTTATTAATTCCTTATTGGTGATCCAAAAAATATTCCTTCTTTCATTTTAGCGTCACTAACCAAATGGCGCCACTGATCAATTTTTCTTTCAAAATAAATATCTTTCATTACGTTTGTCCATCGCTTGTATGAAATATTTTATAAAACCTATTTTTAAGCATAGTAGCAGTAGAAGTATGGTTTTACAAAATGTGGAAACAAAACATTCTTTTATCCAGGAGTAAACGAACTGCATTTTAGCTCATCTTTTTGGTGAAATAGTTTTTTCCTAACATTGATATCTCATTCACAAAGAAAAGAGCAATATTTTGTGTAACCGAGTTGAAGACCTAATCAAATAGCGATCACCTTCAAATCTCTACATAATTTTCATTAGCACATACCATAGTAAGTTTGAAATGACTATTTAATTAAATTAGTATTTATTTAATCATATGATTATTTCGTGTTAGAAGCACGGACTACTGGGATAGATGAGATTTTGTTTCCATTGTGCAAAATAATAGCGTTTAGACTTAATTGTGGGGACTCCATGAAAGGACATCGATCTTTATTCACAGAGTTAGGGTTCCCCAACAAATTCTTCACAGAACTAATATTATTAAAGTAAACAAGATTCTCTCTGAGGGAGATAACTTCTTAATTCGTTTTCACGATTACGAAAGTAGCATGTTATAAATTAAGTAAATTTTATCCTATTAATTTGGATGATAAAACTTTTGCTTGCTTTTTGGATAAAGTCTCGATCTTATTTCAAGTCCTCTTGAAAACAAGGTGAGCTCGGTGAGACACCAAATTTATCTGGACCACTACTTTATAGAGGTCTCGGTACAGGTGTCTCTTCACTGTGGAGGATTGGTTTCCTTATAGGCGGTAAACTTTGAGTACTTGATTACTTGTTATCGCTTGTTCAGGTTTACTGTAGAGGTCTTTAATTGGATTCAAGTGAAATTAAGTCTGATACGTAATCCTAAGAGATTACGTAGAGATTCAGCTTATATCATTAGAGTTCCAAAATTCACATGGTGCGTTACGTTCACCCACTGAGTCGAAAAAGTAACAAAGGATACGCAGCATTCATGGAAACCCAATTTTTTATTTTGATAATGCATAGAAAACCCGAAATATTGAAAATAAAATTTCTAGTCTGTGAAATTGCTCCTTCTGCTAGTAAAAGTAAGTTATCCACACACATAAGGCAAAGGATCAAAATTCTTTAAATAAATTCTCAGTATATTATAAGATAAATGTTACTAAAAAAAATAAGAAGTGTTCATTTTAAAATAATATTTTGAACAATCTCTAATATTTTGAACAATATCTAATAACGCGAATCATATGAAAGCCACTGTTCTAAACAGTGTGGGTGATAAAACAAAAACTCTTACGGTTTTATAATGAAGGTAGATTAGCATAAATCACATACCTACTTCTGTGTAACAAAAAATATGTTGGTTAGTTTTACCTGGCCGTTAACCATGGATATCGATGATGTATATTAGCGTGCTTAAATCATTAGAGATACAAATGTATAACGTGATGGAAATAATGTAAGTCAATACCAGCATGAATTGATATATTGTTCAAAAGCCATTATAATCCTTTTGTTTATAAAAAAATGATCTTTCAAAACAATGTCCTAATCCTTGTCAATTTAAATTTCAAAATAATATTTCTCAGCTTAAAGGCATCAATTTTTTCTTGCGTAAAGTAATTTTTGCGGATGTAATATGTGATCATAAGGGCCCATGAATAATTATGACTTGAGAGAGCGGGTTCGATTTAAATAATTGTTACTGTCTTCATCCTTATTCTTCCATCCATATATATATATATATATATATATATATATATATATATATATATATATATATATATATATATATATATATAATGTAACAAAAGTGTAAACAAAAGTTCAAGACTTCGGAATATTTTTTCAGCCATAATTTCAAACCTTCAATTGTTAGAATAGAAATGAGAATATTGTCCTCTTTAAAGAGCTAACGTGAATTACAACAATGAATATTTAACATGAGAATTCCCTGAGGCAATTTAAGACTAAATTACTTAAATCTGTTCTCTCAGTCAGTCGTTGTTATATTCCAGTCAATTTAATAAAATTAGGACGAGTTTGCAAGGCATTATATTTCATTCTACCGTTGTTGAATGATGCGCGTAATTAAAGATACTATTGCATAAAAGAAAATACACTTTTCAGTTATATCGAATCACACACATATACATATGTAATTGAAACACTCAGTAGTAAATATATAAGGAAACAGTTTAAAAAAATTAACGGTGTAACTGAGAATAATGTTATATAAAAAAAAGAATATTTTTGCATTTCGTTTTAAAAATTTCTAATAGTTTTGAAAGATAAAAAATCGTCTGATTTTTGGACACATCTGCGTTTAAAAAATTTTTAAGGTAAAATTCAATTGTTTGACAAATTTTTAAGGTAAAGTTAAATAGTTGAATTGTCGCCGTAATTATTGGGTTGGGCAGAAGTCATACCGCCTTGGACGGTGAGATACGTCGCAGGGATACGGGTTTGGTTCCCAGTAGTTCGTAGAGCGGGAATTGACTGACGTTTCGATTGACCTTACGAGGTTGCTTTCATAACAATAAGTCTGCCATATGTATTAAATAAATACATTAACGAATGTAAACGAAATAAGTAAATTTTGAAAATTTAAATGATACAAAACATCATCAAACATCATATATATATATATATATATATATATATATATATATATATATTACACTACATAGTACAAAACAAAGTCTCTGTCTGTCTGCCTGTCTCAATACAATAATCTCAAAAAATTCTGCACGGATTTTCATACAATTTTCACTAATAGATAGATTGATTCACGAGGAAGGTTCAGGTGCATAAAAAGCTTTTGTGTAATTTGGTCAAACTATGATAAAAATTGTCAAGTAAGTGGAAAAAATACATGACATCTCAAAGCTGTGATTTTTTTTAGCTCCTAGTATCTGAAATGACCATAAATAAAGCACAGGGGCAGACTTTAAACGTTGCTGGAATTGATCTCAGTGTTCAATATTATTCATACGGCCAATTATACATTACCCGATCAAGTGTGACATCAAAAAAGAAATATGTTTGTTTTTGCGCCTAATCTCCGGAAGTAATAAATGTTACGCATATGAAAAGAAATATTTTAATTTTGTCTATAAAGATACGTCTTCTGAATTCAAATGTTAATTTTCTTGCAATAATTATTTTATAATTTGTATTATAATATACTTTACTAAAATTTGTAGTTAACATTTAGTAAGCGTTACGTTGTTTTATGAATAAAAAGAGTCAGAAAAAACTCCATGAGTCGTGTTTTAATCTAATCTTTAAACTCTACGCAACAGTCCGACAGATGTACTTATAATTTATATATATATATATATATATATATATATATATATATATATATATATATTACACCACATGAATGATCCGGATATAGACACTTAATGCTACTACAAAGATATATAATTGATTTAAGTTGTATATAAATTGTCCGATCTATGACGATAATTACAGATTAACTCGAAAAAAATTTATACATCTGATAATTTACCTTCCCATTACGCGCGAAGATAGGTCAGGTCGCTAGTAATCGAAGCAATTGCTATACTTGACGGTGTTGGAGTATACGACTAGCTATTATTATGAAATAACCTTGCTTGGTGCTTGTTCCATGAAAAATACGTGTTTTTCTTAATTTTACGTTATTTTTACGATGCTCAAAAATAAGATGAGTTGTAAGTAATATTAGTAACTGAGCTAAAAACAAGTGTAATTGTTACTTAATCAATAACAAAGAATAAGATTTTATTTTTAATTTGCGTATTTCTTAGCAAATCTTACCGGATCAAATATTGGATTAAAAATGATGATGTAATAAATTTGCATATGCTTTTAAATATAATCAGGTCAGGTCAGGTTTTATTGTTTTTATTTTGAAATAACCAAAAACATATTTATCTGAGTATAAAACAATGTAGATTTAATACAAAAATAGAAATATTTCATTAAAATGCAACGTTTAAAGTATATACGAATATATTAAAATGTTAAGAACAAAAAACTATTAAAGACAAGAACGCCTTGATTTTTGCAAAACCAATTTGACGTTACTGTTATAATTCAAAGCAAGACGTCTTTGTAAGAGAAAAATAGAAATATTTCATTAAAATATATTACATTGTACTTCGTTGCCCTATAGTAATTCGCTTACAACAATCGAGCACGGTTTAATAACAGTGACATTATATAGTACCAAATTAACTCACGTGTTTATCAGGATTTGTGAAGGTGAATATCACCATCATGATATAGTAGGGCGTCCACCAAACAATGAAGGCGACTACAATCACGACGGATATCCTCAGTGACTTCATCTTGGCGCGGTGGATCAGGCGACGCCGGTTAAAGTCGGGAGTCAAGTACTTCTCGTGTCGCTGGACTTCCGTCTTGAATACCTTTTCACTCCCTGTAAATACAATGCTGGATATAAAGAAAAGCGAAGTTTTTAAAATAAATGTTCTCCTATGGAATATAGCCTCATAAGAGTGATCATCTTTGGTAAATAAAGTAATTAAAAATTAATGCATATAGACGTTTATTAATGTAACAAAGTTTGATAAACAATATGTATTGTCCATATAAAATTATATTTATAACCAAAATTTATTTTGATAAAGCTATATATTTGGTCTAGATTTATTATATTTATCAGTTCTAAGGTATATTCTTTCAAAAAATTAATTTACTATTTTTCCTGTTACGTGAAATATGACTTTCTGAAGTAGATTTGAATACAGAAATGGAAAAGACAAACCAATTTGTCGAAATATTTTGAGTAATATGGTAAGAAATAATAATTTAAAGTAATAAATGAATCTGATTGCCAAATCTAACTCTATCCCAAGCAGAGGCAAAATTTTAAAACTTTGTCAACAGATAATACAAATTTGTAATAATCAGGCCGTTAATTCGTAATAATCTAGAACTGTCAGAAAATATTACTTTCTGACAATTTCAAAAATTACGTGTTGTCTGAGTAGCAGTCTTACATTTTTGGTATTATGTAAAACAAATTTAAGACAAAAATTTTCAATCATTTTCTGTTGTTACTAAAAACTACAAGATCACTTAATACCAGCTGTTAAAATATATGATGGTAGTATGATTTATAGTGAAATTAGCTAAACAAAAATATGCTTAAAATTGATACGCGTATAAGAAAGTAATTATTTTCAGAACAACCTGATACCTATTAAGTATTTCAAAAGATATTTAAACTCTTGTACTTAAGAAAATATTTCGCTTGACCAAAATTTCAGGTAATAAAGAATGTATCCATGTTACTGTGAACTAATAGGTTATAGCACGTATTACGTTGTTTAATCCGAAAATAATTGTGATTGTGCGGGTTATGCTAACTTCTTATTTTAGTTTCAAAGATAACATTCATGATTTTCATCCAACAAATAAACGAATCAGTGTTATACAATAATTTTAATTGGCAGGATTGTGAGCACGGCTATAATCTATTACCGAGTTGTTTATGTAACAACCGACAACGCGCGAAACTCCAATATTAAATTTGTAGCCGTCGGCGAGTATAAAGCAGTCAATTATCTTAAATACATACTTTAGCCCATTTACCAAAGCACGTAATATACATACGCTGGGGTCTCAGCTATGGATAAATCTTATACATTAGCTTATACTGACATCTGTCAAATGCAAAAGAGAAAAGTTAACAATATCAGATAAGAAAACCAGACTTCAACCAGACAAAGGAGCAAGGTAATTTTATCATTAGAGGTAGCATGTCACTGTTGTTGTCTACGCCATCACGTTGAAGAAAGTACAGATTGATAGGTAATTAAAAATAAATTAAAACCACGGATTAATCAAATCTGCACGAATTGTTTTCATAGATTGATTATTTAATAATAGAGGAAAAAATGGACTGTATAAAATAGGGAAAGTAGAAAATTTATTTGAATAATATTATACTATTAGTCTAATTAAATTTAAATAAAAACGACTTATAATTTTGAATACGTAATGCATTTCAGCATTCTATTACATCTAATTCCGATTTGACTGAAATAATCGTTTACACTCAACACTAGACAAGCTAGTGTAAAATTCATATATTCAACTGTGACGCAGAGGTAAGGCCACGTACAAATTATTAGGTTATGCGAGATCCTGTAATAGATTGAGCAAAAGAATGTTTATTGATCCGACATTTTATTGAAATGAACATTGTGTCTATATTAATGTTTTTGGTATTATGTCTTACACGCCATCATGTTTATTATAATAAACACCACATGATTTCTCATATTCATCACTAAAAAAATGTGTTAATTTCACTAATACCTTTTTACTTCTTTCTTTTTATAAATGCGATATTACAATTCCGTGAACATGCTTTGACATAATTTTCCTCATATGCGCAAAAATATAAGAATATTATTTTCTTCGTCGCGTTGTTCTAATTTGTCACCACAGTAAAGCGATGAGTTTTATTCCAACAAATATACATAAAAATGAATCTCTATTTGATTTAAGGAAGAAAAAATTTTGGTAAAAAAAATAATTGCTACTTCAAAAATGAATGAGAAAAAGTTCAAAAGTTAATAATAATAATTTACATGAAATAATTACATATTGGCATAAAATATATTTTAAACATTGTGTCTGAAAGAATGTGACTGAAAGAAGTTAGCATAGACCTACAATGAAAAGTTTTTCATTCGATGAAAATTAATATAAAACATAGCGATTTGAGAAAGCCGTTTTTCTCAAGCTACACTGAGTATTAATATATAAGATATCGTTTTTCATGTTACACAACGAACATCGTACAATTCACCTACAATTTAATATGTCTATTTTAAAAACTTCGATAAATAAAATAGAAATCTGTAATCGCCCCGAGTTTATTTGACTCCAAATCATTATGACATATATAGAAATAACATAATAAAAATTAAACTAAGATTCACAATTAATAAAAATACGATTACAAATTTAAGGACAATGAGATTTATTTTAGGCTGACACTGACCATATGTGAATGCATTCAAAATGTTTAATTTAAAAAGAAATATTCTGAATTTGAAGACAACATTCATATGTAAAGCATTTCATGAGTTAATTTTTCTAATATATTCATTAAAGTAAATAAGATTTATTATTATATCCATCATAATTTATTTAAAATCTTATTTTTGCAATTTTACACTAATTTTTTTTCCAAATATCCCTTTTAATTCTTTTAAGGATATTATATTTTCAACATGCGGAGACAGAAAAATACGCAAAAACTTAATGAAAATAAAACCACCTTATGGGCAAAAGCGTGTGAGTATATACGTAGGGCCATCTATTCGGTCACACCTTCTGAATGAGAAAGCAATCGCCCGTGATGTAACACGAAACAGCAAGTCACGGAACGATTTAGCCTAAAAGTTTGCCTTAATTTTTTTTTCAAATGAAAGGGTTGCACCATTCAATAACCGCTCACAGGGCATATATTTTATTTAGGGTATCATTTTATTCTTACATTTAAAGTAACAAAAATGTATAAACATGTGTGGCAAACTTAGTCCCTTAAGATTGAATTTACCTCCTATGCGAAGAATATTCTCAGTTACGATGTAATTTTTATTACGTACGCAATTGAAATGTTTTTGTTTTATTTCGGTTTTGGTATTGACAATTTATCTTATTTATTATGTTTAAATTAAATATTTACGAAAGAAAATCCGAATATGCAATAAGTACTAAAAGGAACACAAATGAGTAGGTATACAAAATAAAAAAACAATCAACTTTGACAGAATACTACTTTTTTGTCATGTATTAGCCACTAACCAAGCCCACAATTACATTTTTAAGACATTCAATAGAGTAGAAAAATAATGTAGCGATTGAACGCCACCCCATGTAACTCATATAAGCCGACGGTAATTAATAAGTACTTTAGAGTAATAGATCTTACTCCAGATAGATAAAATAAAATATATCTTCGTTCTAAATGACAGAAGCACAAAGTAGTAAAAAGCAACGATCTAATTTTATCTTGTCAAACAAATTGCTATTTCATCATTATTAGTTAACTGGATTAAATTTCCTTTCAAGGATAATATTATTAAACTAACAAATACTATATCTAGATTTATATTTGCTACTTCGACAAATTATTAGATCTACCGTAGATAAACGAGACCGCTAATAAATAATAATTTGTACAAAAACATTCATAGAAAATTAAATTTTATTTCTTTTTAAAATATTATTAATAAAAAATATATTGGGTTAAATAATTATATTCGAAACTAAATGTGACATTTTTGGTGTGGTTAAGTTTTCAAAACAAAGTCAAAAATTCAATAAAATTATAAATGTTTTCCTAGTAACAGTTAATAAATTCATATCAGTTGATTTACGCTTTTCTTTACAAACAATATTCAAGTAACGAAGTAATTTTACGTTTCTAGAAATAGAGCATGTTTGTCTTTTAAGTATATGAATTAATCCACCAAAACTAGTACATTTTAAAATCCTTTATTATGTATAACGTGATACCATCTACATATATAATTTATTAGTTATCATTTATGAAATGCACCTGATTTTATTTTCCACTAAGTTGTGCGCGGGTTTATTGTACTCAACGATCAGCTTCTAGATAATTAAATCTATTCATGATGGTAATTCATGAGATATAGTACGATTTAGCCTTCTCAATTCGTGAGTAATATCTAGAAGTCGATAGCTTCTACGTTTGTATGGTTAACCCCATTATTTTAATCGTAACTAATTATCACAAATTATTTCCACTTAGTGAATCAAATAAATACACAAATGAGTGAACAAAATATTTTATTGGCATTTCAAATAAAACCCAATTTCAATTCGTTTTAAGTTCATCTTTTGGTCAGATTAGGCTCTCTTTTAAATTGTTGTTCTAATATTTAGGAATGCTCTTTAAATCCATTAAATTTATTCTAAAATAAATCGTAAATATAAAATAAAATTAAACTTTATGTGAACCGACCACATCTAAACTAAAATCGAACGCATACTCCAGCTTAAGTCAAGACAAATTATAATTTTATATTGAGGATTCCTATTAGTGACTATCTAACCTAATAGCAGTAAATTATTGGCGTTATTATTTCATGCTTAATTAACCCTGATAATCACTTACACAAATTTATCACCTTTATATCTAATCTGTGAAAAAAGTATTGACGAAATAATGATCGTATATTAAAACGGATATATCCCCAAGAGTAAGGAAGATAGATTCTAGTATTTATATCAGTTAAGTTGCTAAAATATTATTGACGAAATTTCCGATTTTCGTACTAATAGTAAATCCTTGCTATTTGCATTGGATTAGAAATAACGAAACGTTTTGTTTCAAAACCTTCCTTTATTTAGTTTCTGTTTAAATTTTTCGTGATTTTTGTAGATTTACTGGATAAACCTGATTTCATGTAATGAAATAAGTTGGATTTTACTAGATTGTACTTCATTTCACTACAAATATTTATTCAATGAATACAAAATTATATCAATGGGTTTTAATATATTTGTCTGTTGTTACGGATTTGGTAAAATACAATACATGTTGAAATACTTATAGATGATGATGGTTCCATAAAACAACAATAAATATTTACCGCAGGTATTCAAACGTAAAAGCGTAAAAACAAAATATCAGGTAAAATGTTATAAAATAGACCTGCAGTGATATAACCTTTACGGCGTTATGAGACCTTACACATATGGTCACTATCATTCATAACAGATAACGAGGCGAGTTTATTTTTTAGATCTTTTAGTGTTTAGTAATATAAAATTCTTTAAATTCTAATGGAAAAAAATAAATATCTAGTAGTCTTTAGAAATCCAATTACTAAATTACCCAAAGTTAATATGAAGAAGTTATCTCGACAGATTCCGGACTGAAGTATAAAAGTCATTTCCATTGAATTTATTCCTACGAAATAGTAATAAAATGTTTACTTTTTATAGAAGCTGGAATACAATTTAGATGTGTTGACAAATTTAAATATTACGTTAAGTATTATGTGAACGGATTATTTTATGGAAAGTCTTAGTACACATAATAAATATCATGGAGTATGTTTAAGCTGCTTTTGGAATAAATCGAGAAAATATTTATCATATCAAAAATATGAATTTAAAAAATTGGCCAAATTCGATAAAAAAATGGGTTAGTCAGCTTAGCTGAATAAAAGAAATAAAATATTAACAGAATTCAAATTCTAAACTGTCCCTTACAATTAATAGAAAAACAATATTGTTTGTAAAAAAATACTCGTATATTGTTTAATCTTAAACTTAAGGATGTAATTTTTACGTTGCAAATTATAGATAAATGGCACATGTTTGAAAACGTGATAAAATTAGTGCACACACAAAATTACAGATCTGTAGGTGAAATGAATGTTGATGGGTCGAATGTAACTCGGAATGATTCGTGTAAATACATACACTGTCCGTGTCCTCTATACAAATTGCCATACTTTTAAATAATATTTGAATCCAGTAATACGTGAATTTAATATTTTACAACCTGTATGTCACAATGCACACGACGAATGCAGATAATTTTTATTTGTACGCAGTTCTATAGACTGATATATAATTCATTACAATACGCCATATGGCCCAGATCGGGACAAGATTCTTTATTTAGTATGTACCCTTGTACAGTTTTATATAATCTTGCAAAAGTTGAGAGTGCTTCTTAATCTTTAACTTAAATCGTATGTTATATTTATATTTACTTGTATGTTGCTTAGTCTTTAACTTAAAAATGTAACTACGAAATATTAAGGCACATGTTTGAAAACATAACAAATAAAATTAGTGGATACACAAAATTACAAATCTGTAGGTGAAATGAATGTATCAACATTCATACAGTTTTAAATAATCTTGCAAAAGTTGAGAGTGGTTCCATTTTGATTAGTTTATATTTATTGTACACTAAGAATATGATATTTAGAAGATTAAAAGTTTCTACATCATTTAATGGATACTAACAATCAAAATGAATGAAACTACGTAAATATCTAATTGCAAGTCGAAAGAATTATAAATTTCAGTTGGCTATATATACGTGTGTGTGTGTATATATATATATATATATGTGTGTATATATATATATATATATGTATATATATATATATATATATATATATATATATATATAGAGAGAGAGAGAGAGAGAGAGAGAGAATAAAATATTCATCAAAAATAGTTTTTGAATATGGTCACTAAATGCGTTAAAATATGGATTATATAAATAACATTTGCAATAAACTTACGAAATCTAATTTGTAGTAAATCTAAATAATCATAATATTAATATGTTTGCTTTTGCATTTGTGTTTCTGATATCGAATCTTTGACACTACACAATTAAAAAAAATTTATTGCTGATTTCAGCTAATTTGGCTTAAAACATAGAACTGTTATACAAACAAGCAATCTTATTAATTTAACAATAACGATAGTATAGTTCGGTGGTAGTGTAAAAATTAGATCAGGACTCATTACGGTAAAACTATAAGAACATAGATTTAATTTTATGAAACAGTCAGTACGTATGCTATGCTCTGTGCATATATTACAATAAACAAAGTGTGTAATGCTTCGTACTCAGTTGACAAAGCGCACCACCCTGATTCCATTAACACGATACTGAACTAACTCTGAGGAAGTAATCTGTAGATCTTTTTCGGAATGATAGCTAATAAAATATCAAAATCAAGAAGCGGCTCTACACGTGACTCCTCAGGTCCAGAACTCGGTTGACGCAGTTAAAAACTAATTTACCCAAGTATTTTCCTGTAGGTCGTGGCGTGTGGTAATTAAACTTGAGCCCTCGCAGAAAAAAAACCAGATATACTGGATGGATGGCAGTATATAATCCTGCTGGAGGTATACGGCCCAGATGGATAACGGTTATCAACGCATTCGAATCGATGTAGAGCTCTGCAGCGTGTATTAGGGGCCAAGCATTGGCTTGAAAGTGCAGAAAACGTGACTGCTTTTAGTCGGACATGTAAAACGGAGAGAGAACTGACAGGTTTACCCAAAAACGATAGAGAAGAATTTCCAAAAACTTGACCGACTCTAAATTTGGAGGCCAATTTCGAAGTACGCCCAGGCCCTTTCACTCTCTTGAAAAGATTAATGACCATGAAAATGTTTGTTTGATTTTAAAAAAATGTTTGTTTATTTCCATAATCCCTTATTGTAAAATTTCCTAGACTTTTAGAAACAATCTTTGATTTTTGATTACTTAAAAAGGTCCCATAGATTTTACCACTTGAGCACATTTTTAAATATATTTTCTACTTTCTACCATTTGAAAACTATTTGTTGTCATAATTCAAGTTAAGACTTTCTTCACGATTTAAAAAAAATGCTGATTTCTATTTACTCGTAAATTTATTCTTAAAAATTTCCAATTGATTTTTGTCAAATTTCGTTTCATATCTATTATTTGTCGCATTTATCAAATACGAATTGTGAAATAACCAATTTTTCATTTCTTTGCCAAATTTTATTTTAATTTTCAAATCTTTGGAAGTAGAGATTTTACCTTTCATTAAGATTTGCTTTCTAATTTGCTCTTACGTTTTCATCTATTTCAAAATTTTGTTTCAATTAACCACAATCATTACACAAGTTAATTTGTATCAATATTCATTTATGGTTAAATTATTTTTAGAATGTTATATTTTATGATTTCATTTGTCATTTAGATATTATTCTTTAAAAATAATCCAATTGGTAACAGTGTTATGTAAAAGTAATTATGTTTCATGACATTCTATATATTCCGCATTCTAATTTGTGTGAAAATGTATCACCTTTAACTTCAGAGCGGTATCTTTTCATTTTTATGTGGTTGGTATTACTACCTACATTTTCTTTTATAAACAATTGTATGTACCAATGTAATTTATATTTGAACCTATTGAAATTTTGTATCAATAAATATGTACAATTTACCATTAACTCATGCAAGTTGAGCAGTATTTCCAGGTGAGTGGTTAGATGTGTAAACGCATGGTATTGATGAAAAGAAAAGAAAAAAAATGTTTAGTAGGAAACCAACAGTCATTCTTAGCAAAAGAATAAAACTTTATTTAATTATAAAATCATTATTAAACATTACGTCACTAGTTTATATATGTATTTATAGAGAATGAAAGTATAATTCCTTCAATAGATCACCAGATGGAATGCAATTCAGTACCACTGTTAATGATACAGACAAAATCGTTTATTTTTTTAGATGTCAAAGAAAGAGCAATGAGGAGTCGTTTTAAATACTATTTAGATAAATTGTTACTATATATCGTTATAAAAAACTATGTATCACGACGTATACAAGTAAACTTATTTTTGTTATAAAAATTTAAATACCGAGTCGTTAAAATATTGGCGGTTTCAGGAATGAGACAAAAAATCTTACAGGTATGTAATAAAAATGAAAGATTAGAAATATAACGAGACTTTTGTGTCTTATGTGGAAATTTGTTTATTTTTCATATCATCTTGTCATTTACGTCATCATGAAATCAAAGTATTTATGGGATTACCGACTATGACTACACGAATAATACTTCTGATTCTCGTGTAATTATTTTAAACAGTTACGACCGTTGAGAGGCATCAAATTTATTCAAAGAAAATTAAATCAGAGTACTGGTCTAAACAAAACTGCTGAAATTAGATTAAGAAACAACGAAGTGCCTACAAGTGTACAAAAAACATAATTTGGGCATTTATTAACTGACACGTTTTATTTATGTATGTAAACCCTTATACCATATTTTACTTTATCAATAATATATCTTTTTTTATCTTTATCATGTGGGCTACGAAGGGCGTCAAACTATATGTTACTGAGATATGAGATAGAGTACAAATATTGCATAGTACGCCACCTCTCAGCGCAATAATAGTGATAGTCTAGCACTCTATAATTTTATCACATTGTATAACATTGTATCAATATATATTACCTATATGAAGTAACAAGCGGCATAACGCGAGCAAAGCACCAAATATAGCAATCAATAGGCAATTCATGATGGTGAAATATCGCACAAGTAATAAAATAATACATATGTTAGAAAATAATGATAATATATAGCCCGCATACTCGTTTCCAATTGCTATTAACTGCTAAATCGTAAATAATTCGGGTACCAGAATTTATTAATTAGAAATCATGCAATAAACTGTTGTAGTCGAATTATTTGTGACTGATTACCACTAAATTTTGTTACCATTTTGTGGAATTGGTATAACTGAGTATTCTCTATAATATACGATTTCATGTTACCGTCAACAAAATGAGCACTTTTAACTAACTTTCTAATGAGAGCGTCTCATAATTAAATAAGAAAAAGGTATTATCTTCCCTGTGTTAGATGTATTATTCCACTTCTTACTTTTGATTCATATGAGTTGTTCTAAATACAAAAATAATGAAAGTTTTGTTTTCTTCTTTCAAATATCTAGTAGTATCGTAGGTCACAAATGATTTATACTAAGTATATTATATTTCACTGCAAGAAATTAATTTTCATTTTTTAATTGACTGATTGCATTCTTTGAAGTGTAACCAGTCAATTAATTGATTGAATCGGAATATAATCGCTGTTTTTTTTAATGAAAAGAAAGGTTTTGATTTTTCGTTTTTAGGGTTTGGCACAGAAACAACTTAATTAATAAAAATGCGACTTTTACCATAATATAGACGAATACTATAAGCATAGCATTCGTTTATCTAATTAGGGTTTACAATCTGATTTTATAATATGTCGATAATGAACAATAGATATATTAAAATAGGAGTCAAAATGTTCCTTTATTAAAATAATATATGAGATGTCAGATATAATAAAAACGAACCATAATGTTCAATAATATAGATTTACACACGCACACACGCACACACGCGCACATGCGCACACGCGCACGCACACGCACACGCACACGCACACACACACACACACACATATATAAGGTACTTAGTTTTTGTCTTGTTATTAATTACATTTTGCCTAAATAAATTTCATAATTTATAAATTATTTGTTATATCTCGCTTTTAATTGCCAAGTACGACTGCAAAATATGTCTGAGTTAAAAAAAATAAATCGTTCTAGCAACATCAAAATAACGTTACAAATAATTTTACACTATAATCATTTCTACAAAATTAATTATTTTTTCATACTAATCATTATTTAATGCATTGCACCTCCTCCCAGCTTCCCCGCCCCTGCCTTCTGGCTCCGCATGATGCGTACCGTGTTGCCCCGCATTTGTTCCTCACCCGCGCGCCAATGCCATGTCACCAAATGGCGTCTATTAATTATTATTATTCTGTTGATACTATCGATAATTCGACAATTATTTTATTGAGGGAAGCGTTTGCCTCTATGCAATATAGGCATGCTTACTAATTTACAGCACACATACATTCTAGGCCAAGTGGCCAGGGCTGCCAAACACGTGGCATTTGGGCGAGCTGTGCCACTCAGAAACATGCATATTAAGAGTCCGCACTAGGCAAAATAGCAAAATATCAGTTGGATGTGCCATGATTTCGAGTAATAGGCCTAAGACGGTTTTTTTGGGACTTTTCTTAAATAAATAATGTTGAAAATAAAAATGTTTTACCTTTAAATATTTTATAATTCATTAGCAGGTTTGCCAAAAATAAATTCATGAACGAAGAACGCAGTATAATGTGTGAGTTACGAGCTATTATACAATATATCAATTACGAATGTCCGACGACGATCAGAGCCTCCACAACCAACATTTCGTTCGACTGCTGGTGGCTGAATTGTGGCCTATAAATTTCAGCATACGTTTTAATCATCGTATGTTAATTCCATCGTAAATATTAAAACAATGGCTCGCATGAATTAATTTATAAATTCAGAAACTATGCGTGAATCACATATAATATTCTCGAAATCGGAATGGGTCTAATACTTGAAATCCTGGTGGACTCAACTAATTATACACCCTTAATAAAAACAAATTTCACGAAATTTATTTTCCAATATTTTTGCAAATTACATACCTCATACTTTTTATTTATTTTTTGTTGCATTGACAGGTGAGATTTGATTCCCCTTCTCTTATATATAATATTATTGTCGAGTCAACCCTACACAATGCGCCATTAATCACGCACCAGAGCGTGACCGTAACTGTCAACAAAGTAAGCGTTGTCTGCGGGCCATTAGAATTATGTTAGTTTACACGCAAACATCGCATCATTTCCTAGTTATATTTTTTTCGGTACCTCAAAGGAAAGTACTTAATAGAGTCTTCTACTGTACGTTACTAACGTAACGCTAGCTCCTATTCTGTGATTGAAGTTAACGATTGGGAAACTTAGATATTTGCATAGCGACTGTGTGAGGAAAAAACCGCAAAAATAAAAGTAAAATGAGTTTACCCCGGATTAATTACAAATGTAATTTGAAAATAATAAAATTTTAGAAATTGATAAAACTAAAAAAAATATTTAAAAAAATTTGATTTTTTTCTAAACAGTCGCCTTTACTAAATCTTCCTACATTTTACTATATTATTAGTATTTTATTTTTCTTCTACCCTAACTTGTATGCCTAAACTGTAGGCTATTGAAAACCTCATCCATTCGGAGGTTTTTGCGTGATACATGTCCAACAAGATAGACCAACACTTCTCCTCATCCTGTGGAGAAACCTACAAAAAATTTTACTCCTGAAACGCTCAACTACACAATAATGACAACCCTATCAAAATCCAGTCAATAGTTTATGCGTGTTGTATGTACCTATAAACAGATCAAAATGTTTAATGCGGTCGTTTCTTTATAGTTTCAGAATACAGTTTTTTTCAAAATCTTTTAAAGGCACGTATTTATTTAACTTTTTTAATCATTGTGTAAAGTATACTTAAAATTGGCAATGCTGTACCACAAATATGTTGATTCATATAATTGATAAATAAAATCCAGAAGACTTAATCCATACAGATAGTCCAGCAAGAACCTAAACATATATGGTAGTATTAAAGACTTTAAAGTGGTGAAACGTCTTTGGGTGCAAAGGACAATATTGACGTGATAATTGCAATTAAAAGTCTCAATCGACGTGTTACTCAATGTTTTTTAAATGCATAACTATTGATGTAGCAGCTTTGTGGCATTTTCTAATGAGCGTCACTCATTTTGATACCTAGTGCGCCTTCTAACATTTTATTAGATTAATTTGATACCTGTGAAAGGTGCACTAGATAATTAGCTTACGTAGTAAAAATAATACTAATATTCGATAATATAATCGATATAGAATGCCAAACAATATTGATTCTTAATACCATATACGTAAACCTGTCATGTAGCATATACGTCTGTGTCTGTATACAATATACGTAAAATTTAATTTTAGCCCCATTTGCAAAGTTCAATTTGATTCCCTAGATAGACGACCTTTTACGTTCATATTTTATTACTTACAATATCACGATAAAATAGCCATACAGCGACAAGTGTAGCCCCTGGACGCTATTTTTTTTTAAACCAGACGTGGGTTCTACGCGACATAGGAAGCAAAACGTAATGAACAAGTTTAGGTGCGACCGTTTCAAGTAGTTATTTAACCTTACTCCGTAGACGGGCATGACGAAATAATGAACGAATGTGAAAAAGTAACGTCTAATGTTGAATGTTAATATATTTTAACGAAACATGTAATGTTTATTACAAGAAAAATTTTAATTAATCTTCGAGTGAAAAAACATTTAAAATATACAAGTGATATATTGAAGATGTTTTTATGAACACAAATAAAATATCACGCTAAAATATTAAATTTATATTAAGTGTTCAAATAAATTTGTACGTTTTATTAATATTGTAATAATGTAAATTTTTTGCTTTAACCTTTCTTTTACGGGAAATTTAGACAATTTTTTATTATATTTTACTAAAAATTTTCAAATAGAATTAAAGTGACGCATATTGTTTTGTACAATATATCCTCGTACTACTTTCATATATTAGACAAAACCATGTATTTGAGCAGATATATTTACTTTTTATGAAATGATTAACTTATTTTGAATATATTTGGCGTTAATTTTGTAGACATTAATTATTCACAATTAAATAAAACTACGTGATGTAGTATTATTTCTACATTCTTTAAGTTCTTTACCACGACCTAGGTTTCGTTGTATTACAACATCTTCAGGTGGGCTATTAGCAAAAATGTTTACTAATAACCCACCTGGAGATGTTGTAATACAACGAAACCTAGGTCGTGGTAAAGAACTTAAAGAATGTAGAAATAATACTACATCACGTAGTTTCATTTAATTTTGATTAACTTGTATAACATGTGTGTAATGTTTGCACTTGACGTTTTATAATAATACCTTAATTATGGCAATCTTAAATAGGTCATCATGTCTCATTGTGCGTAATTATCCCAAATGAAATTATATGTGTAACCACAAAATTAATAAAAATTATAATAGTATATTGAACTGTTTTCCTGTTCTATCGTTATAGTATAAAAATCTTTTGAAAACCGTAGTCGAATATAACTGTAATATATTTTTGTGAATGTAAAGTCATTTTTTTTATAATTAGGTCTCCTCTATATCTGTAATCCATAAAAATTACATTCTAATAAAATTTTGCACGCTATAATCTTTAGGAGAAACTATTTCTAATATTTATTGTACATAAAATCTATACTTACGTCACTTAGTTTCAAAAGTGTTAATGACTATAATCATGCTTCTCAAACTTCTGCATTGAACCATATAGAATATTACCTAATAATTAAAGTAATACGTAATTTATAATTATCAAAAAAGTGAGGTTTAATTGAATTACACTGTAAATAATAAAATTAAATTTAAAGAAATATATAGATTTCCTTAAATCAATTGACATTTCAAAGAAGTCATAAAAAATTTCAACTGTTTTGTTCATTTTGAATTGATTTTCATTTACTTATAGTTTTAGCGTTTGAATAGAATAAAAATTTCGAAGTGTCAAAATATTTTTAAAAAATTAAATTTTCTAAAAAATCTGTACATAAAAAAAAATCATATTTCATTTTAAAAATTACAATCAGAAAAAAAACCTCTACTTTCGTACTGAATTAAATTCCACATAACGTCATGTTTTAGTTCGTTTTCTATTAATGTTTGTTTATTCTGAATTAAAATTGAATATAGTTACCTCATAAGACTACCACTAGAAATATTCTTTATTCGCATAAACTATTTAACAAAAATAAACACAAACACATTGTTTACATTTCTATCTTATCGTTTTCTCGACAGAATTTTAGCAAATTAATCTAGATGAAACAAAATACAATTAAGTGTAATGCTCAATATTTAGGTAAAAAAATATTTATTGTTACGAAATCACCAAATATTGAAATATCTTTTTTCAATCTGTTATGTAATGACCGTTTGTCAAAATATCTGTTTCGAATCGTTTCAATATGTACGTCTCAAAAAATTTGAACATACATTTTCACAAATAAACAAACAGCAAATACTGGACAAACTCGTTACACAAATATGTCGCTCAAATATGTAGCAATTACTCGCAAACAAATGTCCAAACATTATGTAAATATATTCAAACGTTCAGGAATAATAATGTGTATTTAGAACAATGAATATTTATGGGTGCTTGGCAAGGTGGGAAAAGCTGCGCTGACGAGACAGCGATAGATGAAGAAGGTGTTAGTGTATTTTGGATTAATACATAAATTTTGACATCCAAAAAAATTGAAGAAGTACATAGATAACTCTTACCTGGAGTCAAAACGAAATGATTTTGTTCTTACCAAAAAAATTCTGACGAAATTTTCTCAAAATAATCACAAGTACATTCATGTTGCATTATTTACTTTAATATTATATTTTTCTCGTGGTTACTAAGTAAATATGATCTGGTGACGTGTGTAATGGACACTTATTTTACTATACCACAAAATCAAGCCCAATTGAAAAAAAAACAGACTGAAAAAGTTTAATTTTAAGAAATGGAGATGAAAGTTATTAATTGGTTTAATGTTTTATATTAAGTTGTTAATTTAATGATAGTATATTTTATAAAAATGTATTTTTTCTTAAAAAAATTATTATCACTACTTGTATACAATACTGGAAGAATCTGGAAGATCTTTAATATATAATTTAAGTACCAATAAAACACACACACACATATGTATGTATATATTCAACGATTTTTTATAGTTCCTACGTTATAATTTGTTTTAAGTTTTTTTAGCTAAACTCATAGATTGCAGACAAAACATTTCTTTGTGACATGGATAATTATTATAGAAACTTGATTTTTTTATCAACTAGTTAACTAACTGACCTATTTGGTATAAAAATACATACTTCTATAGGTCTCGATATGACGTCATAAAATTAATAAATAAGCAAGATATTCTAAACACCACGTTTTATCTTCATTTTCACGTCATTTTAAAGAAAATATAACATCATTTTTCTTTCCAGAGACTAGAAGAACAAGGGGTTGAGGCACTAATAAAAATTGCGGTTTGAAAGAATTCAGAATAAATCAAGTTCAAAATGTAGTTAGATATTTCTTTTTCCTCTTCATTTTTGGATGCCTTGTTAACATGTAAGTGAATATTTTTATTCCAAATAGGTCAGTTAGTCAACTAGTTTATGCACAAAATTAAGTCTTTATCACAATTATTTACGGCACAAAAAATATTTCATCGTCAATCTATGCATTTGGCTAAAAAACACTAACAAATTTATAACTCAACTATGAAGTCGCTGAATATACATAGGGATATTTCGGATAAGCCTTAATATTCTCTACCTGTTTACTTCACACAGGTAGAGAGTAACAGGGAAAAACACATACACACACATGTGTATATATATATATATATATATATATATATATATATATATATATTTGTGTGTGTGTGTGTAAAATATAATTTTTGGTCATTCTTAACTTTCCAAATTCTTTCAGATTTTCAAAAATTAATAAAACAGTTATGAAATTTAAAGGGCCGTAATTTCCTTTTACATTTAATTACTTTAATATTTGATTATTTATATTTTTTTATTAATTCCAAGAATTGTAGTTTACATTATTTATTTCAGGAATTGTATTTCCAAAAATCTGTAGATAGATCTGTAAATTATTAATAACCTGAAGTTGTGAAAATGTGAGAAAAGGTACTCATTTATTTATTTTCGTCTTACTTTTTGGTTTACCTTAGTAACGACTCGATGATTTTTTAATATTTTTATTGTTTTCAGCTTTCGTCATTGTATATCACTCTCAATTTGCAAATATTAAAATGATTATTAATTAGATTTATTATTATAGGTTCATTTCAGTAGTTATTACTTACCACTGATTTATGTTATAACAATTTACGAAGATCTTCAAAAAAAAATTCATGTATTTAATTCTTACAAGGCTACCTAAATATATTTGGGTAATTTTGGTTATTAAGATTTTACTAGTGTTCCTCGTTTTATATAAACAACTATGCATATACATATTAAACTATATTAATCACAACTTATTTTACTTAAACTAAAATTACAAGCGACCTCTTATAAATCAATTACTTAATTGTACGTTCAAATATTTACTTCGATCTAACTTCTAAACACTGAGTAAGCATGAAGTATATCTACGAATATTATCTTTACGCAAAAAATATTCGAGTGCTTTTGAATTTGAAGTTCACAAAACTTACGAATATGTTCATTACGTACGTAACTTATAATTTGCATCAATGCACTTTATAAAAAAATCATATGGGTGTTCAACTACTGACTGACGAGGAAGAATCGAAGCTTTTGTGACCGTATTCTTATCAAAGTCCGCTAATAATACGCTTTACAAAATAACCGGAAGAGCGTGTAATGGGAACGTCATGGGCAACTTCAAAGAGAACCTAAATCGATTCCAATTTTGAGTGCATTTTATCACCGAAAAGAAAGGAATGTAATTGTAGGCTTATCCAAAAATAGGTCAACGGGCTTCGATGACTGTGAAATATATCAGTTTATGAAACTTGTTGAATTAATTTTGCGGTGACAGTAACTTTATTTAGCAGGGTCTAATTCTGATTTAGTCGAATAATTCCATATTAAAATTTTGCAAATAATAATTTATAAGACGTAAAAAATTTCTACACACACATAAATTATATTTAATATATCTTATAAAGTATGAACATTTACTATTTTTACTTATTTATTATGTATTGATGCTATCTGATGAGACACCCCATTCTCATAGATTCTAATTAGCATTTCTTGAGTAATAAGGTTTTTCAAATATTTTTAGACTTAAGTTTTTTGGCCACGGATTGTGTTATTAATAAGTGGAACTGTAACGAAAAATGAAATATATTAGTATTTGGAAGAACGAGGTATGGATAACATTTGATGGATGAAAGGAAGGTTAATGACAGAAACAAACGTTTTGGAGATAAGAGAGAGATGAAATTAAATATATATATATATATATATATATATATATATATATATATATATATATATATATATATATATATATATAAAGTTACTATGTCATATATGCGAGTATATAAAATGAAATGGAATTATTTATATTTTTTTTCATTATTTTTCAACTTCAACAACTTTATTTCGATAATTTTATAACCTATGTCGGAGAAGATTGAGATCGTAATGGAAAGAGAAAAATATTGCTATTTCAGGGAAACATAGCGGAAAGCGACCAGTGTACAGAGTTCCTCCTCCGCTACCAGTCATTAAGTGTGTCAGAGAAAGACAGATTGCCAGTAAAGTATATATAGCTTGTTTCACTTGTCATTATGCGTTTGATCTTAATACAAGATCATACTTCTAACGGATATGGCGGCTATGCAGCCATTTTGCGGTACAAAGTATCTTCATTAAAGAATAATAATCATTACACTGTCAATACAATCACATATCTAACCACTTATAATTAATACAGCAATATCTTTTTTGATTTAAGAACGCTGTGTCAATAATCACTAGTGATGAAGAATTAATTTTTATTTTGTCAATTTTCCAGTTGAAGAGTTGGGAAAGCAACTTCGGATATCTCCCTTCTGAACTCGCCCTTTTTAAATAATCACTAGTTTGTTTTCTAGTTTTCCTGATGACCGGCTAATATTTAAATAAAAATTTAGGTACCATACATTTTTATAGAATTACAGCTGTGTACATGCTCTCGGAATGATCACAATACGTGCTAAGCTGAAACACAAAAAGTTCCAAAACGATACGAATAGGAAAATTGTATATAAAAAATGTTAGTTTTCCATCTATTTTTTGTGTAATTTACAGTTGTCCTAACAATCTTCTGTATATAAATCCGCAAATCAAAGTTATTAATCTGCGAATATTTTGTTTAACACGACCAGTATATACTGGTCGTGTTAAACAAAATATTCGCAAATCGGATGGAGACTTATCAGAGGAGAATATGGTCGCCTTCGGATAAAGAAAAATCAATAATTTGGTATTTTTATTTCATATATATGAAGTTACGTATTATTGAAATACATTTCATTTTGAATTCAAGCAGTTCATTTTGCATTTCAAGCATTTGGTATCATGTTGATAAATTTGAATTTACGTGAGTAGTTTGATTTTCGTATCTATGATCGACAGTATAGTTTGATTTTCGCATCTATGATCTATTATTTCCCTATACTTCTTGTACAAAATTTGCTAAGCTATTTTGAATACAAATATAAATAAATGAATATAGTTACATAAACATATGTGCATTCTCTGGAATAAATGACAATTAAATATATTATGTAAATAACACAGCGCCATCTTCTAAAGGAAACTCGTCCATCTATCTCTACATAAAGTGTGCTTTTTCTAGTTTAAAAACTTGTGATAAAAATGATTAAAAATTAATTCAATATGAATAGGAAGATTTTCGTTAAAAGTGCACTAAAATATGGTATCAAATATAACATTTCCAAAAATATATCTATTCAAATAACATGGTATTGAATACTACCATGGGTGATTAATACGGAATACAATTTAAGTCGTCCGTATGAACCATGGAACACTTAATAATTTTGTAAGGTCCATTTGAAATTATTTCTTAATTTTTCACGTTTTCTCCCCTTATTTAGATGTGGGATATTTACGGTTTCTCCCCTTATTGGGATGTGGGATGAAAAAACAACGTTAGAAGTAGCCAATTATGTGCCGTCAAAAATGTTTTTTGAAAAGAATTCTAGATTCCATCCAACTTTTTTTTAAAATTGTTTGACCATGTAAACAAAATATTAAACTTCAAAATCGTTGGAAATGTACGTTCCCCTTTTTTCAAAATTCCAAGTAAGACTATGTAATAATCTAAAAAAAATCTCTGAAACAGGGCTTGATGACTATTATCAACAAATTGAGTTTTTGGGTCACACAACACTATTCGTTACGGAAAAAAAAATAAATTAATACGCAAAAATAACGCAGATGGACATTATTCGATAACTCTTTGAATCCTAGTAGTTCTTCATAACTACAATTAAATCGACATCCTAGCGAAATGTGTTTTTACGCTACCCTAATGTATAACTTTACATAATTCTAATTTGCAACAATCACACGCATGCGCTAAACTTACTACTACTAAACTAAAAAATAAAAGCACTAGTCCGATGACGTCACAGACGAAAAAATACTGCATGACAAACATATTCAGATATATTCTATCCATTGTAGGTGCAATCGTAGTTAATACGTTATTAGTCTTGTAGTTATTGGCGATTAAAACGCACGGAATTTCGTAACAAATTCAACGGCTGTCACTGTACTTATCAATAAAATAGACGTTTTAACTTCAAAATCATTTAAATTATTAATCTAATTTTAAATAATTTATCACATATTGAAATTTTTTGCACATTAGGACAATGCCAATATTTCAAGAAATTAACACTTTTTTGGTGAAGCTAATACTTTAAATAGTTCTGTTTTATTTTATTAACTGTTCGATATTTTCCACACGGCTAATAATAAATGTTTGGTACTTTCGAGTTACAATTATTTTTTTTTGTTAATTTTTTTATATGCGCTTTAGTAAAAGTTGCTCTCAAGAGATGTGTTTTTTTATTTCTACGACTAAACATCACATGATATTTTTGTAAGTTTGTGACGCTCTCCAAAAAATGGTAAAATCAAGTTCCAGAATCCTTTTTTGAAAATGGCGATGTAATGAGCTCAAAAAATTTAAAAAAGGAGATTTTAATTTACATTAAGGGCTCATTTTCTTCTTATAACCAACATAATTAGTTCCTCGTTGAATGACAGTAACCAGAAGATTTTAAAACTCTAGTCACGTTTTTAGTTAAACTACTTATCCTAAAATATTTAAAAAAAAAATGTTAAAAAATTAAATTAATCTTCAAAGAGAAGTTGAGATTGAGGACCCTACATCGTTTCATTCAATCTAGATACCGCAAGCTATAACACTACACATTTCAGGTCTGCATTGGTAAAATTTCCTGAAATTGGAGCGCAATCAATTAATAAAAATCCTTAAGTAAGAGTTCGTAGATATTCTAATTAATATTATTGATCATCAGTTCATTAAGCTGTAAATTATCACTATCACAGATTATAATATTTAAGTTGAGTATTGTTAATTAGTGGATTATTATTATATAGTGGTTAATTACTAAAAAGTACGCACAGTCATTAGACTTAACATTCAATATGTGAACATAAAAAAATTACATCACACCTTTTCCATGAGAAATTAATTTGCATCTTGTGCGAAGAAATGTACGAACGAAACGAAGAAATGTAATCAACTTGGTTAAATACACCTATCGTATTTGTTTGATCTTTGACTAGTGTTGTAAATCAGGACAAATCATTGTTAATATATCAGGTATGCCACATTAGCGTAGAAAAGCTGCATCTGTACTTTAAAAGAGTAAAATAAATAATTTATTCGGGATCCAAATAATCTTAAACATACCTTTTAAAAATTTTCATGACTATCAAGTACGGAGCTGAAAGAACGAATATTTGCAGGTTAATAAATTCGAAGAATAATGAAAGATAAGTATTTCTAAACTTCAGTGTGTTCACATACGAATAAAAACGTGGTTTCTCTTCAGACACATGTATATTTAAAAACATTTTTATGTAAAAAAAATCTATAAATTAATTTTGTAGAGTTTTTTAATTTTATTAATTATAGCTGGTCTTAGTGGTTTCTATTATTCTGGTTTCTGTTCAGAGATTTTAATATTTTTTTTCAAATTGACCTAAAATTTCCCATAATAGGAAATGTTTCTCTATTTTCCTTCAAATCTGTATTTTTTCGATTAATAAATTCCTTAGGAATTAAACGCTCAAAGCAAACGCTTTTTGTGACTAAGAACCAAGTAGAGTAATAAAAACCGTAAATATTTATTTATAAGAATATCATTAGTTTTAAGCTTTCAGAGCTAATAAACAAAATACATTTAACAGAAAACCTGATACTCTGTTTTTAACAAGCGTTGTGGTATTATACAAAATATAAATATAATGCTTTGTATACAAAATTTTTTAAATTTACTTTGGGTGTTTTTCCTTCTTTAAACTTTAGGTTTTAACTATATCTAACAAGAAACCCTTTAGATTACTAAAATTAAATGAACAAATCATAATCCTGCAACCTGCTATTGATTATATACATCGACGATTCAAACGGAATATTAAAGTATCGTCAAATCAAATATACACTCATAAAAGCCATTGCATGAATTAACATAACTATCAATAATTGATAGAGTATAACCGACAGGATGGAAAGTGGGCAAAAGTAGATTAGTGCAAGGAAGAAAACATTCAATCAGAATTTTGAAGGGTACATCTTTTTGGACGGCGGCTGAAAGCCTTTGTTGACACTCCATATGTAGGGTTTAAATTTATTCTCTTATCACCATGAGTTGAAAATTAATATTTATCGAAATATATGTTATGTGTGTTTATGCAGGTTAAACATGTTTACAGAACGTTACTAAAGGTAATGATTTTGTTTAAAATATTATAGATATTTTGCGTTTGAAATACGGAACTATAATATTATTTTACTTCAATTTTTTTTTCAACTTAATTCATAATGAAAAAGAGTTAGCAGTAAATTAAAAAAAATTTCCATTCAAACATAGTATATAACGTTTCAAAAGAATTTACTGAATACTGTAATAAACACAATGTCACTAAAATTTAAATAAAATCTGTCTTCAATAGTCTATTAAAACATAAATAAACAATTTACAAGATAATTTTTTCCATTTTCAAAAAAAAAACTTGTGATAAGGTTTTATGTACTTTTGCAAGTGGAACTGGCGGTATTGGGAAGAGCTTTTAAGAAAAACATTGAAAATTGTGTCGAACATCATACAAGCAAAAATAGCCATCACGATCCCCGCAAGAATCGCACCATTTGACGTAAATTAATTAAATATACATAGACTGTTCTAACTACCCTTGGAATATAATTAAATGCTAATGTACAAACCGCTTTCAAATAACGTGCTTGAAGTTCCAAGGTTAAAAAGATGCCATTCATTACAGACAATGTTTTAAATATATAGAATATCACATCGACATACATTCATCTAAATCTACTTGAAAAATTCGATACTAGTCATGAAGAAGATGGATGATTTGACAAAAAAAAACATTCTTCTCTTAATAAATCTCTTACAATTGCCTCCCCTGTTCGGAAAAACTCCTTTTTTAGAAACTATGTACAACTGACTTCAGTTCATTTGCACGAGCTCCTGAGTTAACTCAGTTTACAAAATCCAGAGACGGAACCATTTACTTACAATAAACTTATCCAAAATATAAGGCAGCTTAACGACTTTATCTCCATTATAATACTGGAAAAGATAAGTGGTACAATATACACAGATGCTATTGATTTTATTCATCTATACTCCAAATTTAAGAAGACAGATTATTTAGATATCACAGCATCGAAACTCTCCCTAGATACATTCCATTTACTGCCAAGAAAGAATATGTGCCAGCAATTAAGTAGTGCCATGTCGAGGTGATTCTTCATCCAGAAATTATATTTAGTGCCGTAGATAGTACAAATTGCCCATATATTTTTTTAAAAAGATGTTTAAGTGCACAAAAACGAGATTGGCGTTTTAATGTAAGCTGGGCTGGAGAAAATAATAGTAATAAAAGTGAGAAAAATTGAGATATACAGAAGCAAAATTTATGTAAGTTTGAGCTTTGTCATTCCATCGGAATTGCACTAGGAGTGAATAACATATTAACCCACGTTTATTTTTCTGGTTAACACTTAAAATATTCATGTGAAAAACGTAGAGACGCTAATAACTAACAAAATACTTTTTTTAGTTTTTATTCCTCGTATACTGTATGATATCAACTGATAGAACAATGTAACGACGAAGAATTAAAAAACTATTTATAACAGAATTTTACGTAAAATAATTCTAGATATATATAAAAAAATATTTACGAAATTTCTTCTGAAACCAACTAACATAGAAATTTGAAATTTGGCATAACAAAAGCGTGGTAACACGCATAAATATATGTGAATAATTTACACTCAAAAATATTCACATGGAAATTTTTGAGGGTGCCAATTAACTACTTGGTTTTTTTTTCTTTTCATTTAACTTTCAGGATGCCAATTGGACGAGCGAGTTATAAAGATTCTAAATTGGTTTTCATCTACAAAAACTGAGATTTTGTCTTGTCCGAAACCTCTAAAAACGAAGTTTTTAACAACAGCTTTAATGAAAATTTATATAAAATTTAACGCCAAACTATAGCAATGGTTCTAAATTTCATAGTCATTGAGATTATTTAGTATTGAGATATTCGTGATATTTTTGCCTGTAAAAGAGAAACTAGGCTATATAATATGGTCAAAAAAAAACATTTGTTGTAGTTGAATAGAAGGGTATATAGTATTACACAGTGTACACAATACCATAGGTCCTTAAACGTTTATATATGTTACAAGGTGTACGGAACCCTCGTAATGTAAATTCTACTTGTACTTGAAGGATTTATTTGTATTATGTGTTTAGCAAATTTCTTCTGAGGAGATTATGTTCTTGAGCCTGTTTTGATGTAGGTAATTTTAAGAAATTTTACTATACATATTTCTACGGTTCATGCAAATTGTAACTCGTAAAAATAGTTCGTTTGAAAGTTGAGGTCACAATTTTCGATGAATCGTTTTCATATTGGTCGGAAAATAGTTCTTGCGCAGTGTAATAATACAGTTCTTGAATAGTACAAATACTAGGTAAATAGTCATTTAGCCGATATTTTGAAATAGTAAAAATCGGGCAAAGGCAAGTATCTGATTCGCCACTACAAACTTCACAATTTTTACTCTCTTTATAAGGCTACCAAGACAATAGTAGTACTTAATTTACATTAAAATACAAAAGTAATTGCCATTGGTCTCAGCTCGCTACGACAAACCATTTGAAATAAGTCAGCGCATGAAATAGTCCAGAGCCTGAAGAACTAACCACTTTATTCCCTCACCACCCATAAATACCTCCCAATAATTGTATAGAATAGCTTATATGTGTATATTACATGATTTTATGGTATCAAATACATCAGAAAATTCATCAGGAAAAAAAGGCGATAAAATCGCTACGATCCAGCGATTTTATCGCTTTTTTTCTCATTTACACTCAATTTTTTGAAATTTTCCACGTTATCTTTCTCATTTTCCTCTTCATATATTTACTATGGTCATTCTTTATTTACTTTTAGGAATTACATTAATATCATATTGGTAATGAAACACAGATATTATTAAAATATTATTATTTAAAGTAGAGCTTTTTTCATATTATAGTTGCTTCTATAGCGATAAATGCGATATGTTTATAAGGAACTAATAGATCTCTTAAATAAGAAGAGTGATTTTGATAAGATATGAAGTGATGGTGTAGATACACGATCGACTATATTGAAAAATACATCTCGTTAGAGGTACATAAAATAAACATGTAAAATACGCAAACCAAATTTTTAAAAAGTCCTAATAAAATATTGTGGATTATATTTTTAATAAGCGATAAAAACATTTCCCAATATATCTAAAAATCGATAATTGTATATCTTGATTTATTAATTAACATACTCACTAGCTATAGTCTGAATAGTAGACACATAGGTGCACACCAGTATCAACAGCGGCAGAATAAACATGAAAACCAACGACAACGTTGTGTAGACTTGTTCCTGCCACGGCTCCGTGTAGAAACCGTGAGTCACGCACTGGTAAAACTCCTCGACAAAAGGACCCTTTGCCACGTGGAAGACGATTGCCTAATGGGAGAGAAAAAGTATTAGTAAAACCTGAGTATATATTTATATACCTATATCATGTGACGTATTATAAAATAAAGGAAGTCTCGGCTGATTGAGTACCTATACGTTCAAGATAAATTATTTATTACCGAAGCTTTACACTATCTGTTTTACTTTTGAGCAATTTCTGAAATAGAGAACCTAAAATGCATTTATAAATAAACAAAAATACCCTAAATACAGTTTTACAGGATGAAAAAAGCAAGTTCCAGTAATGGATAAGTTTCAAATGATTTAATAGGGTAAGCTTTTTTCACAATTTTAATATTATAAAATCTTTACACAATAGTAATTTTAAAGCACTTGAAATACAAGGAATAAACCCGTATATTTGTATTATTTCTATATTTGTATCATTTGTGAGCTATTGGTATCAATATGTTTTAATTGGATATTTTTTATCTGTCTATTCTGTATTTATTCGAGTCCTAAAATTTAAGCTGCGATTCATCTCTTTTAAATAATTGTCTAACCAACCCTTGTCCGTCTGTTTTTTTGTTCACTTATTTATTTGTGTAATACGTAAAAACTATTTAACGGATTTGAATTAAACTTTCTCTAGAATGAGACATACGAAATATAACAGCTTAAAAAATAATTTTTTCACCAAAAATTCCCCAAAAAGCCTGAAATTTAATTTTTGCACTCGAGAAGTAAGTTTTAGAAATCGGCTTAAAACATATTAATATAAATTGCAGATCTTAATACAATGATTCGACTTCGAATTAAGAAGTAAACACTATTCAAATTAAGATATAATTAACTTTTTGGTTAAATTGTATTTCAAAACATGCAATCTGAATTCCTGAAAGGACGGACCAGTGGTAAGGTTTTATTAAGTAGTACTTTCCTTCCGCTAAAATGAATAGTTTTTTAAATTATAATTTTTTTAAATTTCCATATTGTGCTCACTAATAAAACTTAAAACACTTTCAGTACCTAAAGGGAAGCGAATATAATAGGGTAAGGATAACCGAGAGGAATTTGAGGGTGAGGATCCTCTCATCTCTCACGCCAGAAAATTGTTTCATTTAAAATGCAGTAACTGTTAACTTAGGCGAGGTTAGATAATATAGAGTTAGGTTGAATTAAGTTATGTTAGGTTAGGTTATGATACGTTGAGTTATGTTATGACAGGTTAAGTTAAGTTATGTTATAGGTTCGGTTAGATTGGGTTATGCTTGGTTAAACGAAGTTTAGTTTGGTTACGTCTGGTTTGATTTAGTTTGGCTATGTTGGGTTATGCTAAGATGAATGATGTTGAGATAGGTTAGATTAGATTTTGTTGATATATGCTGAATTGAATTATATTAGATTTGAATAAGATTAAATTGGATTGGAATTCTAGAAGTTAGGTACATGGTTTTAGACCAAAGTACTGTACTTCAAGCATAGTATTTTTATTGAATGAAAATGGAAACTTAAAAAATTACATTTTACAATAAAGTACAAATCTATGTGAAGTGGGCCATAGAAAAGAGCTTCACCTCTTCATTTTTCTCACTGAATTTTTCACTTTTATCAAATATACCTTCCTATTTTACTATTCCAATCATAGGTTTATAAAAAATCCATCACAATACATGAGTTAAGCTGCGGGTAAAGGTAACAAGAAAAGTAATTAATTCAATATCTTCGTAATTTATAAGTTCAATATTAACGCAAACAGGATGACACACACAAAAAAAATGTTAAATTCATGTTACAAAACATGAATGGATTCTTTCCCACTTCTTTTCAGTAATAAATATAATATTTTAAAAGTATTCGACCTTATTGTTATCCTGAAATGACTTTACATTATGACTGAAAGTCTGAAAATCTGTCGGGCCATTATGATGGGCTTATTAAAATCATTTTACTAATATATTTCTGAACGTATGTTATTAAAATAATGAAATAATAACTTATTTTTTTTTCAAATAAAATTGACTTCACACTTCGCACTTCGTTCAAAAATAAAATATAAATAAATTATGTCAACAGATATAAAGCACGCTAATAGTTTAAAAAGTCCTATTTATGTCAAACAGTCTATTCTCAGAGATTACGTGACGCCCTCAGTATGTTAATAATTAGGATTAAATTTTCAAAACTATATCCTGAATGATATCATTTTATTTTAATGTTGTAAAAAATCTCAACTTTCTGATATTAAACGTATAGTTTATTAAGTATGGAACTCGTATTTGGAATTATCATATAATCGCACGAAACCCGTTTATAAGCCAGACTTTTTTTTGGAGTATGAAAAAGCCAAATTCTTAGTACTCACTCTTAGTACTATTATGAGTACTCAAATGGCAATTCTTAGAACTCGCTCTTCAAACTTACTATCTACGAGTTCTACATCTTAATCCGAGTTCGTCTTTCCTACGTTTTCCAGTAAATTTTGTCGAAAGCAATGTTCCTTGGCATGATTACTTTAATCCATTCTAACAGTATGAACAATCCGATTTGAATGATGAATTTTGACAAATTTTACAATATCTGGATCTTCATATATTTAATAAGTTCTCAATAAGTTAATTTTCTTCACACTATCAAGACACCAGGTAAAATGTTTTCTCGCAAGTGTCATTTTCAATTATTCCATCTTTGGTAATATCTATGTTTCAGAGCTATAGGTCAAAACTAGTCTAACAAGTTTTTATACAAGGAAATTTAATTTTTTTTTAATTAAATGAGATTTTAAAATATTTCGATAAAGATCCTTACTGCGAACATAACTCAATTTTTAACTTCTTGCGATATCTCATTTCTTTAAATAATTATAAAGCCCTCTTTCAATAAGGGGAGTGATTATCAGTTTATGAAAGGATTTGAACACGATTTAAAAAATATATTTTTGTGTATATTAATCTTCGAGTCTAATGACCATCTCCAAGGTAACATTAAACAACAGGCGTGACAAACGGTCTACCTGAGTTGCACCATTTTTTTGTCTAACAATATAGCCATAAAAACTTCCTTTCTATTTCTTAAATTTAGTGTTTTTAAGAGTTGTTTTCACTAGGTTAATCGTTGTTTTTACTAAGTTAGTAGGTTCGTACTAAACTTTACCGTACTAAACTTGTACTTTACTTTTTTTAAGGATATTAAATTTTTTCACAGCTTCAAAAAATTTGTTTCCAATACCGTTAACAAAGGCATATTTGAAGTCATTGCACAGTTGTAATCACATCGTCAGTAAACAAATTAATTTGGGGGTCACTATATTAGAGAGTTAATTATTTTTAGTTAAATAGATGAAGCGTTGCTTTTATTATTGGGTCAATTCATCGTACATAGTATCTACACGTGTATGCACGTGTGTATGTATTGAGTAGTTATTTTTCTCTTTGAGTAGGCATAAAAATGCAAAGATTACTGAATTTGAAGGCTGAGAATTTGCTTGATGATTGCAAGAGGGTACGACGTGAAATTCATTGTTTCAATAATCCAAAAATAAATGTTAAAATGCTTTGGCCTAGATGCTAACGTAGGAATAAATGAATTTATGGTTTTGACCATTGAAAAATTAAAATATGAGAGACAATGTTCGTCACATAAATTATGGTTTCATATCAGATAAAAAATATTATATCAGATACAGCAAATTTTGATAACGTTAACATCAGAAATCAAAAATTCAATGAAAAAGGAGGAATTAATTATAGTAACATTGTTTGATATTATACCGATATTGAACACCTTTATTATATTAACGTCACAGTGTAAACTTATTATTCATTCTTCATAAATCATTCAATGACCTTTGTCCTCTCAAATATCTTTTTCCATTTTTTGTTAAGTTGGCGAGAAGTATCCATATGTTCCAACCTATATTATGAATATATATAAGTCCCACTCAATTATGTGGTAACAACAAAAATAAGTTAGGCGATATTTCTTACAGCGAGGGTCTGTTCCATAAATTATGTGTAAAATATGTCTGTTATAAATTTAATTTATTTTTCTGAAAAACTTATGCAGTTAATTAAAAAAAATGTTTAGATGCAAATATAAGGTAATTAACTGCAAAGAAAGAATTATACAATTTATAAAAAAATTGCAAATATTTTTTCTTGATCCAATGTCTCGTAGTCTCATTAAAAACAACCTAAGTGAAGTTGTAAACAGAAATTAGTATAATGTATATAATTCATAATAAATAACACACTAAAAGTATGGTCAATTCTGTTTATGAAAATAGGCAATATTATGTGTAATATGTGCACATAGTTATACAAAAGCGTCTGTAAGGGTGATCTTTATAGTCTTGACATTTTTAGCATCTTTAGTAACTTACACAAATTATTTTTTAAATGTGTATACTTCCGTTAATATTTAGTTATTTTAATTTACAAATTCTCTCTTTAAAATTTCATTTATATGTTTCAATTATGGTTGATATGTATATAGACTCAGATAACAATAAATATGCCATAATTATTTCATGACTGTCTTTATGTTTGACCTGTTAAATACTTGTTTGTCATGTTTATCATATACGCTTCATGAAATGTTTACACTATTTAGCACTTAGTCAGGATCGAATAGTTAAGAGTATGTGAAATATACAATATTATGACAATTTATTCTTAAAAAAGAAGTTATTATTCTTCAAAATGTTTAAAAAAATTTCCTAGCATCTTTAAATATTGTAAAGAAATATAACGAAAATTTAATAAATATCATATTATACTTGTGTATATAATAAGATTAGTATGCAGTAGAAAAATAACAACATAGGGTTTAAAAAGAATGATACTGAATACGTTGTTTTTGTTGCAGTAATTTTATTTTGCTAGGACTCAAAATACATCAAAAACTACTAGTTAAGGTCAACGAAATTTCTATTGATTTTAAATATTTCTTTCAACTATGAATAAAATAACGTAAAACCTTGGCTTTTTTCTTTTATTATTATTTAGATATTTAAAAAATGTGATTAGATTAAAAATATTTTTATGTATTTGATTAGATTAAAAATAAAAATAAAATCTCCGAAAAATGTTAATAATTATTAGGGTCAACAATTTATAAAGCGTGCACAAACTATATCCGATAAGTTTCAGAACGTTTTTTAATCGGCGTTGGATGTACGTGGGACGCGAGATATGGCAAAAGGAGTTAACATGCTAAGTAAGTTGGAGGTATGAAATTTGTTGTGCTGTGAAAGAATATATTGGATATTCAGTCATGTGGTAGGCGGGCAGAAAAAAATATGGGAGCGTTGTTGAGAGGCGTGTGTTAGGCGGGATCTAACACAACAGGAAATTCAATTCAGTGTCGACTGAAAAAGGTGCAAGTAAAGGTTGTTTACCTAAATGTTTCCTTTTAACTTTGTAAAATGCATATTCTGACGCGTGTTTCATATACTAAGGCGTATTGATTTTTGCTGTTTTATAAATCATGAATCTAAGTTCGATATTCGTTTTAGCTTCTAACTTGAACATTAGCTAAAATAAACTATGTTGGAATATAATAATATCAGTTCATGACAAAATTATTTTATTAGATCCGAAAGACACATAGAAATATCAGTAAGATTAGTTTTCCTTAAACAAAACGAATTTACTAATAGACACGCACTTAGAATAGTACGAAAGATAAGACTATAAAGACTGAAAAGAATGGAAAAAATATTGAATCCAATTGAGAAATGAGTACAATTATATTTGTTTTTTTTTCTTTTGCAACTATGCAATTGAACATGAAGAAACTAGATTTTGTTTTAATTATTCTAGTAGTAACCATCTTCATTTAATAGGATTTTAATAATAAATAAATATTTACATGAAATAAAGAACAATGGGCAAAAACATACATAAACAATACGGTATTTACAAATTTACTCAATTATGTATTGGCTAGAAATCAATATTTTTAAACATTATTGCAAAGTAAGTAATTCTGATTAAAGTCGGCTCTGCCCTATATGTGAAAATATATTATGAGGAATAAAGAAAAGGAAAATGTATGCAGAAAAACAGTAGTTGCATAAATTCAAAAAGATATATGGTATGAAGAACAAGTGACATCATATATTTTCTCGACTGAGGGGTATTGTCGTACGAAGATAGATGGACGGATTTTACTTCACTTTACAACCTCGCTTCATATGTGTAAGAAATAAAGAGAATAGCGATATTGAAAATCTTCGCGTAACGTATAGCTCGAACAACTCTTTCGACAAGCGTGTAATATGTGGGCCTGACAATGATATTCTCATTTTGTTCCAAAATACAAACGTCCCAATTGTTGCAGTGTGATGAAACGTAGCTGCGCTGAGTTCGTTGTTCTCTTTCGTGTAGAAATCGCGTTAAAAAATTTGGCATTAACTAGCATATATACCTATGTTAATTTGTTAAATAACTATGGAAAAACGAGTATTATATGTTTAAGTTTCTTATACATAACTAAATGAGTTATATTGCCCTATAGGGACGAATCAGCTCAACTGGCTTTTATAAATGAGTTATTTTTCAAAATTAAGTAACACTCAATACTTAACGTTACAATGAAATTAAAAATGGCGCCATATTAATATATAAAAATATGTACATATATACATATATGATAATCTATCAATGGTGATTTTATGGCTAAGAAGTCGTTTTGCAGAGGGCAGAAAGCGAGTAAGTAAACTGAACGAACAGGATACATATCGTTGCGAGTGAACTTTAATAGTGTATATATATATATATATATATATATATATATATATAAATATATATATATAGATGACCTAGTTACACGATTCATTACAATTTTTACGGATCTATTATAGAGGAAGACCATAATGAAATTAATCTGATGAATTACAGATCGTCATCAAATGAATACAAATAAAAAAATTAATAGTTCATTAATTGAAAACACGACTGTTGGTTTTAAAATATTTAATTATTTATTTTTTATTTGTATCAATTTAATGATAAACTATATATAATTCTTCCGACTCAATTTCATTATGGTTTTCCTCTATAATAGATCCGTAAAAAATATATATAAACAAAAAAACAAGAAGCTACAATAAACTTGTAATGGATAAAACTAATAGTAGAACTGCTTTCTTTCAACGATAGCATATCGAATACATGACAGAAAAATTCATGTCCTTTGATTAAAATTTGCATCACAATTAGAAGGCTGATCTGAATAGCTGAAAGCTAATAGCACACTGACATAAATTTCTAAACATAACATATGGTACTCCGAATTGATAAATTTTATTCGATTTTCATAGCAGTTATTTGCCCTTATGTTAGATTTAAATCCATTCATCTTATTTATACGTATAATAAAATCGTAAAAAACTGCGTCTGTACATTGAATATATTTCAGTATAACTAAGCGCTATCTACTAAATACACACTATTAAGCCTAAAGCAACCTTTTTTAGAAATTGTATCGCTATGTCTGTCGGATTACCTGTTTGTTTGACTGTGCGCACCTTTGTTGTGAACGCTAATCTCAGCAATTGCTGAGTCGATTTGCATGCGGTTTTGAGTGATGTATTTAGATCAGCTTGGTCCAACATTTAGGCTTCATTTCAATCGGTTCAAAAATAAAAAAGATACGTCAACGTTTAGTTTACGTTCATTGTGCATGCTAATATCAGAAACGGCGGAACCGATTTCGCTGCCAACGCCATCTATTATAGTTTTTAATAAACTTTATGCTAATAGAGTTCTGAGAAAAGAAAAGATAAAACATAAAAAAAATGCCTAATAACTTTTCTTACTCCGAATTTCACGCGAACGAAGTCGCGACAACAAGCTCAGCTAGTGCGAAATATAATGACTTGTTATGAGGGTGAATTAAATGTTATCCTTTAATGGTTAATGAGTGTAACTTTTAAATTTTGTCTTTTATTTTGATTTGTTAATACTAACTATATAATGAGATTCAAATTTTTACACATGTTGGAATCTCAGCTAGAAATATTATATGGTACATACAGGTTCCGCTTCATATTAACACTGCCAGTACAGGTATCGTCAATAACTGAAAACTGCCACAGCCATGAAAGGATATAAGTTACGAACATTACAGAGTACACTCGTGAGATCAGAAACTTGCAAAACTATTTTCATTTTCACCCGAGAATAATGCTAACGGATACAAGTGATACCTGATGATACCATATCAAGCTGAATTCGAAGTAGGCATTACGAAAAATAACAGAACTCAACGATATTAAAAATCAACAGTTTAATTTCGCAGAACTAATGCGAAATAACATTATGCCATACAATGTCACGCAATTAAAAAAAAATTACATTGAGGATCCGGTTTCGTATAAAAAAAATCCACGAGTAGACAATTTAAAAGTAATTAGTTTTTATGATAATAAATCGCTCATTAACTATGTTTTTTGTATTTTGTGTTGTTTAATAATTATATGCAAATAAAATTTTAGTAATCGATTCTAAAAGCAGACATTTTAATGAACTATGCTAAGTTAGTATATAAGTTTTTCGTAATATGTATTCGGTTATAACAAGAGCATAAATTTATAATAAAAAAAATTTTATTGCTTTAAAATTTCTCGTTTGCAATTGCATTTGTTCGTTATGTACGATGTTTATTTATCTAATTTTTTTACATATAAACATAAATATTACTATTTTTTTAAACATGACGGAAATAAATTTTAAATGCATATAGGTATTATGGTGTTAACAGATATTCAATTACAATGATGATGAAAACCAAAATTAATAAATAATCCCAAAAGTACTGAAAAAATATCTATGTTTCAGTGAAATAGCATCGAGTTATTTAATATTAAAGCAAAATAAATTACCTAATGATATGTTAATGCTAACCATTATCGTCTACCAATATGTATCAGGGATATATTAATCATTATAAGAAGCAGAACTCGTAATACTTTTTAATACTGAGAAGATGAAGTCTAACAGCCGATTTTGCAATATTAGTGAATTCTGAAATATAAGACATTGAAGTTTCAAGTATTCAAATTATAGTCACATGAAAATATGATATCATTCTTTTTATAAAGAATAATGTTACATTTTATGTTATATATTGGATCACATTTGATTACTTTGTCCGAGAGAAACCGCTTTACGTCATACTTATTAAACAAATCTATCGTTTCTATTCCAAAAAATATCCTTAAGATCTGAAACAAAAAACTATTGGATATTCCGTCCATAGTGTGTCGCAATGAAACTTCGATAAGGGTAACTATTTCGGCTGTAATATAGGTATGTGCTATGAAAAAAAAAATACTTATTAGACAAAATGTGTTGTTTACAGCGAGTAAACCTGATCATTATAACACGAATTAAGCACGGTTTTGTAGTTGTCCATATTTCTTAAAACTATTGATAAAAGAGTACCAAAATTATTTCAATTGAAAATTTTAATAATACACTGGTATCACAAACTTGTTTCGATTTATCAAGCTCATTTTTGAGAAATTAGAGGGTATATATTGTATCTCACTTTTAAATGTATTATTTCGTGAACGAAACTTAAGATAAAAATTCCATAAAGTTTCATTTTCAATAACTTTTCTAACCATACCCAAACTCGACAGGATACATGAAAAAAAATTGTTACCGCTTTATTTGTAAAATATAACTATATAAAAGCATTTTCATGCAAATTTTCATGCTCAAAACTTATAAAAACTGTGAAGCGGATGAACTAGTATCGCCTGATCTAACTGCAGAACATCGAGATTGGTGGCTAAAATATGGGTGAAAAAAGATTAAAAATCGGGACCGAAAAGAATATAACCTTCAACTATAAAATGATCATCAAAATTACAAAATTATTTCAGGGTTGTTATGTCGACAGGACTTACGAATGTATTGTCGAATTCAATTTGTGCTAAATTTTTAATAAAATTAATAGAGTTAATAAAATTTTAAAATATAAAATTATAAGACGAAATTCTGCTTTACTACGGAACGATGAAATTGTGATATTCCATCGCGTTTTTTATTTCCTTTCTGTACCTTCGACGACTTTGATAAAAACAATAATTCTGATTTGAGAATTACCATTATATAAGGAGGTTTGAAGTACACTTTTGCATCAACATATAATTTTTGTATATACTGATATAAAACTAGAATTATTCCAAATAATTTTACTTCACTGTAGATACAAAGTGGATACAACAAACATTCTTATTATCTGACAAAAGTTATTTCTCTAGGTTACAACAATTATAATATATGACTAGTTATTAACTATGACTGTTATAAAAAATATAGGTTACATATTTTTTATAACAAGTATATTTTTTGTATATAGGAAGAACAAGCTATTGAGAAACCGCACATACTATTTCAATAAAAAAATTAGATTAATATTGACAGCAGTGGAAATTGCCCATAGGTATCGAAAATATCCAGGCGTTCAATGAATTTTATTACCGAGTGATCCAGTCAGATCACTGACCAAATCAGATAATATATATGAAATCATTAATAGTAATTAAACCGTTATTTTTAGGTCATGTGCATACTCTAACTATATAAATAGGTGTTTTAGGTCGATTTTAATAAATTTAATGAAATTGCATTATCAAGAATTCATCGAAATGAGTATCTATTTCATTTCAAAACTTTATTGATTTTACTTTCAACTCAACCCCCTCAATGTTACTTGAAGAAAAAATATACGTTTTTACTACAGTCTTCTGGTATATACACTCAAACTGTAACCAAGTATGTGCAATGTTAATTCATATTTAAGGCAGAAAAATATTATTATTGTAAAAGTGTTAATTAATAACAGAAAATGGGGACCTAAAATTGTTTATCCGTTTTTATTGGCCTTTAAATTTGACGAAGACAGTGAATAACTTAAATCTGAAATATAAGAGTGAGAGGTATATTTGTTATTTCCTGATAAGTATTAATATATTGAGTTTTGAACATTATATAAGAGCTAATTCTTATCATAGGGAGTAATGTATTATTACATAAAGTCATATTAATACAAAAAGTACAAGGGTTATATACACTTCTAGGTATATTGAAAATTCAAATGTTTTACTATTCCTGTCAGTTTTCAAAAAATAATATTATCTTCCAAGTATGGCCCAGCATACAACTTTCATAACAGTAACGTTATATTATATAGACATGTCACTAGTACTGTAAAAATGGGTAATTTGTTCTATTCTTACTCGACTGTCATTTAGTATGAATTTTGATTCCTAGTATGGGGTTGTCTATTGCCACAGCCTTATTTCAAAAGAAATGCGCACGCACGCACGCACGCACGCACACACACGCACACACACATATATACATATGAAAATACCTCCCTGCGTGACGAAAGAGTGTTTAATTAGACAGCTACCACCTTGTATTTATGAATTAGACAAAAGCCTTGGACTTATAATTCCAGGAAAATAATATTCAATCATTTTACCATATTTATTTTGATTTATTTCTACTTATCTAAAACACAAAAGTGAGATAAAAGTAGAGAAATAGCAATATTTGCTCGCTGACACAGAATGAGTGTCATGACTAATAGAAATTCTATTGTTTCTTTATGGACTAAGATTATACCCGTCACTGCCTTTAGGGAAATAAGCTAATGGAATTTGCTTTATAACTTACTTATTTAAATTATTCCATTCGTACTTATATAGTACTTGCATGCTCGTAATATATACTTACGAATTTTATATTTTCAACTGTCTATTTATATATGTTATTTTCTTAGGTTTAGTTTATCAGTGTTATTCAATATTTAAATACGTATGTAAAGTTTCTTAGCATTTGCGTATGTAAGTTAATGTTTTTGTCAGTATACTTTAGATATTGCTAGTAAATTGATAAAAAAGCTATAACCTTTAAAACTCAAACTTTTAGTGCTTATAACACATACTTGTGACGGTCGATTTTTTGGACTACTTAATTTTAGGCTCCTTATAAAAAACTTTTTATGTTTTATTATAAAAGTTAATAAGCTCTATTGTTATGCCAATTCTCCACATTCTGTAATATATTAAATGGTTTCTAAGAAAAATGAATGTGGGAGACGGATACGGTTATGTGAATGGTCAAGAAACAATGCTTTCATTTCAGGGTACGATTCAGAACGAAACTTTAAAAAAAGTTGTAAAAATATTTTGGTTGTTACTTTAAATCGGTATAGAGTAGTTATAATAGTCCTTTGTTGTTTTTTGAAAATACAATTTTAAAACGTTAATATTATTCCTTTCTTTTCCAAAAGAAAAAAAAAAAAGAAATACATATATATATATTTATATGTATATATATATATATATATATATATATATATGTATATATATATATATATATATATATATATATATATATATAGGATCTACCTTTTACATCTTGATATAAATTTTTAAAATTTTATTCATTAAAAGATTATGACGTTTAACGAATCAAATATAAACAATTTATTAGATTCAATTCAATCATTTATATGAGGTGCGTGTATAAATAAAATTTATTTAAATATCTACGTAGTTAGAAGTAATTTTCACTATTCTCTGTCCTCGATACCAGATTTTTTAACTATTTACTTACTTGATTATTATAAAATAAATACGTTTGAAAACATTACGTGCAATTTTAACAATAATATTCGGTGACATATAAATATTTAAAAAGTTAAAAATAAGCCAGCATAATTGTTAACATCCGCATTAACTATTATTTTGTATATGTGTATTTCATCCATAAATTATGAACTAAAAAGTGTATACAAATACTTAAACTTAGAGTAAAAAACATTTATTTTTATTAGTTATTTTTATTAAAATTATCAAACAACATGTAATGAAAACCGAGATAATAAATTTTATTTTTAAATAACGTTATTAATATTATATACTTCTCAAATTATATTTTAATGGTTAAGGTTGTGACATTAATTTAATGTTGCTAGAATTTTATTGGACCTTTTATTTTATTGGAATTCATGAGTTTTTGTTTTTACACCGACAGGCATTTCAAAATAAAGAAAAATAGGGATATATTTAACGAAGTATACTTGTACACAACATAATAAAATATATTATAATTTAATACTAAAAAGGACTTAAAAGAAAAGTCATTAGAATTATTCAAGCAAAAAAGAAAAAGTAGAAATGTAAATAAGGGTTACAACATTCCTTTGAGACCTTTCTTGGATTCGTATCTTATTCATTTCATTTGGTTTCTGACACATAAATTGTATTACATCGAATCAGTCCCTACTTAGTTTTGAATCGGTATGCGATACAGGATAGTTGCGACGAGGAAAATAAAATTATAGTTAAAATGTTAAGAAAAAATTATAGAATGAAAATACTAAGAATTATTAGAAATTGCAAATGTGATTGTTTATGCAATCAATTATTCCTTGAAAAGGGTTATAAACAACATGTCAAGCACGAATAAAATATGTTGCAAACCATATATTTCACACGTTTAAAAATATGGTACATATTTCTAAAATTATAATATCTAGTATAATCTCTTTAGTTTCCCTGTAATTATCTAGTCATATTTTACCAAATGTGTTTTTCACCGTAATTTTTTCACAGTAAGTTAATTTCGTAAAGAAGAAGGGAGGATACTGTATTATCACACCTTTTTTTGAAATATCTGTATAAAAATTCAGTTTATAATCGTAAAACAAATATTTTTGTATTCGTCAAAACAAGTCCTCTGAATAAAGCCTCTTCAAAATACCCAAGTTATAAAAAAATTAAAAGAAGGAATTAAAACTTTTATTTGCAATCTCTCTAATCCATAAATATATACTTTTAAAAAATAAGCCAGTACGAAATGTGTGTATTAGATGTATTATTACATTAAATTTTAAGTTTCTATATTGCATAGTTTCTGACAAAATTTGCTATGAATATAAAAAACATAAATATATTGCGTAATATATGTCTTCCATAACCTTATAAACATGGTGTATATTTAATAAATTATCACCTCTGGAATCATCGCTATACTTTTTTACGACCTTTTCGTGAGTTATTAAGAACCCATATTTTCTCAAAATATAGGTAAAGTAATTTCAAAAGTAAAGAGGCGAATACATTTTTCATATATCTCTGAAAATATTATATGATACCCTACACCATATATGGAATCAACTTTTTTTCGATTATTAAATTGGCCCGGCCTACAGTTTTAAATTAAATATTTTTGACTTTTAACTATTAATTTTTGGCGGATGGTGGCGAATAAAGACGTGATCTTAAATGAGTTTAATTCTTTCATTTGAGGTATCGATTTTGAACCCGAAAAAAACGGATTCCCCAATTTAAGAAATTATTTTAATACTATTTGATGCAGAAAAAAATTGGAATAAGATATGACTTAAGTCAGTAAAAAATTAAATATACGTCGACATTTTACGTTTTAGGTCCATAAAAAATTGACGATCAATTTTGAGTATTAAACTCCTCTGGCTTAGTTCAAAGTACTCTGATATATTTTACTAAAAAAGTATATTTTATGAGAGTTTTACAAAATTATAAATACTTACATTGAAAATAATGTATGTTTATTTATTTATCAAATTGTACTATCTTATTTCGATAGTATTAATAGTCTTTCTCGTCCCAAAATCCAAGTTAGATTTAATATAAACGGTCACACTACGATATTGGACAGGAGTATCATCATTTGAAATTCCTTGCACACATTTATGTTATTTTTTGTAAAGTAAAATATGAGTTATGATACGGATTTTACAATGATAACTACTAGTTTTTTTACGCCATGTACTCATGTTACGACAACATTCTAATTAGTTCCCTAAACGGTGTATCTAAACCGCGGTATTGTTTATATTTTGAGTTATAAAATGGGTCTATTTAGACATATCATACCATAACACAAAAAAATACCTTTTTCATAACGTTGGTAACATTATGGAATAAATGTTTTTAGTTTGTAATAGTTTACAAAACCAAATTAAATTAAAATATGCACCTCAACTTCGAGACCTGACACCACATGCCCGGTCAACACCCCTGAGGAATGAAGCCGAACATACTGCGAGGTACGCACTGCTATTCCTCAACTCAAATGGAACAAAATGTTTGGTGTAGAGAAGATACCCATAGAAGTCTCCCAGACTATAGGAGAGATGACTATTGAGATTCTACATTCCATCGGTTGCCAAATATGAGAGAATGGAAAGCGACGACAGAATGATCGCACTCTCCTTTTATATCGTAAAAGAAAGAAATTACGAGCTGATTTCTCTCATATCACATGCAAGCAAAGTACTTCTTCATATAGTAAACACTTAACTTCCAACTTAGCTATCACCTCAAATTACATCTTAACAAGCTGGGGTAGTTAAAAAACGAGGAACCCGAGAAGACATTTTTATGAAGCGGTAAATCCTAGAAAAGACTAGAGTTTATTACCACGTTTTCACATATTTTGTGGATTTCAGGAAAGTTTTTGGCGCTATTTAAACAGGAAAAACTCTGGTCATAAACTTTATCGAGTCACTTTATACAGATGAAATAACAGCCCTCCGGATAGATGAAGTTGACTCTAAGTGCTGTAGAACAAAGGTCTATTGTCGCAAAAGATGAATACTATTTAATATCTACACTGAGTACCTCTCATGCGTATTGTCCTGGAGAACTCGAGTGGAAACGTATTAATGGGAGGACAGATGATAACAAACTTGAGATATGCCGATGGCACCACCCTTCTTGCAAAGAGCGTAGAGGAAAGCTTTCAAGCAATGCGCTAGAAATATGGTGCCGGAGACGCATGCCAAAAATTTCTAAAGAAATACTTTCACAAACGCGAATTTTTAAATTTTTCGGACATATTTCCCGAAAACAATTTTTGATTGAGAGGTTGAAGACAAATGACCTCGAGCCGATGGACTGACCTGATAAAGAAGGCTACATAGACCAGCATTACAGTGTGCTCTAGAAATGCTTCCAATCGACTAAAGTGGAAACGCATCGTTAACGCTGCCATACGAGTCGAGCGGAACGAGGATGAAAGCTCTGACAAGAGTGTGACCACTATGGAGACTTGAGCCTTTATCTGTTCTTTAAAATGCTCACCGTCAATATAGTTAAATATTATCATTATTTTATTTAAGATGAAATATTATCGTATTGTATAATTTCGAAGAATATTTTTTGAAAAAGCTTTGTTTTATATATATATATATATATATATATATATATATATATATATATATATATATATATATATATATATATTCCAACAGTAGAATTTCTGGATTTTCAGACCGAAGAATTTCTTGTTTAATTTTAGTACGAAAGCGATTAATTCCAAGATTCGTAGATAATGCTTTCGAGTTTAAAGTCCAATGCACCAATGACTCGCATGTAAGGAATGATGATATACTAAATAGGTATAGATGAAAATAAGCTTATTATGTATTTTTCATTAGTACTAATTTTGTGCTATTTTGGTAAAAAGAAACAATATAGTTACTATTCACCACTCATTTATGATGCGAATGCCAATGTGTTTCGTTTTTAGCTTTGTGTCTCCATTTTTTTATCTGATCTACAATTTCCAAAATAACTTTATTACATAATCGCAAAAAAATCCTCCTAAACATTCCCAAACCTCCTAACATTTCGTGATATTTATTTAATTTCATGTCAACTTAAAGTTTTACTTTCTACAAAAACCCGTAAACTTTTGAACATTTATTATAATGGATATCAAATGCAGATGCACGCACACGTATATGCTCACGTACACTTTCGCGCACACACCAGCGCAACATGCTGGGATGCGCACGCGCAACAGTGCAACTTTATTATTGCCGCTATAAAAAATTCAAATAAGAAGTTAGAAATATAAAATCATTTGGATCAGACAAAATTAATAAAAAAACTAAGACTTTCAATGAAAGTATGGCGTGAGTTAATGCTGCTATGGACGTTTCCTTATCGCTTTAAATATCGTCCTGAAGAGACGAAGTAATTATCTCTTCTTCGATATGACCTTCTCTTCTCTTTTATAAACGTGTTTTCTTTACTCTTAATATCATTCGGCAGTATGCGTGTGGTGCTATTTGGGGTCATAGTTGTTGTTCATTTTGTACAGGTAAACGATGCCTATTAAGTTATAATTCATTGGTATAGATAAATGTATTATTTTCCTCCATGTGTATTTATACATATATCAAATGAACAGCTTATATTTTGACAATAATATCTACGTACTGCGATAAATTAGCAAAGAGTGAATAATCATTAGATAATTGTCAATTCGTTCCATCTTTTAATGAAATTAATTAATTGAATGTCCAATTCTCAGGATCGAAAAATAAAATTTAAATGTCATTATTAAGATAGAAAACAATTGGACGTTGAAGCACCTATCTAGTATTAGAGATATACGAATATGCTTTGTGTGTTTAGTGCTACATGTGTTTTGTAAATTATTCATTCTTAACTGGCTAAATGTTGCGTGTAAACAATTTGCATAGTTGCTGGGTTGTAATTTTATCAATATATTTTCTTTTCCAAGAACATCATTAGATATTTATCTAAAAATATGAAAAGTAGATTAGATACACAATTCTGCACGTACATCGCGAGATTTCTTTAAAAAAAGGAGTAATTATTTATTACTACACTAATTATTAAATAAAAACTAATCACTCTGTAATACTTTTATTTTTTTTACGTACTCTGCATCTTTGGAAGTAAATGAATATTACTTCTGTGATAAGTAGTAAAACATTCATAGGCGACGTTTTAACAAAATATCTAGTCACTACGAAGAGATTGTTTTTATTAGAGCTTTATAACATAAATTTCCCAAAAAATTATATTATTGCATATAATTAGAGGATAACAGATTTTTTAACTATTTACTTACTTGATTATTATAAAATAAATACGTTTGAAAACATTACGTGCAATTTTAACAATAATATTCGGTGACATATAAATATTTAAAAAGTTAAAAATAAGCCAGCATAATTGTTAACATCCGCATTAACTATTATTTTGTATATGTGTATTTCATCCATAAATTATGAACTAAAAAGTGTATACAAATACTTAAACTTAGAGTAAAAAACATTTATTTTTATTAGTTATTTTTATTAAAATTATCAAACAACATGTAATGAAAACCGAGATAATAAATTTTATTTTTAAATAACGTTATTAATATTATATACTTCTCAAATTATATTTTAATGGTTAAGGTTGTGACATTAATTTAATGTTGCTAGAATTTTATTGGACCTTTTATTTTATTGGAATTCATGAGTTTTTGTTTTTACACCGACAGGCATTTCAAAATAAAGAAAAATAGGGATATATTTAACGAAGTATACTTGTACACAACATAATAAAATATATTATAATTTAATACTAAAAAGGACTTAAAAGAAAAGTCATTAGAATTATTCAAGCAAAAAAGAAAAAGTAGAAATGTAAATAAGGGTTACAACATTCCTTTGAGACCTTTCTTGGATTCGTATCTTATTCATTTCATTTGGTTTCTGACACATAAATTGTATTACATCGAATCAGTCCCTACTTAGTTTTGAATCGGTATGCGATACAGGATAGTTGCGACGAGGAAAATAAAATTATAGTTAAAATGTTAAGAAAAAATTATAGAATGAAAATACTAAGAATTATTAGAAATTGCAAATGTGATTGTTTATGCAATCAATTATTCCTTGAAAAGGGTTATAAACAACATGTCAAGCACGAATAAAATATGTTGCAAACCATATATTTCACACGTTTAAAAATATGGTACATATTTCTAAAATTATAATATCTAGTATAATCTCTTTAGTTTCCCTGTAATTATCTAGTCATATTTTACCAAATGTGTTTTTCACCGTAATTTTTTCACAGTAAGTTAATTTCGTAAAGAAGAAGGGAGGATACTGTATTATCACACCTTTTTTTGAAATATCTGTATAAAAATTCAGTTTATAATCGTAAAACAAATATTTTTGTATTCGTCAAAACAAGTCCTCTGAATAAAGCCTCTTCAAAATACCCAAGTTATAAAAAAATTAAAAGAAGGAATTAAAACTTTTATTTGCAATCTCTCTAATCCATAAATATATACTTTTAAAAAATAAGCCAGTACGAAATGTGTGTATTAGATGTATTATTACATTAAATTTTAAGTTTCTATATTGCATAGTTTCTGACAAAATTTGCTATGAATATAAAAAACATAAATATATTGCGTAATATATGTCTTCCATAACCTTATAAACATGGTGTATATTTAATAAATTATCACCTCTGGAATCATCGCTATACTTTTTTACGACCTTTTCGTGAGTTATTAAGAACCCATATTTTCTCAAAATATAGGTAAAGTAATTTCAAAAGTAAAGAGGCGAATACATTTTTCATATATCTCTGAAAATATTATATGATACCCTACACCATATATGGAATCAACTTTTTTTCGATTATTAAATTGGCCCGGCCTACAGTTTTAAATTAAATATTTTTGACTTTTAACTATTAATTTTTGGCGGATGGTGGCGAATAAAGACGTGATCTTAAATGAGTTTAATTCTTTCATTTGAGGTATCGATTTTGAACCCGAAAAAAACGGATTCCCCAATTTAAGAAATTATTTTAATACTATTTGATGCAGAAAAAAATTGGAATAAGATATGACTTAAGTCAGTAAAAAATTAAATATACGTCGACATTTTACGTTTTAGGTCCATAAAAAATTGACGATCAATTTTGAGTATTAAACTCCTCTGGCTTAGTTCAAAGTACTCTGATATATTTTACTAAAAAAGTATATTTTATGAGAGTTTTACAAAATTATAAATACTTACATTGAAAATAATGTATGTTTATTTATTTATCAAATTGTACTATCTTATTTCGATAGTATTAATAGTCTTTCTCGTCCCAAAATCCAAGTTAGATTTAATATAAACGGTCACACTACGATATTGGACAGGAGTATCATCATTTCAAATTCCTTGCACACATTTATGTTATTTTTTGTAAAGTAAAATATGAGTTATGATACGGATTTTACAATGATAACTACTAGTTTTTTTACGCCATGTACTCATGTTACGACAACATTCTAATTAGTTCCCTAAACGGTGTATCTAAACCGCGGTATTGTTTATATTTTGAGTTATAAAATGGGTCTATTTAGACATATCATACCATAACACAAAAAAATACCTTTTTCATAACGTTGGTAACATTATGGAATAAATGTTTTTAGTTTGTAATAGTTTACAAAACCAAATTAAATTAAAATATGCACCTCAACTTCGAGACCTGACACCACATGCCCGGTCAACACCCCTGAGGAATGAAGCCGAACATACTGCGAGGTACGCACTGCTATTCCTCAACTCAAATGGAACAAAATGTTTGGTGTAGAGAAGATACCCATAGAAGTCTCCCAGACTATAGGAGAGATGACTATTGAGATTCTACATTCCATCGGTTGCCAAATATGAGAGAATGGAAAGCGACGACAGAATGATCGCACTCTCCTTTTATATCGTAAAAGAAAGAAATTACGAGCTGATTTCTCTCATATCACATGCAAGCAAAGTACTTCTTCATATAGTAAACACTTAACTTCCAACTTAGCTATCACCTCAAATTACATCTTAACAAGCTGGGGTAGTTAAAAAACGAGGAACCCGAGAAGACATTTTTATGAAGCGGTAAATCCTAGAAAAGACTAGAGTTTATTACCACGTTTTCACATATTTTGTGGATTTCAGGAAAGTTTTTGGCGCTATTTAAACAGGAAAAACTCTGGTCATAAACTTTATCGAGTCACTTTATACAGATGAAATAACAGCCCTCCGGATAGATGAAGTTGACTCTAAGTGCTGTAGAACAAAGGTCTATTGTCGCAAAAGATGAATACTATTTAATATCTACACTGAGTACCTCTCATGCGTATTGTCCTGGAGAACTCGAGTGGAAACGTATTAATGGGAGGACAGATGATAACAAACTTGAGATATGCCGATGGCACCACCCTTCTTGCAAAGAGCGTAGAGGAAAGCTTTCAAGCAATGCGCTAGAAATATGGTGCCGGAGACGCATGCCAAAAATTTCTAAAGAAATACTTTCACAAACGCGAATTTTTAAATTTTTCGGACATATTTCCCGAAAACAATTTTTGATTGAGAGGTTGAAGACAAATGACCTCGAGCCGATGGACTGACCTGATAAAGAAGGCTACATAGACCAGCATTACAGTGTGCTCTAGAAATGCTTCCAATCGACTAAAGTGGAAACGCATCGTTAACGCTGCCATACGAGTCGAGCGGAACGAGGATGAAAGCTCTGACAAGAGTGTGACCACTATGGAGACTTGAGCCTTTATCTGTTCTTTAAAATGCTCACCGTCAATATAGTTAAATATTATCATTATTTTATTTAAGATGAAATATTATCGTATTGTATAATTTCGAAGAATATTTTTTGAAAAAGCTTTGTTTTATATATATATATATATATATATATATATATATATATATATATATATATATATATATATATATATATATATATATATATATATATATATATATATATATATATATATATATATATATATATATATATATATATATATATATTCCAACAGTAGAATTTCTGGATTTTCAGACCGAAGAATTTCTTGTTTAATTTTAGTACGAAAGCGATTAATTCCAAGATTCGTAGATAATGCTTTCGAGTTTAAAGTCCAATGCACCAATGACTCGCATGTAAGGAATGATGATATACTAAATAGGTATAGATGAAAATAAGCTTATTATGTATTTTTCATTAGTACTAATTTTGTGCTATTTTGGTAAAAAGAAACAATATAGTTACTATTCACCACTCATTTATGATGCGAATGCCAATGTGTTTCGTTTTTAGCTTTGTGTCTCCATTTTTTTATCTGATCTACAATTTCCAAAATAACTTTATTACATAATCGCAAAAAAATCCTCCTAAACATTCCCAAACCTCCTAACATTTCGTGATATTTATTTAATTTCATGTCAACTTAAAGTTTTACTTTCTACAAAAACCCGTAAACTTTTGAACATTTATTATAATGGATATCAAATGCAGATGCACGCACACGTATATGCTCACGTACACTTTCGCGCACACACCAGCGCAACATGCTGGGATGCGCACGCGCAACAGTGCAACTTTATTATTGCCGCTATAAAAAATTCAAATAAGAAGTTAGAAATATAAAATCATTTGGATCAGACAAAATTAATAAAAAAACTAAGACTTTCAATGAAAGTATGGCGTGAGTTAATGCTGCTATGGACGTTTCCTTATCGCTTTAAATATCGTCCTGAAGAGACGAAGTAATTATCTCTTCTTCGATATGACCTTCTCTTCTCTTTTATAAACGTGTTTTCTTTACTCTTAATATCATTCGGCAGTATGCGTGTGGTGCTATTTGGGGTCATAGTTGTTGTTCATTTTGTACAGGTAAACGATGCCTATTAAGTTATAATTCATTGGTATAGATAAATGTATTATTTTCCTCCATGTGTATTTATACATATATCAAATGAACAGCTTATATTTTGACAATAATATCTACGTACTGCGATAAATTAGCAAAGAGTGAATAATCATTAGATAATTGTCAATTCGTTCCATCTTTTAATGAAATTAATTAATTGAATGTCCAATTCTCAGGATCGAAAAATAAAATTTAAATGTCATTATTAAGATAGAAAACAATTGGACGTTGAAGCACCTATCTAGTATTAGAGATATACGAATATGCTTTGTGTGTTTAGTGCTACATGTGTTTTGTAAATTATTCATTCTTAACTGGCTAAATGTTGCGTGTAAACAATTTGCATAGTTGCTGGGTTGTAATTTTATCAATATATTTTCTTTTCCAAGAACATCATTAGATATTTATCTAAAAATATGAAAAGTAGATTAGATACACAATTCTGCACGTACATCGCGAGATTTCTTTAAAAAAAGGAGTAATTATTTATTACTACACTAATTATTAAATAAAAACTAATCACTCTGTAATACTTTTATTTTTTTTACGTACTCTGCATCTTTGGAAGTAAATGAATATTACTTCTGTGATAAGTAGTAAAACATTCATAGGCGACGTTTTAACAAAATATCTAGTCACTACGAAGAGATTGTTTTTATTAGAGCTTTATAACATAAATTTCCCAAAAAATTATATTATTGCATATAATTAGAGGATAACAGAAACTTTTCACCTTCATAATCGTAAGATTACTAATTTTCTGAAGCGAAAGATATATTTGATTCTGTGAAATGTAAAGGTAAATTGCAATTTGTTATTTTTAAGAATAAAAGAATCTGATGAAATAATAATACTATAAGCACTCACAAAGGTGATATTCGTTCAGGCGATATTTTCGTATATTTAGTTCTTTCCATAGTTTTTAATTTTAAAAATTACAACTAAATTTATTGATTAATTTATTAATGACTAAATAACTATTTGCTTAATAAATCAATAAGCACTTATAGTTTCTCAAATTCAGTATTACTCCTAACAGGAGCCTTAAAAACTGTTTTATAATTTTATACAAGTTTCTGAACCGTATTTTTATAAATCAGATAGTATTCAGAGTTGACACGAATGATTTTGCATTGTTTTGACCGTTAATATGGCCCCATGCATTACATTTTAAATTTATAACATTTTTGAAACTGAGCATAACGCAACTTAATATTTATTTCGTATTAATTTTACTTTCCTCCACTCTAGTTATATAATATTATTTCTGAACAAATGGTGGAAGGAATATGGATACGAATTAAATGTAACGCACTTGTTCATAGCATACGAATTAAATATAACACACTTGGTCATTCACCATGTATCAACTCACATATGGAGGTTATTCGTATATATTAAATTCCTGCGTTTTTTAAACATATTATATATTTATAATCACATCTAGTCTTTGAAACTTTGGAATATTAATTTTTAAGTAGTTTCCTACAATTCTCATAATTGTTAAGTGTTTACTGTACTGCTAAAAATCACAAAATTATGTACCGTCATTAGAAATTTATAATTTCACCTATGATTTGGTATTTCTTCAAACTTTAATTGAAATAATTAATTTCAATTTAATGATAAAATTAGAGTCGAAAATGTAAATTATTGTATAAAAGTCTACGATACTTTATAAATACCAGATAAAATTTAATATTTTTTCGTCTTTTAATTAATCATATTTAAACATTTTTCTCTTCATCGGAGAAGCATTTTTCATCTTAATTAATCCATCATTAATTTCAAGTTGAAATAACTCTTGATTAATGAAAGAAAATAATGACAGTTAAGTTACTTAACTCTAAAGGGGAAAACATTGTATAAAAATACGTCCAAAGGATGTTTTAACAATATAAACTTCGAACTTACTGAAGTTTTAAAATCTATTAGTTCAAGGTGTTGTTTAGTTCTTTAACGGTAATTTTGTTTTAATTAATTACTGGTAAATGATGGAAGCGTTCTGTAAAGCCGTTTTAATAAAAAAAAGTTATTTTGTATTTATTATTTAATTATCTTGAATGTCGTATGTATAATGGCGTAAACTGAACACCCGACATATTAGGAATATTTTCTCAATTGTAGTTTTAAGAAACATAAAGTTGAGTAGTTTGAATAATAATGTTATAAAAAAAACAGATATTAGGCATTTATTTAATTATTTTTTTTAAATAAATCATAATCGAAGTTTTAAATAACGACGTTTAATATATTCAAATCAGGAGATTCAACAAACCTCTTTTTAAAGTTGAGCCTTTTATTTTTGACAGAAGTTTAATATTATTATCCATAATGTAAATGAATAATAATTATAAAATAAAATATAATATGTCAGACGATAGATAAAATTAGGACGCCCTAGGAAACTCCTCTTCTCTGAGGATATAATCTCCTCCGCTTGCAGTCATTTCTGCCTGAGCCTTTTGCGTATAAAAAAGCCCGAGTATTGAGTTTGGTCTTATCAACTCCTTAATTTGTTTTCATAGCTCATAGCATAAGCCTAAAATCAAGCTTTTCATTGAATGTGTTTTTAAAATTATATCTATATTATATGTTTAAGTTTGACATTCATAAGTGTGACACAACAGAAGGCAGAGGTCTATTAGTTTTTTTCTTCAATTTCAAAAATACCTCGTTTAGACTCTTTGATGTCAATCTATTTTCGCGAAAATTATGTGTTTTCATTAATTCTTTGTTTGATTTCTCAAAGCAGTAACATTGACATTTATTTTTTGTCTTAAGTCTTTGTATATGCCTGTTGGATCTAATTTCAATTTACTCTACATTTCAATATTTCTTTTACAGAATGTATATATGTAAGCATTATCTTGCAAAATGAATTTAACCTCTTTTGTCAAATATATGAAAATTAAGAGCAATGCTGATTGCTCTAGTGGCTATGTGATCTACTCTATATAAGTCTTTGTCATGTCCATTCTCCTGAGAAGTTCTTCTTTAATTTTGAGGCTCTTATTTTTTGGCATGATCCAAATATGCTGTATGCGTAAGATCGGAAAAACTTTTAAGAATAGAAAGAAAGAAAAGGTAGAAAAGATAAGAAAGAAAAGATTTTAAGAAGACCTATCGAACGGTAATTCTCTATATTAGTTAAAGTGGCAGTTTTTGTCAATAGATATATGGTGGATTCCAAACAACATTCTGTTACTTGTTCTTTTTTCTTTCATTATTGAATAAATGCGCTGATGGTATCGCCAATAAACGTTTAGAAAATCTTGCTAAGAAGAAGTTCTGGGCCAGTAAATTTATTATAATTTTTTATCGAAACCTTGTTTCTTATCTCCTTTTCATAATTATAATTTTGTTCTTTCATTTTGATACTACATTTTACAATTTAATCTTACATAACCAGCTGAGAATCTTTTACCTAGAAACATAATAATCGTCATCATATTTTTGAAATTTCTGTATTTTATTCCTTTTTGTTCATCAAGTCTCTGTCATTATATTTTTTTCCTCTATTACCACTTATTTATTAAGTTTTGCTTTTTGGTGAAACTTTTTTATGCTTATGGTAGTATGCATTTGCTCTAGTGAGACTGCAAGCGTGCACTCTTATACATACACTATATGCTATATGTGCATGCGCATATCACCCCCACAAGCACACACGAGGTCAAATCTTAATAAATACACAAAGAACGTTTCTTAAAGAAAAAATATTTTGAGTTAAAGGTGGTACTGCTATGTCATGTCGATATTATAAAAAATAGTTAAAGCGGTGACTCTAATTAGTGGAAACGCGATAATAAGTATCATAAGTTGTATTATAAATTTATACTGACGTGCAACGCAAAATATGGTTGATTGCTTTTAGCTAAGCACGAGTGAGCCCTTCATGTTTGATTTGAACAATGATGGTGGTGACGTGCAAATTGTTGAAGGGGAAAATAACGCATTTAATATGCGAATATCGGTTTAAATAAACAGAGGTTAAAACGTGATGTGCAATTTTAATGGTCGTGAATATAAATTAACGCGTAACTGAATCTCATTCAGATCAGATTTTGTTTTGTATTTTGAAGGTTCAAAAAAATAAGAAATCTATGGTATTTCCCGTTATGACTCCAATATCGTTCGTTAATCATTGCCAAACCCAAGATTTTTAAAATTCATCCTTACGTATAGCGGAATGTATTTTTGTATAAATGTTGATTTACGTCAAAATAAATCACATACTTGTCGGTTTTACTAAATTGGTATAAAGTAAAAAAGTTTAATATTATTACTCTGGTATATATTCGTACACAATATGGCTAAACATCGCAATAAACTCACAAATGTATCGGGATAAAATATTACACGTAAAATTGAGTCAAAACGTGGATCATTTAAAAATTCTTAAAAGTTTAAAAGTTTCCATAACGGTTATTTAGAAATCAATTATAATACAGAAAGATATATGAAAAAAAACTTAACGCAAATATTTCAACACAAAATATTAAAGGTAAAAGTTAGACAAAATGTGGAGAATTAAAAATTATCAAAAAATTAAAACTTTTAATAGGAATTATTTAAAAACAAATTGTGATACAGAAAGATTTATAAAAAAGAACTTAAAAAACCGAGCTTGAAACTGTTTATGTGTGATTACTAACGTAGATAAAGCGGTTTTTGTTAAAACAATATGGACAGGGAATAATGTGTAAAAGGCAAATTGATAAGGTAATTACAGAAGAAATAGACGATTCCTTTATTTATGAAATGTATTTGCAAAGAACATGAAAACGGAAAATGATCCGAAATTATGGAAATATATAACTCGAAATGAACGTCGTTCTTATATAGTATCGAAATACAAAATTCCTTTAAAGTAAGGAGAATATGTGTGCACGGGTCAAATGTACCAATAATGTATGGAAGATTGTCATGATCAATGCTTATTAAATTCAATATACTTTATCGGAATATGATTTAAATTTGTTCAGGTTTCTTTGTATTATTTCTATACCTTATCTATATGTAGATAAGGCATTTCAACCTTCGGGATAACCAAGTTTTGCATATAATACGAAATCTTCCCCGCAGTGAGGAAGGAAATTATTATGAAATTAAAAACAATTTTCGTTTGAACATAAAATATGGGACCAATTAAAATATATGGAATCCCTTCGTGAAATATAATATTTTTTCCCAATATGGAAATGAATTCTAAATTTTTTTCCCGCTGAATAACGTTTATAGATATATGAGAAATAAAATGCAAGGCTCAAAAAAATTGGTAACTTTACAACATAAGCAACAATAACTTTACAATGTGGCACTTAATTCAAGGAGCTTATCAAAATTATTACAACTGTTGCTGAGAAAATGTACTGACGAAAGCATACAATCAAAACAATATCAATTGCTTGTTAACAAGTGTTTCAATGTATTGAAAGATTTTGGAGATTTATATAATTTGAAAAATCTTTCCTGTCTACGAAATAGAGGAAATTACACTATATGCAAAAGAATCATTATCAAATAAAGAAATTGTAAAAGGAGAATAATGACTTGATACTCCATAGACGTGTTATACCCGTGCAATATTGATTAATTATGACTTGATATCCATAGACGTGTTATACCTGTTATATACGTGTTATTTATATATATATATATATATATATATATATATCAGAAATAATTAGTAGAAAGTCAAGTAATTCGTGTATATAAATTTGACAACGGTTTCATGGCAGTAATGTATTTGCATCATGAATAAAAGAAATATCTAATTAATATAAATCAAAGTTTTAATTTTGAGATTAAACGATATTTAACTGCAATAAATTGAGTATGATGTATAAAAAATTAAAACATGTACTTAATAGGTAATTTTCAATGTATGGCAAAGAATTGTTAAACTTTATAATTGCGCTATTTACATAAATGAAAAATAATAAGGAGCAGCAATTATATTATACATATTTCTATTTTCTTCACATGTACTGAATGATAAAAAATAGGTTGTATACAAGTGCGTTTACGTTTGGGAATAAACTTCTTCAGAAGATTTATTTTAAACAGGCATTTGCTATGGAATTTTAAAATAGAAACGTCAACTTTGTATATGGGGTTTCATCAAACTAATTATTTAAAATTTCTTCTAATATTTTCATCAAAACATTAGGATGCAAATTTGTATTCTAAGCATTTTACAATGTATTCCACACATAATACAATATATTAAAGTATGTAATATATTCATAATACAATATATTATAGTAAGTAATACATCCACACTCAAGTGTGTGGTCTAAATTTCCTCTGACAATAGATATTGATTGCCGAACCTGGCTTACTACGACCAACGATTTTCTAGAAATCGGCGAACAAAACAATCCACCGCAACTAAATATAAAAAACATAACCACTTTCAATACAATACATTGTTCGGTCTTGTTATATAATATTATTAACGAGGCCAAACAAAACGTCTCTTAATTATCCTCACTTAAATACGGTTTCATATCGTACATAAAAATCTCATATTCTTTGTTGCACACAAAAATCAGTTTTTTCTTTTTAACATTTCTAGGTTACGTGAAATATTTTAAAATAATAATTTTATATAAATATTAACTTCTCGAAGTAAGAAAATTATTAAAATATAACATATACTTTCTCACAAACATTCCTTTCCTTGTAAGCTTTTATAAAACTCACTCCCTCTCTCAAACTCTCCTGTCGTTTTTTACAATTTAATTCGTTACTCTCTTTTTTCAGATCTGCAAATTAGTCCACCGTTGTCTTTTTGGTCCCTCATCTTTTACTTTCACACTCATTTCTTGCATAAAACCTTTTTCTTAATATTTCCCCATTTTTAAATTAAATTATTATTGCTATTTTTTGGTTATTCTCATTGTATTTCTAATTATTTCTACCAGCTATAGGTATATATCAATTCATGTTTTCTATTTTTTGAAATAACAATTAAGACATTTATTGGAATAAAAAAAACATTACAATTTTTTATAATCTTGTTGTCATTTTTTTGTCACGCATCATTTTGCATTCACTTGTTTCAACATTCATATCATTAGCCTTATTAGCGCACTCATACATAGATCTTTACAGTTGACATAAATTTTATCAAAATACAATTTCAATATTGTACGTATCAAACAAGAATCACCTCAATAATAAAAGTTTAACAAAAGTTACTTGCAACTTATAAAATAGGTTTTACTGAGCATCGTTGAAATTATCATTCCCATTTATTTAACATTTTCAGCTAAATAAATGAAACTTTATAAAGTTTGTAATAATAGTAGATTTCTAGAAATAACTATAAAAGCAAAATTGTATTTAAATGAACCCTAAATAGTTTGATGTGAATATATTAATGATGCAGATAATACTACTTTTTATTCCGAGAAAATGTACAGTTCTGTGGAATAATACTTTATATTATTATAACATTTTTATTACTCGAACAGGTCGTAAAAGCTGGACAGACTTTCATAAAAATTACAGACATACATCATGATTAGGATCAATATAAATTCTGCCTATAAGGTGTAGCGATCACGTTGAGTTAGGAATAAATCCCGAAAATTTAATCGAAAATACACGCGTGCAAACGGCTGACAAAATCGAGTGATCTATAAAGAAAGTTTTTGAAATGTAGATGATGTTCTTAATGCTCATCTCATAAATTTAACTTTGACATAAATCAGTCTAAAATCAGAATTTCACAAATAATTCAGCCCATCTTAATTTATGAACTTTATCGTAAAAAATAATTTATTTGTGCCATAATACGAAAGTCTATATTTTTAATATATTTACAGTGTTTGGAATACTATTATTTACTTTTTATTTGTTTCTTTGTTTCCTAATGAAATAAATTAGATTCATTTTGTACACGCATTAAAAAAATATCTGTTACTTCGTATTACGAAAAGGTAGATATATATATAAATATATATATATATATATATATATATATATATATAAATATTCATTTCAGCTGAGAGGATTTTTTTATATTTTCTGATCAATATAATCTGTTAGGAAAATGTAATGCTAAGTCATAAAGTATAATTGCAAATTATGATAAAATGTTCTTCCGTGGTTTCGCGTTTCGCGTTTAAACATAATTATGCGATAAATATCAGAGGCGTGTCATTTTAGAATGAATTTTATAAAAAATAAACCCTAATTAGAAACCGTCTAAAGTACAATTTAGTTATATTATAAAATAAAAGTATAATTACTAAATAATCGTTACCAAAGTCCAATATCAATTACAGCCCTTCTACCGACGCATTCGATGATATTAATAATTTAGAAAACATATATCGGAATCATTAGCCTGTAACGAATGATTAATATTTAACCTATTTACTCCAGAGTCCTATTATTTATATCAGTATCTTTTACATATTTAATAGTATTATAATTAAAATTTTGCCATTCTCAAACATATTTTGTAGTAATATCCATAAAAATAGGCAGTAATTATATCTTACCGTGGAAATTGCGCTTTAAGCAATTATTTATCCATGCTGTTAAAAAATAATGTGATGTTTTCATCGTAAAATTATTTAATATATGATAATTTAATTAGTTTCACTTAAATTTTAGTGCGCGTTTAGTAGTCAAATAAATTATATTTGGCAAAAGACGATAAATATACACGGAAATATTTAATTATCTCATTTGAAAAGGTTCGGAAACTTTGATTTCCAAAACAAAATTTGTTACAAAATGTCAACTTTTTGATGCAGTGAGTTAGACAGTCGTAAGGTTTGTTGACAGATCGAAAGAAATGGAGAAAATTATATTTAATTTGTATTTATAAGCCTTTGGCGCAATCAAGCATCATGTGACTTTATCTGATATTTATCATTTCCCCTCTGTGTACATATTTACGTCTGTGTATTATATAAATGTTTGTTTTTATATAACGTACTAAGTATCTATATAAATACTTACAAGCTGACATGCGCTGGCCAAAGTCAATAAATTTTGTTATATTACCAAGTCTTTTAATTATAATTTTTTTAAAAATAAACTTTGAATAGAGAGCGATGGATAATTTACCTCTATATTTTAAGTTACTCACAGCATAAGTGAATAGGAGGCAGTAAAATAAACCTAGTGTGTTTCAATTTGAATTAAGCTTTTCAATGCAAATAGCACGAATATTTTTACACATGTTATTATCTTTGTCAATTACTGACTTTAAAGAATGCTAACAATATAATAATGAAATTTATATAATATTAATATTTTAGCAATATATCAGTCGTTGTATCAACAACATTCAGATTGAAAATGTATATTTTCTATCAATAAAAATTTCCTATTTTTATTACAAGATTACATTCATTTCCTCCTTTCAAAATAATAACGTAGAATGAAGTTTTACTTTTAACATGCAGTTGCAAAGCTCGCTTTTTTGGTATGTTCATTGACGTAATTTGACCTGGCATTTCAGTAATTTGTTTAGTAATATAAGGTAACAATATTTATAAGCTTAATTTTCCCAAGGTTGGATTATTTTTGTTCACATAAAACAAAAGCTTATATTATAGGCTGTGAATCATATTAATAAAATATATTTTCATGTTAAATTATAAATGTTAAATTATATGAACATGTTTGTGACTACGTGTATTTATAGCAATAATTTTTAAACGTAATATTATATCTGTAAAGTTACCATTTTATATAGGTTGTAATTTTTTTTACGATATGTTTTCAAAAGGCTCATTTCTCTCACCATTCTGAACGTAAAATATTATTAATGAGTGTGAAAAAATCCAACAAATTCTGAAATAATTCTTCTTTCTAATTTAAAATATTCACCTGAGGATATTTCTTTTATGGATGTAATTTTTTACAATAAAAGAAACAAATTAAAAACTTGAGTTGTTTGAAAAATTCATATTTTCTTTCTCTTTATCATTTAGAATAAATTGTGCAAAAAAACCTATGATGATTTAAGATTTTATTACGAAGAAATAATTTATTTTCCAACAATTTTCTTCTTCAATTTCAACTTTTTATAAATGTAATTAAAATACAAATTGCTAGTTAGAAATAGTGTATCACCAAAACGTAATAAAATAGGAAAGAAATTTATTAATTGTAAATGTATTACTTTCGTAATCAGAAGCCGGCTTGCTACCTCAATTTTACAACAATTGTAAATACATGAATTGCAACCAAATTTTATGATAATATTTCTATATTATCATAGTTAACCGAATGTGGGTCTACATTTTCTTTGTCGTGTATTTTTGCAATTTCAATGTTCGTAAATGCAAGGTAATCAATGAATTCGATAAAAATAATTAGCATTACGTTTCGGAAGTTCGTAATTAAAAAAGTTCAGATCATTTACAATAAATCCGGCAAGTACTAGCTATGAAGTTTTTCCAACTGTTACTTCTATAATTTTTTTTATTTGCTCTTATAAAAATACTATAATATTTAAAAAGAAAAGCAATTGGCTAATATCGACTATTTATACACTTCTGACTGATATTCTCTTTCGAATACTACAATATTTAGACTCTTCTATCTGGCCATTGCATACACGAATATGTACGGCCACCATGGAGGCTTCACTGATAGTCAGAAGAAAGATTTTCATATAGAATTCTTTACATTAAACATACTAATTAATACTTCGAAGCAAAAATTGTGTTAATCGCTGGAATTTTTTCTATATATGAAATATCAATATTTGATCTTTTTTGCCCATGTAACGCAAATAAGCCAATATTTTGACGTCAATGCTAATGAAAACTATTATTACATTAGACGTACTTTTAGATGTATCTGCTTCCGCTACGGATATTTAATTTATTAATATCTTTTTACGGTATTGGGACGATACTCTTCTATGACATTTCACGTATTTGTCGTATTTCCGCGAATAATTACCATGAATTATAACGAAACATTCCAATTTGGAATTCAAGGTCAAATCAATGATAACATATTATAAAATAATCAATATCGAACCAGAAATTTTATTGGTAAGACCTATTAATATACTTTACTCCCATAAGTTTCCATTAAACAATCTCCATTAAAGCAATCTCTTGTATTACAATAATTGGGTGAGGTGATATAATTATTTCTCTAAAAATATTGATGCTTAATGAAACAGAATATGAAACCGATGTTAGATTCATATCAATAAAATAAGTATATATAAATTAAACGTTTCGTAGTTGTCGAATAATGTTTAATTTCCAAATATATCCGCCACCTTTATCTGGCTGTGAAGTTGTGTTCAATCGAGATTGTTCCGAAAATCACTTGGAGCAATATCAAAATCTATGTGATTGCTTTATTTCCGACCTTTGAATACATGCTTATTTTTTTTATTATATTTAACTTGCCTCTTATTGTAATCCAATTCTTTAGGTATTTACAACATGGAAAATTTATGCATTTTCTTTATTTAATATACTAAAGTATTAACGTCTAGTTCGAATTAACTAAGGTCCAGATTCATAACCTTATATGCGAATGGCCTTGAGTTTTATACTTAAAATTTTATTTTTTATATATAAAAATGACCTTTGTAATAAATATTTCTTATTGTATATACCGATTAATTTTAGATTATGAGATACTCAGATACAGGAAACACGTAAACTACACGCGCATACAAATATGTAATCAAATTTTTCTTTCCACTAGAACTCTTTTTCTTTAAAGTACTATATTTAAAGTATTTTCCTACATTTACGCATTAAAATTAATTGTAGAATTAAATATATCGTTTATTAAATATTAATTGACTGTTATTTTAATATATTACTCTCTTTCGAATTTATTTCAATTCTTCTGATACAGAAAAATACATCTTATTGCAATTAGTTAATCAAAAAATCATAATTATAACATTTTGTCATATTAATAATTCTTGAATTTTTCGAAACTAAGGTGCCCAAAATTAGCTGACTCTAAACCCATGAAAGTTATAAAATATTTTGGGAGATTCATAAATGTATTATGATAGAAATTACACCAGATAATATCATCACTAATAGACTACATTATGTTGCTATGCCCTAGGACATCTAGCTTTGGGTATTTAAATAAACGTCTTAATTTTTTAACTTAATCAGCATCTTTGATGGCAAGAGTTAGATCATTCCACATTATGATGTCAAGAGTTAGATTAACTAAACACCAAATTTTCCAACGTAGACGAGCTAAGAGCCAATTGATTTTCTGAAATACAAATTGATCGCAGACTGTTGACTCGGCACCGTACAAATGAATTAAAATTACGATTTGAAGATCTGGATACACTTGCCCAAACACGCCGTCTTTCGATAAATTTTGTAGACCTTTGTTTACACAGATTCTCTTTGAAAATACGACTTAAGTGTGTGTATATGCGCTTTGTATTTAACTGAAACAATAAAAATGTAGATGCGTTAATAAAAATTCGAGGAGTTGCTTATTAAATTTTTTAAAAACGTAGATGTTGTAAACGGTGTTTAATTAGCGTCTTTACTGAATTAGTTAATGTATTTTTAAATGTGAGTAACTAAAAGTTTGTAGTGAAATATTTTACAAGTGATAGATTCCATATTACATTTAATCGCAAGATTTTGACAAATTTATTTTCAAAAAGAATTTGACAATTTCATTAATATAAGGTTTTTAAATTTTGTAAATCATGTTTCCTTAAAATGTGCCTATTTTAATTTTAAAACAATTATTTGATAAAAAATAACTAATTTTTTAATTTTATGTAATAAACACAATAAATTTTGTCTTTGTTGCGACAAAGATGATGAAAGCTATAAAAGTTTCGATTGTGTACTAATATATTATGACTTGTTCAAGACGTTTGTCTGTAGACGGTGTACCATTTGATGGAATATAAGAAAAATGAACATTCCTACTGATGAAAAGAATTAATCAACCTCCAGTAAATTTGGCATTCTCAAACAAACATAGTTTATAACCAATACCTGCATATGGCTGTTGCGAGAATGAAACGTGCATTTGCCATTTTATTTCAATGCATACAAACCCTTTCATATAGGAAATTTAAAAATAATGTACTAAAACTGAAAATTTAATAACTGCAAAGGTTAAAAATTTAGTGCATCATCAAATTATAACCATATCTTACCTGCGGTATACTTAAAATGAAGCTTAACAACCATGCCACTATCAGCAATCTAGTACTGCGTTTTGCAGTCCCCATACTCTTCATTGGATAACGTACAGCGAGCCATCTATCCACACCGATCAACACCAATACAAATGTACTTAAATACAACGAAAACATTTGGAGGAACTTAAAAATTTTACACGTAATATTTCCCGCGTGCCATGCTACTGTATAAGACCAAGCTGCTTCACCAGCTAAGCAAAACACTGTCACTAATAAATCTGCAACACTTAAATGAAATATCAGACTATAAACTGCAGTCCACGATGGGCGAGCGTGGTTTTTGACCCGCTTCCCTCTTTTTATGCTGATCATTGTTGCAATGTTACCGAAAAGCGATAAAATTGCCATCGCACTTAATATACTAGCCCTTATTATCGTTGACCTGTTAGAAACTGGAGCGTGGTCTAAGCACAGTATTCTGCTGCCGTTATAAATTAAGTTGGCTGGTGCCGAATGAAAGCTGTCATTGAAGAGCTGAAGTCTTTCACAATCTTCCATCGCATATATTTGATCGACTGACTGGGAGCCATTGCCTCCCACCGTGAAGTATTGCTCATCGTATCCGAAGATCGACGAAGGCGTCGCATTGCCAAGTATAACAGCATCATGTATCATCATATTGGAAAGTTTCATTTAGTGACTGAATCAATCTTCATCGTCATTTTTAACAATATATCTGGAACAAAAAGAAGGACCTGTTTAGATAATAAAATCCTGATGTTGCATCTACAGAATTTGATATTTCAAAAATGCGTCACATCAAGAAAAACATTGTTGTGGCTTCGAATGCCTGTCCTTTTATTGCAATAATCGAGGCAAAAAAGAATGCAAAAGCCGAGTTCCTAGTCATCACTCACACCACTTACGGTATGAGCAAAAAAATTATCGTGCGTGGTTTATTTGATTATTTAAATGTAAAAACTAAAAACATGATTTTGCCACGTGGAGCCGATTTGTATAATTGCATTACAAATGGATTCCATGAGTTTCAAAATAAGTTCGTATAGTAATTGTTACAATAACAAAACATTATTGAGGAATACTTTACAAGTTACATGCAATAAACATTATCGAAAGCATAATATATTGTATTTAGGAAGAAAATTTCATAATAGTACTTTTAACAAAAATTATAAATAAGTCGATTAAATTTGTTTAGGTTTCATATTTATGATCAATATTTAAAAAAAATATTTTTATTGTCTAAATCGTTTGTTTATTTCTTACAGAGAAAAGTAAGTACACAATTTTATTTTGATCACATATTTTCTTAATGCGCTGATCACATATTTCCTAATAAATCAAAACAAAGAAATAACGTGGATCATAAACAAGTTTTCATTTATTAGTAACAAAATTATATTTTTTCAATATTGTTTATAGATAATAGCTGATGTAATAATCTGATCGTTGAATGCCAACCTGAGTGTTGTAATTAATCTGAGTGTTTATTAATCTGAGTGTTGTAGTATTTGAAATGCCATATATTATTAGCGGTTTATTGAACTAACCAAATTTCTTTGTTGCGTTTCCGTTTCTTATTTCAAACAACTCGATTAATCCGTGGCGTGGCTACGCTAAAGTTACCGAAATAACACATCGTTCAAAACAAATACTCCATCATTTGTTTTCAAAGCCCGCGCTGGCGGCCAACGGATACACCGCGTAGCCAATTGTACAAGCAGACTGCGCGACAACTGAGCAAGCAAACGAAAAATAAGAATCGCAATAAATTACGAGCGACGGTACCGTCGAAAATTGTCAGAAAATACAATAATTATGCGCTTCTTTTGTTGTTATACTTTGAAATATTGTTTAACTAATGAACGACGAAGGCCATCGCGCTCGTTCGACATTCCTGTGACATTGAGGGCGCAAGTAGCGCGTGCAAATCTACATGATAATATTTGAGATTGTGATTAATCGTCTTGTTATATTTTACAGGCTCCCCTTTCATTCTTTTTTTCTGAATATGTGGGTTTAAGACTCTTCTGTTCAGTCATGTGTTACTGGAAGTTACGCAGTTCTGTCCGTATATCAATAACATGTGAATATGTTATCCAACAGTGTGAATTTTTTGTCGTAATAAATATACAAATATAGTAAAGGATAGTTTTTTGAAATAGAAAATATGCTTACGCTCGTATGTACCACACTCGGTCAGGACTATCAATCGGACTTACTGATAGTTAAAAAATTATTTCTGTTTCTCATTAACTGTCAATCGAGTCGGCCAGGAGTGTACTTTACCAATCGTGCCACAAAACTGTCAGTAAGTCCGACTGACAGTCCTGACCGTGTGTGGTGAAATACGGGTGTTAGTCCTGTCGTCGCCGTGGTGTATCACAAGGTGGGTTGATTACGCGTGCGCGGTCTTTAAAGGAGCAGCACACTGTGGCGACGAATATTCGATTCACGGCTGCGCCCTGAGATGTTTAAAAGTGCGTAGCTAAAATTCACACTCTAATTATATGCGCATTGATGTGTATTGGAAAGTACATCCAATTATATGCGCATTGGAGAGTAGCACCAATTTATATTAGAGAGTACCTCTAATTATATGCGCATTGGAGGGTACCACTAATTTGTATTGAAGAGTACCTCTAATTGAATGTACATTGGAGAGGTCCATGTCCAACGGTGGACTGAGATGCTTTGTTAATGATGCTTAATTTTAGTGTTATAAAAGAGAAACATTCCAGTGAAATTGGAAACAATAAAGTTTTTTTATGTCATAATGAAATTTAGAATCGTGTTTTGGATAAGAAAAAAAACAAAAAATTTGTTAGTAATGAAAATCGAACGGTATAAATTGGTCAAAAATATTTTTGTGCATTATATTTTGTCTTCGAAACAATTCAGATTGGTTATTTAAGTAATTTAGAAGTTATAACGCGGCAATAAAACATCCGAGAGTCGCAAACAAAACACTGGAAAATTTACTTACTAGCAATAATTTTATAAGTATTTGAGTTATACACATTAGAAATTAACATTTTTATGAGTTTTCGCAAATGTATGTGTAAATTCATTTTTTGACATTACGTTGTTTTTTGACTCCATTATTCTCCGCATATATTTTAACAACAAAAAAGCATTTTGAAAATATGAATTTTGAAAGATTTACTTTTTATCAGATATCTATTGACTGGAACAGGAATGAATTTGTTTGTTGTTCGTAAACTTTTTATTTACTACACATATTTCCAAATACATCTTTAAATTAGCAAAATATTGAAATTCTAGGGACTCAAAAATTACGCTAGTGAAATTTCAACGGATATTTTAAATATCATATTATTTTCAAGTTGAACTATCAAAATAAATAAATAATTTTAACAAGAGATACATAGTTGAAATAAATATACGTATAAATAATATTATCTGCGCTAGGAGGAAAAAATCTTTCAGATATTGTAAAAAGGTTTAAAAAAGTCATTTTCGTGATTATTTTTTGTTTTCAAATAAGTTATTTATTGATAAAACAATGAATATAAAACGATGTGATCTTCTATTAACAAATATTGTTTACATCTTATGTTTTCTAATATATTTTTTTTATTTCATGACACTTTAAATGCTACTTACCATCACAATAAGGAGCTACATCTAACATTAACATAAGGAGATTTACATGACTCAACTCTTTAAATTTCCAATGAAATGTTTATTACGTATATGTCCTCTGGTATTCAGTTCCATATAACTCCGCTAAAAGGCAGTATGAAAACCCTTATATCATTACCTGTGCATTAACCTTTAGGTGGCGTCCTAAAATTTTCGCACCATTAAACTTTAAGATTGGCCTTATCCAAGCCTTAACTCGATACTGGCAATGTGTACTAAAAGTCTCATTCTGACATGCTTAGTGACTTAGTAGCGTGGTAAATATTAGGTGTACAATGACTTATTTGTGAAACTCCGAAATTGTAATAGCTTTATATTTTTAATTACTAATATTATTGTATAGTATTTTAAAACGAGAACTCTGAACACGGAAATAGAGAAGAGAGAGGAATATACCATTTATGAACAGGCTAAAAAAATTAGTTAAGGTTTTATGAAATGGAACAAGATTTTTAAATAAACGCAAGGTACCGATTTGAAAGGAAGCTCTTTATTATATAAATTAAGTACAATCATTTAATAAATTGTTTAGTTTTCATCTCCAAAAGAACTAGAAACTTGAAATTTAATTGATATGTAGTGTTTAGGTTCAATAACAAAAAGCTAAAAATTTGGAAAAAGCTGGAGTCACATTTTACGTTAATGTATCTATTAAGTTTCATCTTTATTTAATATACCTCTACGGCTCAATATAAATATTTTCACTATAGCTATTGTTCGAGAAAATATATAGCAAAAAATAAATCACATGAAACACTAGATTCGCTTATAACATAGGTGATCCCTTTATATGCATTAATTGTCTTTTCAATTACAACTCGTTATAACAGCTATAGCGATTTAATTTTTCAAAATGTTGATTTTTATTCAACACTTTATCTTTGAAAAATATATTTTGCTTTGCAAGTAAGTGGAAAATTTATGACATTATACGATTTAGTTTGAAACGACAAAAAAATTCGTAACTATCTTCTTGGTTTCGTTGAACGGAATTTCAACACGTAGTTACGTATCAATATAAAGAGCTTCAAATGTTCATCTTTAATGAAGGCAATAAAAATAAGGCTCTCACCAAAATTTATATCCTCGTCATAATCCAAATGTCTAGTTAAGGAAAGCCAAAAAAATAATCATAAATTTTTTCATATAATTAGTCTCGCAGAGATTGTCTATGCATAGACTGTTATTGCATACAATACATTAAAAATAAATACGAAATTCAACCATGGCTTTGTGCATAAATTTAATGTAGTTAAGCCTAATTAGAGATTATTAACAGAATGTATATTCAATGAACACAATATCCCACGTATGTTATAGTTTTAAACAATACCTTAAACCAGATCAGGTCCACTTTTCTCTTGCGTGGCAACTTACGTCTCATGTCTAGTGTGAAGACGATTGTTTTCATTCACTTAATTCTATCTATTTAGATGTAAAAATGTCTATTGTTGACGATAACAAATTAAGAAGACTATCGTTGAATATAAGTGTTTATGAAGGACCTACAGATAGGATTTGCCTTCCATAAATATTAATAAGTGTCATCTCAAAGAAGTCAAAACTCGTGAATGAGTCAAAAACTATCGACAAAATCGAAGTGTTGAAGAGTCCAAAAATAGTAAAGAACAAATGAAAGGAAAAGTTAAAATCTAGATGAAAGAATAGTATTATTTTATTTGTGTCAATTAAGAAAACTTAAAAAACTCAGCAAAAAATAGTGATATACCATTAAAAATATTACAGTATAAGTCCTTCTTTAAAAAGTTAACCGTAAAAAGTAATGAGATAAAAGTCGCCCAGTTCTTACAGAGTTTTGCTAAAGAAACATATATGAGTGAGTACATTGCGTCTACATTTATTAAATATTAGGTCTATCACAACATTAAACTTGGCTATAGTAAATAGTCAAACAGATGTCTGTCGCTTTAATAGTGCTGCGAAACGAGACATTTCTAGTGGTTTTACAGTTATTAAGAAATAGCGAAGCGTTACAAATATAAAAATTTATTGCGACTAAGTTCAAAGTTTCGGATATAATTAAATATATTTAGATGTAAATACCCAACATATTCGAGTACAATTTTCTAGCCAAATTGCAAAAATTGGCTACTTTTATCTCATTAATTTTTACGGTTACGTTTTTAAAGAACTTCAGCCTTTCTTACAGTAATATTTTCTTAGGATTTTATTTATGCATCTAAATGTTTAAATATTTAGTTCATAACTACATCGATTTACAAGAAAATGTTATAACGATTATTACTCCTTTAATAAAAAAATCGTAAGAAATTTTTCGAATCTAGTAAGTATTTATTATTATGTACGAACTGTGTTTTCAGAACTAAATATTTATATTTATTGATTACCATTATTATATTAAAACTAGGAAAGTAACGCTTGTCACAAAATGTGTATAATTTCATGTAACCACCAATGAAATAGAAAAAATATACAATCGGATAGAATAAAAAACATACATCTTTCTTAGTTTTGTGTAAAACATGGTGAAAAGCGGAAACTTTATGAAATATTGTAATATTTTCTCTAACTCGTAGTTCATTTTTAATAGTTTAAGACGAAAATACTTTTTCAATTATATTGACATTTGTATTTAAGAATTCCATAAAAAAAGACATCCAGAAATTATCACTCATTAATCATTAGTAAATTTAATTCGTTATATTTAATATCAGATTCTACTTAGAGATTTCAGATTCTACTTAGATATTCTACATTTTCCACGATTACAGCTTTTCCTTCATTATTTTTTAACTTGTATTTAGAAGAATATAATATGAACCTATACTCCTTACCTTATGGAATCTAAAGCTTATTGAGTTATAGATACTATAGGATTGATCCTAGTTGAATTTTCAACGCTTTTCAATTGATTTCATCTAATTGTCAAATTTTAGTGTTTCTGGAACATTTTATTTAGTTTTAAATATTGTCACGTCTGAATGTATTTTTGCTTATTTCCTTTGAACATATGAACATAAAACATACGAGCATGTAGTGTTCGTTTACTCTACCCAAATAAAATAGAATATTTTTCCCGATATTATCAACTTTGGTTATTTCATGAATATATTTTTTCTTTTCAATCTTTTTGAAAATTCACGATATAGAATTCTAGCAAAAAGGTGACCGGTTAGTAAAACAGTTATTTCTGCCGGGTTATCGGTAAAATTATTGCCCTATTATTTTTTTTTATTCTCAATACAATTTTCTTAACAGTGCTTTCACTTTCATTTTATTCATAACTAGCCCTAATTTTCCCATTTATTCAGGCGGTGATATGGATTATTGGAATTATATATCTAGTGCACCTTCATTCAGCATTTTGCTATTACTGTGTAACCCACGTTATCTATGTGAGAAGTTTTCGTCGAAAGGCTGCATAATTTTGATGTTAAAATTATATCTACCATTTTATTGCAAGCGAATTGAATTGAATGTAATATAGTTCGATAACATTTTTATGTTTCGATAAGCAATATCGTGAATTGGAATTTGAACGAAGTTAGTATTAGACTCCAGTCTATTTTACCACTGATAAGGAAAGCTGGAAAGTATGAAGATAAATCAGAATATGAAAAATAAGAAGATATATTCAGCTCCATTTCGATGTTTCGATTTTCCGGAAACTTTTCATTGTAAATAATTTCAAACTAATCGTCATTTTTGCTTTCTCATACTTAATATACTTCTGTGAGTTTTATAAATACGTTACGAATATGAATTACTACAAATATGTTACTTTCTCTTGTCTCAATTTATATGACATAAAGAAAATTGCCTTGCAAGATATTACTCCGTAAATATTTAAAATTTTATCCGCTTATATTTTGCTGCAACTATTCAAATCTTGCCAACGTTCTGTCTGTAATAACGCGCAAGCAAAAAGATATTGATACTCATACCTAATACCTCTGTCTTCATTAAACCTGAATTATTTTTAAAAACATTTTAGAAACAAAATTCCACAAAAATGCCTACTAATTAGTTTATAGTGACGCAACGTACCATGTAACACAATTATAGAAACATATTGATAATACTGCATGTTAAAATTTAGAGAAATCACCAAGCGTTTCGGAGGTAAGCTTAAAATGTATTCAATTATTTATTACCCAGCCACTTTCTGTCTAATGGTGTAATTAGAGTTGATATTCTTGCTGTCAGCGGTACTTAGGTTAACTATTGTGGAAATTTAAACGTTGTACTAATGTGGAAAAACATAACTGCGTTTAAATAATTTCGTAAAATAATGAACATATTTGAGGACGTATTGAGTCTCTTTTGAAGCTTGTAACCAACGTTATAATGTATGTACTTGTTTAAAATACAAATTGAGACTCTAAATTACAACATCGTACTTTAAGGATATATGAAACACTACGTAGTTTATATTTTTTGCTAAAGAGATAAGTGAAGAATAATTCCAGATAGTATTAACTTCGAAATATATTTTTCTTGTCAAATATATATTTATCTACCTTTTCCTTTAATTTCCATATGTTCAACTGCGGTCGATTAAAGGAGAAAGAAATTTATATGAAACAATGATATGTATTTTCTACATCTTTAAATCTAATATGAAATATCATAATGTCCGTTTTTACATAGAAATTAGTAGCGTATATGAATTATATTCCTGAAAATATTATAATCGATTTTAACATAGCTTTAAAAATATTTTTGAGAAACCCGTTGGCATGATATACGTATAGAGCACAAAAATACAAATATATCTTCAATAAGTCGAACAAAAAAAAACGAAACATATCGTTTCTATTTATTGCAAAATCCGTGAAATTAAAAATATGAATTAAAGATATAAATTGAAAATATGCAAGATATTATTAAAGAATGATTATCTACACATGCAATACAATTGTAACACAGTAATTTCTGAACATGAAAAATATTTTAAAAAGAGTAATTGATAAAGGGCATAGAATGATAATAGAAACCGGCAAACTTCAAAATTTTAGTCGGTCCGTATGTTATTTTGTGTGTCACTCACACAAAATATACTGGACGATTTTTGATGTTTTTGAATAGTTTATAACCAAGAACAATATATGAGTGAACAAATTCTTAATCCGAATTTCACGGGATAGAAACCGTGGTGTACAGCTATTATAGTACATACGAATATATTTATAAATTTGTATAGTTGATTTGCTAATACATTGACCTCCGCCTACGAAAAACGTGTAGAGAAACCTTATAATTGAAATAGAGCTCTTTAGACAGGCAAATGAATGACGAGTTCATTACGACCTTATTAGTCTACAGAAATATTCGGTATCACAGCGCCTACCATATGACAGAGAACCTTAGTGATCTATGTATTTTTATCGACACCCAAATAATATGATGAATTATATTAATGCTGGGTATATTATTTACAAGTTATATTAAACGGGGAATAAATGCAGCCATTTTTAATATATATATATATATATATATATATATATATATATATATATTGTGAAGTATACGTATAATAGTTTATTCAGCCCGCGGGCTGAATAAACTATTATATAAAACTATTATATGTGAATCAAATTCAGTAATAACAGAATATGGAATGGCTAGTAAGAATTATTACGCGCCAAGAGCTTAATTACAATATATTTAATGATGAGAATTACGCAATAAAGTTTACATTCAATTAATGCATATTGTATATATATATATATATATATATATATATATATATATATATTATACAATCGGGAATGGTTCACTTGAGTAAGTGATAAGTAATAATATATTTTAGATACTGACGGTTATGTTCTTACTATTTTTTAAACACTCATTCACTTATCTTACTATTATTTGAACAGAAAGAGTTATAATATATGTACTTATTTTAACACATCAATTACTCCGGAGAATTTTTTAGTTACGTGTATGCATAGGATCTGTCATTTATTGGACACGTTTAGCTTAAAGAAAGTTCTCTTCAAATAACCCTATTACGAAAACACTTAAAATTCTATTCAATATCACTTTCTTTTTTAAGTTCTGTGTGTATATTTTTTTCAATATTGAGATATTTACTTAATATGTAATTTTTACTAATTAAAACGTGTGTACACTTAAAGACTGAATAAGAAGCTGGTATAAGAAATGTTGTTTTGAATCTCATAAAATGTTTAATAGTATTTTATAGACTTGGCAAGCTTACATATACGCCATGACCATAATTTTTTTCTAAACAAAATCCTCGCACTTATGAAATGAGTTCCATATTTAAATTTGAAACCCTTATATTTTCCCCACGTCTATATATAAGTGACAACCGTTTTACACGTTGCTAAAAATTCTGTATGCATGATATTTGTGTTATAAAAAATGTTCTATGTATGAAAAACTTGTATATACACTCGATAAATAACTATTACGACTCAACTTTGAAAATAAATTTCAAAATTTAGTCGTGTTAATAAGAAAAATAATTTATTCAAAGAATAAATCACCTATTTACACCACGCATATTGAGTCATAAAATGAAACATAAACGAAATATTTAAAAAAAATATTCAAAGAATGAATTCTAAATATTCACCACAACTCTACTGCGATAAAACGTTTCCATACTAAGGAACATCACAAGTTCATTAAGAGAGTTTACTTAAGTTTTAAATAACCCACGTGTTGATCATAGTTGTAATACAACTTTCATAGTTAAAAACATCTCGCACATAAAAAATGTCACTGTCATAGATTATATAGAAAATATCCTATGTCATGTATCTCGGTCCGTACTAAAACCAAAAAAGTGAAAGTATGAATTTAGAATGCGTGCATTAAATATATTTATATAGGCACGAAAAAATCTAGCAAGTTGGCTTGCTAGATTTTTGGATTTTTATGATACAAGCAAATATTCAGCTTTACGTAGATGGCTATACAATATACACATCATGTCATTAATATGAAAATTGTTAACCTGCTACTAAGTTTAGTTACTTTGTTTATTTATCCTGTTTAATTAATACATACTGGCTTTTTTATTATCCGACTAATAAAATATTTTTAAACGAATTTAAAATCGGTCTTGAATTCCGCCATTCAATTGCCTCTCGTTATTTACGTTTGAGATTATGTTACATTGTAGCATATTACATGTAGTTTAGTTTATTCAACATAATTCACATTTAAAAGTTTTTGTAAGTAGATTTAAAAGTTTTTATAAGAGAAATTTTAATAATTTTTTATTTTCATTGTAAACGTTTATTTAATAAAAATTAATATATTCAAATAGCCATATGTTTAGCAAGTTGTGCAAAGCAACGTTGTGTTGCTGGGCATGTATTTTTGTTTTTTTTGATCTACATATTTTCTTTAATATCACAACTATATAAATTAACAACCTGCAAGGAATGAGGGTAATCGATTATTCATTACACACGTTTTAAAGTACTACAGAAGTATATATATTTCGGTCGCCCCTTGCACGAGGACGCAAAAATCTGAAATAAAACCGTACATAATTTTAAATAAGACTTTCTATTCTAAGTCAAGGTATAACACGTAGCAACACATATTATTTTCCGTGACTTTGAGTGCGGAATACTAAAAACATTTCAAATCATTTCCAATTCAAGATTTTAGGAAAGATGTCTGAGATATTTTATTTCTAGAATTGAACAGTATTTCAATCTCACATTGAAAGTTGATATCAATTCAATAGGTAAACGCTCTACATCGATATTTGGATTTCAAAATTACGATTCTACTCTTTTACGCATATTGAATGATTATTAAATATATTCTGTTCTAATCAGCCATTAAAAATCTCAATAATATTCTTTAATCTCTATTAAGTAGGAGCCTTAAAAAAGTTGTACTTTAATCGTAGATTCTTTAATGAACTTTTAGACGATTCTCAAACTACAATTACATTTTCTACAATTACATCTCAATTTACATTTCGTAATAGAATCAGCAATTTAATTTTAAATATTTTTCTTGTAATAACAGAATGTCTTCATTTTTCAATTATTTCATCTCAATAAAGAATTTAAAGAAATTATGAAATATAACATTTAATAACGAAATTATGTTTTAATACCATTAAAGAAATATGAATAAAAAAGTAAAAAACGATGAAAACTTATTGGAAAGCGCAGAAAAATATCTACAAAATAAATTACATAGCTACTTTATTTAAATTATGTCCGCAGGTAAAATGTAAAACAAAAGTAATAAAAATAAAAATGAACTATAATATCTCAATGAGTATTTTAAATAAGACTGCAACACTCTTTAAAGAACCGTATTTTTATCAAAACCTCGTGCAGATTTTGATATCCGTTATAATTTCTTAAGTCGAGTGGATAATTCAATGAGTACGTCATTATCCCTTACAAAGGTTTTCCGGAAGCTTTATTGCATTTTCCGCACTACTTAAAAACCACTCTAAGGTTGTCTAAATTGTTTGACTTCGTCGTCTTAACCCAATTATGAATCTAATTTTCGGTGCAACTCGTGATCTTCTTTGAATCACCTTGTTACCTGTGAGTGATTTTAATATGAAATTACTAATCTTTTTAAAAAAACTTAGCCATATTTACACGGCATTAATGATTGACTATAACTGCAGAATATTACAATTAAATAGTAAATTAAAGATAAAATATAAAGCATAATCCATATACGTATAATAAAATTGTAACAGACAGAATTCTGTACATTGAAAATATTTTGGAAAAGCTATTGATTTGGCCTATAGAATGATAATAGAAGCCAGAAAATATTTTTCTTTAATTTGTGTCTCTGTAAGTTAATTTGTACAGGTATGGCGCACAATCTACTGAAAGGATTTTAATGAAATTCGATATGATAAGTACTTTTCCTAATTACACGCGAATTAAGTGGTAGGTAGAGTGATATATATATATATATATATATATATATATATATATATATATATATATATATACAAGAAAAAAAAAGTCGAAAACTACGCTTTGAAATTATGACTGTTGCATATATAGCGTCCTTAACTTTAAGCTATATGTATATTAAGTAGCAATTCCACAACCGTAATTTAAGCCTCCTATTGAAAACATTTTCAATAAAATCTATACATATAATAAAACTGTAACAGAGTGAATTCCGTACATGGAAAATATTTTTAAAAGAATATATCGTATAGAACGATAATAGAAGCAAAATTAATTTGTTCTTTAATCACGCAAAGTCTACTAGATGGATTTTGATGAATTTTTGTTTGATAATAGTTAGATAACGCTCGAACAACATATAAGGTATTTTAGATAATAGTTAAATAACGCTCAAACAACATATAAGATATTTTTTATCTGGATATTACGGATTTAAAAAAAAAACCGAACTTGATAAATGTTTCGATATTGGTATCGCCAACGGCATCTTTTAGCGTTATTATTAAACTTTGTGCCCGATACGGTATTACGATATGGATGGACGATATGGTTATTACCTGCGCCATCCATTTCATCCATTGTCAATATTTTGACATATGACAGTTATTCTAAACAATAATTTCGCGTGGACAAAGTCAACAGCCAGTATCTTCATAAATTTCTATATCGTATACTCATAATATACAGTCTGAAGAAGGGGTAGACAGAAAAGAGTAAGGAGTAGTAAGAAAAGCTCATAGACTTAATATTTTTTAAAACTTGTGAGGACAAAACTTTCCTAACATTGCGAGAAATATTTTTTTATAAAAATACTTTTTCTAAGACAAATGGTTCACTAATTAAATGAAATAAAAAATTAATTTTTTTAATTACGAGAGCGCCACAATTGGTCAAGCTTGAAAATTTTGTTTCAATTTATAAATAATTGCTAATTTTCAAGATTTATTTGAACAATTTCTGAACGACCCTTTTAGTCATGAAGGTGGTGTGCAGTAATTTTAAAGCGTTCCCGAAAAATGTTGAAAAATATTCCTAAGGAAAATACGTAATATGTTTTATTGAATTCGGACTGCAATATGTTTAACTTCCAGTTATTAAATCCCAGAATCAAAATCGAATTTTTTATATTTTACTTTTGTTATTACGTCTTCATACTCTAACTCTGTGCTAAATTTAAATCAAAAGTTTTCACTTTTGACAATTTTGCCACATGACACTCATAAACATATACGAGCAAAAACAATTAAATGTAGAATAGAGTAACTCAAATGTTCAAAATAGAGTAACTGAAAAATGAAATGAGTGTGCCGGAAATTTATGTCGTAAATCTTTTTGTGAAATGTCTTTTTTTAAATACCTGCATTTAAGGAAAACAAGCCGAGGGCGAACATTGTTTGTAAATATTGTGTTTTTGAAGGTGTTGCTGTAAATACAAAAAAGAAAACAACTTGTCCTTTCCTAATTGAAATGTGTATCGTAGAACGAAATTTAAAAAAATAATCTACATAACGAAAACATAGTATTAGAACTACTTTGTAAATATAATGTTGTACGATATATTTTGTAGGTTTTAGTATATACTGATCCAGGTTTTATATGGGAGCCACTTCAGTACGTATTGTAATTTAACAACAGCAGAGAGCAATCATCAAAATAAAACATCACATGATGAACGAAATAAGTGTGTCGGAAAATTAAAATGCAAATGCATTAAAAAAATCGAAAGTGCTGATCTATGAAAAATATTTAAAAAATGGTAATTTTTTGAAATAGAAATAAAATACAATATAGTAGTTACTTTAGAGATAATTTAAGTCAAAATATGTAACAAAATGTATTTGTGTCTGACCCGGTATTAATAAGAGGAGTCACTCGTGGGGATATCGATATATTAGAGCTATAAAATATATCAGACATATATATATATATATATATATATATATATATATATATATATATATTCGAAAGACTGTAAAATATATTGTATATAAAAATTATCATGGAGATATATTTAAAAATAAGGATTGTATTAGCTTACCAAAAATTCTCTCTGATCACCAGAAGAAAGGAAATGCTGTTTGCGTTGATAGTACGATAGAATAAATAAGTCCTTTACTTTTCTGTGCTCCTATCTGTAATTATTTTTTTGACCACAATAGTATTTTTTTACTTCTGGATATAGTTTTGGAACGATGCGGTCAAACATGACAAAAAATATATGAGAATTCATGATTGAAGAAAATAATTTCAATATTACATTAACAAAAGCAACTTGGACACAACCATAAAAATATCCCTAATATATAATACATAGGTATACATTACAAAGCGAAGCGAATCGACGATTACACACATATACTCATATATAGAGTGGCCTCCAAAAGTCAGTTGAAATACACTCATAAATGTTTACAAACATCACTGTCCATAATGACCTGTTCTTTCAATGCCGGTTAACTTATCTGTGGTTTCGAATTACAATGCTCAGTTGTCTATAAAGTAGGATTCCCTGAAATGTTTATTGCTCCCTTCACTAAATAATAAATAATCAGTGCTTACTGGTAATTTAAGCGTTATAAGTCAATTGAAATGTAACGTTTGAACTGAAAACACGAAAATAAATACGTAATTATTTAATTATTATTATCTTTTTTAATTTATAACAACACAAACATAGAAGATTTAATAACATTTTAAAAATAAACGAGTAATATTCAGCGACGAAGTAAATTTGCAATCTTTGGAAATCGGGGGGGCAAAAAATTTGGCGTTCTAAAACCGAGAACACTTATGATGAAAAAACCTGCAACCTACTATGAAGCATGGTGGTGATAGTGTCATAGTTTGGGGTGTTTTTCTTTGTCAGGTATTGGACGACTACATCTAATCGAGAACGGGATGACGGCACAAGTATATTGTAATACTTTACGTAACAATTTACAGCAATCTGCTGATATGATCGGACTAGGTCGGGCTTTCGTTTTTCAACAGGACAACGACCCCAAGCACACGGGTAAAATAACAAAGGAGTATTTCAAAAATAATAGTATAGATTTATTAGATTGACAGTCCATGTCACTAAACCTCAATCCCATTGAACGTTTATAGGACGAATTGGATCGTGAGATTCTCAGAACATGCGACACAACAACGCTGTGTTTAAACAAAAGATATTTAAAACATAATTTAATTTACCACTCAATATTTTACATAAACTTGTGAAATCAGTGTCTAGAAAAATCAAGGCTGTGCTTTTCCTTTCATCATTTCATTGTGTAGTATATATATATATATATATATATATATATATATATAAGTGTATATATATATATATATATATATAAATATTAATATATAATATTGCCTTAAAATCGAAAATTAAGACAGAATTTTTGAAATAGTTCTAACGAAAAACCTGGACATTATGTCAGATAATATTTTAATGGTAAAAGAGTGAATATGTAAAAAAAAATGAATAAAACAGTGAACATAAAATAGACAGACCTAAATTCTAATATTTATTGCTGTTTTAGAAAGAGAAAAAATAATTTAAACTCATTTTTCAACTATCAAATATAAATTTTCAAGCCATATTAACATTTTCTGATTGCACCATAATGTCAAAATGAAAAAAAAACCAGCAACAAAAATACAGCACACCTCCAACTTTTGCGTTTTCCAAATTTGGAACTCAGAGCAAAAAACGTCAAATAGCATGCACATTAAATCATAGTGCTCATACCTTTCTATTTACCTGCAAATTTAGGACCTATTTACCGCCAATTTCGATACCTAATCGGGGCTAATTAAATCTTATTTGATACCTACACCTGATAATAAATTGTTTCTCTATTTTTAAAGAAAACTCTGTAATTTTTGCTTATTTATTATCGATTATGTCAAGATAAATCTATACGTTAACCGACTACATATAGCCAACTAATACAGTAAACTATCGAATTAAACATATAAATGCTTTATATTATTAGCAAGCAAGCAATTTTTAAACGTATTTATTCGACCTAACTCTTATTGGTGCATCATTTCACAAATAACTTAAATAGATAAGTCCACAAAATTTCGCTTTTTCAGAGTGGATAATATATTTATTTATTTCATAATTATGTGAAATTGGGGCAGTTATATAAAATAATATACATTGTTTATATTAAAACAATTCGTATTATATAATACATACTATAATATTTCCGCTGTTTTGCATAACATATACTTGTTTTACGATACAATCGGTTACAATTGAATTGGGTGTGAATATAAATTTAACAATTTTTTTTAACTAATTGATATTTTTAATTTAGACCCGACTCTGGATGATGGATATATATATATATATATATATATATATATATATATATATATATATATATATATATATGTATATTCATATATATATATATATATATATATATATATATATATATATATATGTATATTCATATATATATATATATAACATAATATTTACACACCTACCTACTAATATTTTGACTCCTTATTGAAATCCAGGCCCGGGACGCATAGTTTTGTCACTCATTCTGACAAGGATTTGCGTTATGTTGATATGTTAATTTTAAGACGATAAAACATTAAAATAATTTCAATAGTTTAAACATGCATACACTACAAAATACATATTCACTTATATTACAAATATATATACGCCTCGAATTGAGAATATCTTCCTTTTCTGTGGTCGATTGAAAATGACAATCAGTTTTACTATAGATATATGTATAATTTCAAGAATTACGTAATATTCAAGAATTGATGTAAAACTATACATCAATTTTGTGAATATTTGCATATGGATAGACTAGTGTAATGTAAAAATGCATTTAGGCTAGTTCGTTTTTACTTATTTTTATAATTTAGAGCTAAATCATGAATTGTTTGAACAGTTGTTTTTTGGCATATTGGTTGAAAGTCTTTATTTCATTTGTTATAATTTGACTAAAATCCTATAATGCTTACCATATCCCTTTTTTAATTACAAAGAAAATAATACTAGTAAAAACAGTGTTTGAACAATTGTTTTTTAGCATATTGGTTGAGTCTTTATTTCATTTGTTATAATTTGACTGAAATCCTTTAACGCTTACAATGTCTCTTTTTTAATTACAAAGAAAACAATACGAGTAAAAACAGTGTTTGAACAATTGTTTTTTAGCATATTGGTTAAGTCTTTATTTCATTGGTTATAATTTGACTGAAATCCTTTAATGCTTACTATGTCCCTTTTTTAATTACAAAGAAAATAATACGAGTAAAAACAGTGTTTGAACAATTGTTTTTTAGCATATTGGTTGAAAGTCTTTATTTCATTTGTTATAATTTGACTGAAATCCTTTAATGCTTGCAATATCCCTTTTTTAATTGCAAAGAAAATAATACGAGTAAAAATATGTGGTTTTGAAATTTAATATCGAAACGCGTTGACCTATTATCATAAATGGCAGCAACCACGTTTCGCGATGTTAATGACCTCAACCTGACGTCAGATGACATAGCGAGCAGAGGTCAACTACGAGCTTAATTCATGCTTACATGACTCGCAAGTTTTTTTTTAATCTCATCCGAAAGAAGTCAACAATATTAAAAATGGGAGGTGTAATTAATGGCTTAACTCCCGCACGGACGCACCCTCGCATTTGTGGGTGAATATTTTAACCACACATGCCCACATTTGGGCATGTAGGTCTTCTTTAACAAATTAAGTAAAAAATATTACATCCAACGAAGTGAATTATTATTTGAACAGGTTAGCAAGAGTTACATCCCAACGGGAAATGACAAAAAAATTAGCCAAAATAATTAATTTGTATTCAGATTTTAATAATATTTTCCATACGATGTCAGTCTACTTCGTTTTAATTATTGTATTTTTAAATATAAATGAAAACAATTGTAAAGAAAGTACCGCGACCATCCAAAATCCAAAGTAGAAGTTTGAAATGAAAAATTTTTTAAAGCAATATTAAAGTACAAAAAACAATAAACGACTGAACCTATTCAAAATTGAATTTGGTATTTATGAATATTTTATAATTACTTCTGATGTAAATATCTCAGTTATTTTTAATTTCCTAATTTTAAAATATGGGGTAACTGCCATACAAAAAACAAAAACAATTTTTTTTTCAAAAATAACTAGTAAGATTATCTTCGCACTTTCCACCTAATAAGTAATTTGTAATTATAATAATATTATATCTTAACTAATTTTCACGGGAAAATATTATGTAAAATTTGAGAAGAATTTGCAAGTGCAATGCGTCCAAAAATACAAACGGTAAACCAAACAATTAAACTACAATGAAATTTTACTACAACTTTTTAAACTTGACAGATATGAACTAACCTATATGAGTGATAAAATACGAAGTACGAACTGATAATTTTCAAAATAACTATTTAGTAGTTTTTCAATTATAACGACTATCTCCGTCATAGGTTATTTAAATTTTTGTATTCTGCTTTTTATTTATTTATTTATTGACTTTTATGGATAGTACATATGGCGGCCTTATTGCTACATGAGCAATATCTTCCAGTAAACCACTTTTTATCTCATTAGACGATTGTATTCATTTGTTATATGTTTGTATGTAATTGCATAAATTTTAAAAGTTAATATAGCTTATTTGTACGCTGTAATATTTATCCTGTGTATAATAAATGATTTCTTACTCTGTAAATAAATCCACTTTTTTTTTAAATTTTTAATACCAAATTTCCTAATAATAAACGTATTAAATATATATTTTGTTTAATTTTAACTTTAATAGTTCTGAAAATATGAGAGCCGTATTGTTTCCGGATATTTCTTATAACACTTATTTACAAAAAGTAATTAAATTATATAAAACTTTATAAAATAGTTTTTGAATCTTTATAACATTCTGTTTGAATTAATATCACACACGATACAAAAAATTAAAAAAGAAACGAGTACTGTATATTTTTGAAATAAACGAAGTTTAAAACATTTTATTAAACTACAACAATTCTTAATTAAACACCGCAATTAAATTTTAATGAAATTGTATAAACTGGGAAGCCTTTTTAAATTTCGCAAGAAAATAAGTACAGTTCAGTTTTTATTTGTAATTATTGCATGATACCTCGAGGGGTATATTGGTATAATATTATATTATGTCTTATAATGGTATAATTAATACTTTGCTTAAAAATATTTAAATGACACAGATCTCCAAGAAGAAACGTTCATTTTTATTTTAATATATAGCAACAGCAAAGGCAAATCATATCTCTACAACCCAGAGAAACTCGCTTTTTTTTTTAGAGAAACTCGCTTTTAGACAATACGAAAAGTAAATTAAAAACATTCTATATAATTTTTGTGAAATATCCACATTTTGTTGGTTATGAAAAAACAGAATATGGAAACAGACACATATTTTTTGTAGACATTTTCAACATATATGTTGATGAAATAATTTACATGAAAGTCTGACAAATAATTTACAATATCATTATTTTAAATATAAAGAAAATAATACGAGTAAAAATATTAAAGCGTATTGACAAATATCATAAACAGCAGCAACCACTTTTCACAATGTTAATGACCTCAACCTGACGTCAGATTACATGGCGAGCAGAGGTCAACTGCGAGCTTAATTCATGCTTACATGACCGCAAGCTTTTATTTTTAATCTCAACCGAAAGAAGTCAACAATATTAAAAATGGAAGGTGTAATTAATGGCTTAATTCCCGCATGGACGCACCCTCGCACTCGTGGGCGAATACTTTAACCACACCTGCTCACATTCGGGCATATATTAATCTGTCTTGTTTGACAAATTAGGTATAAAATATTACTTCCAACAAAGCGAATTATTATTTGAACAGGTTAGCAAGAATCACATCCCAACGGGAAATGACAAAAAAATTACCTAAAATAGATAATTTATATTTAGATTTTAATAATATTTTTCCATACAATGTGCGCAATGTGCTTGATAGAAAAATTATGAAATTTATAATCATCGTAAATGTTTACCGGTAAACTTTAGGTAAAGTTCTAGTAACGTTGTTTTTTATATAATTTTAAAAACAGGAGGGACATATATTTTGTGGACATTTTCAACTTATATGTTGGTGAACTAACTTACGTGAAAGTCTGACAAATAATTTTGGACTCATTATAACTTCATTTTATATATCCCCCACTATGTATAAATTAAAAAAAATGTATGGTAGATTTTTTGTTTCTTCAGTAGATTTTATATGGGATATACGTGTGTTAAATATCAATAATTAGTACTCCTTATTTCAAGTTTAAACGTCAAAGGTTTCCTGAATTAAAAAATTGCTGTGACACGCGGATAGACGGACGGACGCAATTATGTTTTAAAAGTTCGATTTCTTTTTTCTTTTGAGGGTGGTAATCCTTAGAAAAAAAGCGTAGTTAGAATAAGATTACACAATTGATTTTCCTTGAATAAGAACATATTTGATTTTCTTAGAATAAAATTACAATTTTTATAAATATTTTCAAAGTACCAATCATTCCTCGTATCTTATCAAATTTTCAAAGTACCATTCATTCCTCTTATCTCATCTTTTTCCCGGAAAAATAGATATCAATTTTATAAGCAAATTAAACACATTTTGTTTAATTTGCATATAAAATTTAGACTTTATCTGGAGGCATACTAAAAATTCACTGATTTGTTCTAAAACAGCGCCTACCTATAACAAATCCTTAGGTAGATATATAGAATAATCGTCAAGTTTTTCATTTAGCAAAATAAATAATCTAATAATAAACAAGAGGTGTACGCTTCATTATCGCTTAGTAGGCCAGTGATAACTTGGCTAATTTTACAAGCAATAAAATGTTATTTTAGCTTTTCGAGGAAAGGAGAGGAAAATTAAAAAGAAATGGTATCTTCTGAAGATGCTACCATTTTTTAATTTTTAAATAATTTTTATCATTTAAATTTTCCATTGAGAAATGGCATGCGTCTTCGTCTAATTTTTACGTGTATACGTTTATATGTATGTGTCTATGAAAACATGCCCTAATTCGCCATTCTTGGTTGATTAGGATAATTATTTTTTTCTATCGATTTTTTAACTATGAGTATAGAAGCCTATTCATTTCACAATAACTTATCAAATAGTTTAATTTTTATAACCAGTTTTAAACAAAAAAATCCTTTTTAATAGTTTTTGTTTGATTATTAGTTATAAATAACTAATATATATTTACCGCAATGCAAAAAAAAATTAAAATAATGTAAATAAAAGAACACTTTGAGTGTTTAGTGATACGAATGATATCTAATTATTTTAACTTGATATTGACAGTGACGGGTATATGAGAATGTGAACATGGTAAATACTTGGTCGGTTTTTTTAACACGTTAGTTCTTCCGGATAGCTCAACCCGCCCAACTGGAAACTAAACTAAAACATTTCAATCAAATACTTGAATTCAAATTTGTTCGACTAATGGCCGTCAGAAAACTCGTTAGTTATGTTAATCGATGTTAATATGTGAATTTGAATGACCACTTCTAGTTTGATATTGGATGTACTTTTAATTTTAGACATTTCTAAAAGACGATTCTATAGCCACGGATACGACAATTTTGATTTAAACATACTGGCAGTTAGAAAAATAAGTATGGGGCTAAATAATTTATTGAATGAAAATTGAGGAAAACCTCTAATTGTTAACTAAAAGACAAAAATGTTCACAGTAAACTTCAAATAATTATAAAATAATAATAATTTCTTAAGAAAAGAAAATAAATGAAAAGTGAAGTTTTACGAACGCTAAAACAGATATGTTCAAACAGAAGCTTCAATTTGATTTATTTGTGGACAGAAATGTGATTTATTTTTAAACATTGACTGTTAATAAAGTTATAACTTCTTAATTATACAGTATGAAAATGACCAATGAAAGTTTGTTGTGTATTAACATATTAGTAGTATTTCCTTGCTTTTCGGACGCAAAACAAGGCTATGTTCGTCAATAAGTATGTAATTACTTTATCAAAGTATCCGCTTTCTTGTCAGATTCTCTACTTACTCCATTGATGACTGAAATTGCCATTATATTATTGATAAACATAATTAAATGTATGTTAATTATAGACGTAAATTCACATTGTGAAAGTAATCATGTTTTTAATATCTTTTCACTCACGGACAGTATCAATGATACAAAAAGAAAATAATTACTCCATTTATAAACGAGATAACAATTACATGGGTACTTAAGAATAATGTTGATTTGGATCTGTTCTTTTTGACTAAGTATGCTTTGAATATTTCATTATTGGCCGTCTGTAGCCACTACAATATCGTAACTTTCTTTCCTTGAGTATGTTACAAAATAAGTATCCAATTTATTTTTAAATTTTGTGGATTAAGTCTTGCAACTTTATTATATTGCAATATATTTATGTAAATAAGTATGCATACTTATGCACATAAACAATATTGTACCACTTCTTTAATTAACATATTTCGTTCAATGGTTGAGAAATTTCAAGGAAGAAAATTCAAATTTGACGATGTCTTTCATTGTTTTAAAATGGATAATTTGGATTTAAGTAAATTTATGAATTTGTAAGACGTACGAGTATGTTTGCTTTTTGAAAATAATTCGTACATATTTTAACTACGAAATAAGCGAATATATGTGTATAAATATATGTATATGTATATATATATGTATATATATATATATATATATATATATATATATATATATATATATATAATAATGTGACAATTTACTGCCATTACTTCTTTTTATTCGCATATTTTGCAGGTTATTACTTATTAATACGAGGATTCATTACTATTGATTATATTTCTACTTACTTTACACTACATAACTTTAGAGAAAATTTTCAATTTTACACTAAAGTTCTGCATTGTTTTAGGATTAGGTACCCAAAAAGTTTCAACAGAACTCTATTGTTTTGACATTGTGTCCTTCCACCCACCCGTCTGTCAGTACCTGCTAGTCCGTAGGCCGAACGAATTATAGACTTGAAGTTTACATATAATAAGTAGCATTTGGACCTAAAACTATTATATTTAAAATGGTGTGTAGTTTAATTTCGATGGTTCTCCATAAACGCAAACGTCTCTCACGTTTGGAGGTGGGGGGATTCACAAATTTTTATTCTACGTTTACCTACGGTTTTTTTGATAAAATATTTATTTTGAATAGAGGGTAAATAACTGTTTTTTTTTCAAGGTGGGAGATTTAAAACGTGTTTTAACGGGCATCTCTATATGGCAATACATACGAGGATATAATTTCTTGTCATCAGTATTATTATAAACACAACACTGTATGATATAAACAAATACTGAAAATTGGTGCACCTAAACTACTTTACAAATAATGACCAATAATAATGAAAAGTTTTTTAAGTCTGTGAATTATAATATGAAATACATACTTACATAGTCGAAATTATATTGATGTGAGTAAATACTCTTTTCGACTTATTATATGTCCTCAAAAAATTAACTTTTTTATAAACCTAAATGTACATAGGACCCTCGTAACTATGGTTCTAGTCGAATGTAAAAGGTTTTACCATATAAAAAGTACTTCATATTAGTGAGTACATTTAGTTAATGGATTATATCAGAATACTTTATTTCTTTTAGCAACTAGTCAAGCATTTATATAAATTAAATATATATTTAAATTATCCTTATAAGATCAGTATACATATAGGCGAAAACGTAGATATTAAGTCAGTAGGAAGTTACCTAAAAATTAGTGTAGTAAAGAAATTGTACTATATTCCTTAAAATTGTAAAAATTACTGCATAATTTTGCTCTGGAGAAAGTAAAATTTAACTTTACACAACTGCACTTTCGTGTACAAAAGAAGTAAAGTGACAACAAGGAATGACACTGTATGATATAATTTTCCATTAGTTTCAATAAATATTTACTCAAATTTCAAGTCCCTTTTTAGGAAACTGTTCGTAATCGTAGACTGCTGAGATTGAAAACTCAGGCCAGAAGGAAATCGGCCTTTGGACAAACAGCTACCTTAAAATCGAGAAATTCTATTCCAAAACTTTCCTCTAACATTATATTTACTGAATAAAATATGCTCGAAAAGTTCAAACGATTACTTTTACTTATATTTTACTCTTTTTTAATTGAAACCTATTCAAATATAGGCAAGAATATTTCTTTCTAATTTGGATTTTCACCTTCTTTCTTAATTCACAGGGTTGACTTTCTCAGTTGTCCTTTAAGTGATATTTTAATTTCTATTAGTTATTTCCCTTATGCTATATATTTATATTCTTGACTGTCAGTAACTTTACTTTCTATTATTACAACAATAATTTATTACTATTGTTGTCATTTCATGTGGAAAAAGTTATTCTTTTGCTAAGTGTCTGAAACGGAATAGTTCAAGCTTTGTCCGATATTAAAAAAGTTCTCCGCGAAAAGCTATACTTTTCGTTATTTTTACTTAACGGCGCCACACTGGGAAATGTATTGTCTTTACTGGTATATGCGTGTATTACGTATGTATTCAAGTATTCTCTTTGTCCAGATCTTACTCTTAAAGGCCGGAATGGATAATACGGATTGAGCAAATAAGGCGACGTTAACATATTAAATTAGTTTTCCGAATTCCAAAAAAAACCATTCTTAAATCAATGGTCTGATGATCCTTGCAATATAGCGGCTGATATTTGCCACAATTTCCAATGGGAAAAAATAATCATGGAAAGACCATTTAAAGAAAGGTATTTGATTAAAAGTAAGGATGATATTTAATAAAAAAAATTAAACTTCGTAAACAACATTGCTTAAAACTTAGATTTTGGGCTATAATTCGAACATTATTTGAACTTAGAAATCTGATTTTACACCTCGAATTTTTAGGCATCATAACTTCATAATCAAATCTTCATAAATAAATCAAAACCCATGCCGATTAATTTTTAAAGTAAATACATTTAGTTCCCTTTGAAATCCACAAAATCATTCATCACTCATCTTTAAGCACTCGAGCGTTAAGCTGCAAATTATTTTTTTAATTTTTTTCAAACGCAATATAGCACCGGTGTCAAATAGGAAACACGGTAGTACATACGTCATTTCAATCTTGGTTCGAGTATACAGATCAAAAGAGTTGCGTGATACCATTGCTTGTACATATTATTTTTCCGCTACATACAAAATACTTTATCGTTTCTCGAAATGGAAAGTGAGCAGGAAAATCCCGTTGTACATGAGTAGTATTGCAAACCACTTATGCTTGTATACTGAAATAATATATTTTTGTGGAAGAAGTTGTGGTATCAATTTTATTTCCTTATGGATTTTTAGGATCGCTAATATATCATTTTAGAAGAAGGCTGGGCAAAGTTAAGGCATATTTAGGAATTGCGCTTGTTTTTTTAACTTGAATTATATTCTTTTTTTAGGTGGGACAACAAATTTTAAATCGCACTTATAAATAATCCCCTTTTGAATTATATGTTTACTTGTACGAGAAAAAAGACAATCATACTTCTGATACATACACAGTTATATTTATCAGTATGATAACTTTCTCGCGACATTTTGTAGCTCTTTCTGTTTTACGAGTCGCGGATGAACTTAAATTTTTGCTATAATTTATCACTTGTTTCTAAACTGTTTTTTGAAAAAAAAAGTGAAATAATCTTAAAAACAATAAATGTTTTCTTTTATACACATATATATATATATATATAAAGAGTGTGCCGCATTTTGCAATGTTATTTAAAGTTTGAGTATTAATGTTTGGTAAACATTAATACTCAAATATACATTGCGCGTTTTTGCTTTCATTATGTATGTCACTTCAGTAGTTTTGCAATAAAAACCACACGCCCTACATATAAAATAAAAGAGTTCTCATACTGTCTTTAAAGCTACATCAAGACAATGGTTCTCACGGTCCTGGAGTGGTGATTATATATAAAAGGACCGATGCAGATCTGGTCGACCAGTTGATTTTAATATCGACAAGTTGACATCACGAGTTGAAGATCTCAGATCTTCAACACAGGTTTTGGCCAGTAAATTTTAATTCTGTCCCGATGCAGTAGTGAAATATTTACATAGATAAGGAAAAATCTATAAGAATAATATTTGGATATCCCATTCCACGAGCGTTCCTTATATATTTGGGCACTTATAAATATTTAAGATACATAGTATATCTAATTAAATAATTTGTAAACATTAATTTTTCACGACCTAAGTGTATTACCCACTACATCTTTTAAAATCGTAAAACAAAGTGGTTATAAAAATTAACAATTCTAAACTTAATTTGGAATCATTTATTTTTTTGGATTTTTCCTTCAATTGTGCTATAAAACTTCCCATACAATGACTTTCAAGATTGTAGGTTGACCGCAATGGCTCCTTGATGATCGATGAGACTATGAAAACTTGAAGACGAATGAGAAAACTTGAAATTTTTATAGCTACGTAAGGCCACAAGTCTCAATGTACCATATCTGTACTTGATACCTCAAACCGTTTCTAAAAAAATAGCTTTCATAGACAGACGGATGAACGGATGGACTGCCAACCAAGTGGTCCAATAACAGTTTGGTTTTTTTATCTTGAGGATGGAAACCTAAAAATGCAACTCGTCAATAGAGAGAATGACGTGTGTTTGGTGGTATTTTTCTTAAATCATAACTTGAATATTTCTTTTTCATTCAATACTTTCCGGCACAACAACTCTTAGTAAGATAGTATACTACAATTAACTTCAAAGTTTGGGATTTGAACTCCATTAGAAATGTATACAATACTACAAAATTATCTTTTTGGATGATAATGCCGGTCCGCATGAACGCCTATATAACTTGACTTAAATTATTTATGTTGATATGGAAATTGATTCCACACTTCTTTCATTTATGGCACCTGGCATTTTGCGGCTTGTGTCTAATTAGGTAATTAAGTAAAGCTTTGCGTAAATAAAACCGTTATGATGAAAACTATCTCAAAAATTTCATCGAGGAATTTTTCAATTGAAAATTTGTAAGTTACTGCTTTGATACTATCTCTTCTTTGCAAAATAAATGAAGGTAAATTGTCGATAATTATGTTGCATGGATTACTTATGAATACTTGAAATAAACTGGCTTAAGTTATATTTTTTTTTCAAAGCTCGTAACCTTTATTAGCCAATCCAATAAATATTTCACATCTTGTATTTTGTTCCGAAACCTTTTGCAACGCATAAATTCAAATTTTAGCCAAATATTTTAAGATATTCAAATGTTTTTTTATTGATATAACATCCTTTTCTAGTTTGAAAAATATCACATTCAAATCATTTTTTTTTTTTGGAATGGGATATAACCGTTATTGCTGTATACGATGGAATAAATTTGATATGAGATTACACCACTAAATCCCAGTTATAAAATTAAATATTTTCCCCAAAAAAGTTCAATAACGTGATTATTGAACTTTTTTTTTTACTGTTACGTAAATGTTATATTATATATTTTTTATTTGTATTACGTACATTATTCTCGTTATTTATAAAAATTGATACAAAATAAAAAAGCAATTTTGAAAAAGATAAATTTGTACTCATTCTTTTTAAACTATTGTAATAATTTCGTTCTTTGTAATTTCATTAATACTGAGAATCGATCGAACTGTACAGTTAGACGTTTTCATTTAACATTTTGATAATTATATGGAACATTTCAATAACAATATTTTAAATTCCGGCTTCTTGCTCGTAGCGTCTCCTTCGCCATTTAATATACATTTCGGTATTATACACATCGACAACACGAAAATTGTGAATATTCACCGGAAACGTCGATTGATATCAATTTACAAATATTAAGCAATATCTTGGAATTGAAGCGTTCAACATTAATTACAGTATATTTATAGGTAATCTTTGAGGGAAACCTAAATATGAATAATTTTATTATTTAGGAAAAGGAAATATTTCGTCATCGATTTTCACTCATTTTTCATCGATCGGAATTATTTTAATATTCAATTATTACTTTTATTATAATTTTCCTAATTTTATAAATAAAAGAATAAAGAAATACTGCTCGATATTAAATTCCGTATATGACTATTTCATACAATTGTATAAATTGAACTATCACCACTAAAATGTCTGAAAAATTCTTCCCTCTAACCGAATTCCTTTTTCCCTATAAAAAAATCAACATTAAAGAAATATATAAAACGCAACGGCATATTTGCCCATCACTTTGCTACAATAAACGCATTTTCAAGGTAAGCAAACATCAACTTCGAAATTCTAACGACCCATTTAAGGTAGTTTTAGGCTTATATCAGATTATCTATGTGAAATAGTTTCCCATTACAGTAACTGATCGTTACAGCTACTTCCTTAATAGCAACCATCATACCTTATAGATCCGAACGTCAATTTTCGTAAAAACTCTGCATCCAATAGAGAAGATAAAGCTTCTATCTCAATCTGTACTTAAGTTCAAGAGACTGAGCTTATTTTATTTTACGGAATCTACCGCAACCAATGGACGTAATCTACACCAGAATTGAGGCTAGCTAATGCACGTAGAGGTCACGTGCTTTAGTAAAATTTAATTTCCACTTTATATAAAAATATTTTGCTTGACGTAAGATAAAACACTTTGGTATATAAAGAAGCTTTAAATTGGAAAATAGAATATTTAATGAGTGGGAATGTCATTTAATTTATTTTATATAAAAACCTTATATATTTGGTATTTTTATTTTAAATGTTAGGAAAATAATTTCTATTTTTAACAAAATCGTTTTATTTATTTTCCATAGCAAGATTGCTTTAATTCGGATCTCTTTCATAATTTGACCTTTATACGTTGCTAAATTTTTTTTAATAATTATATTACACACAGTTTAATTAAAATTCTCGTAACTTCAAGATAATACTGGAATTAAAAATACCATATTACTTGGTAACGTTATTTTATTTAATGAAGATCTATACCTTGATTTTTTGTATGCCAATGAAGTGACTCAAACGAGTAACTGGCACAACTATCTAAAGTATAAATTTTTTGCTTATAAATTTAATTTTATTTATTTCGTTTAGCGAATAATCGTAAAATTGATTTTAAAATCGTATTTTTTTTAACAAAGCAAGTAACTGTTTATGGCGTATTTAAAGAAAAAGGTGTTTCATGGAAAAGGGACTAGTCGCGCCGGTTTCTAAGTACGATGCCTTTCATTTCCATATTTTTCTACTCATTCTCAATGTTGATAGTTTTGTAAACAAATATAAATATATTATTTTCCATGGCCACTCTTTTTATATTTAACCATATCTCCAAACGAAATTATGGTAAATTAATAATATGTTCAATATTGTTGAACAAATCATATCATTTTTATTGGTTTTGTACTATTTTTCACAGTTTCTTCGTTTTTGCTTCTCTCCACTTGCTCATTTTCATCGTCGCCGTTGTGTGTTAGGTTGATGACAAGGCATACGGCCTTTGAAAGCGCGGCACACCGCGGGACCCAAGTTCGATTCCCGGCTGTTCGTCTGTGCTGGACTGGTGTTATGGTTGACTGTAAGAAATTACTCTTGTAGCAATAATTCCGCTTATGTATCAATTATATACATTAAAATAGATAAATAAATAAATTTTATTCATATAAGCTTTCTTTTATGGACTTAACCGTATCTGTAGCCAAACTAATTTTGCTATTTTCCGATTGAAAATTAAATTTTATCCTTTTCAATTCTCATTTATGCGGAATGTATTCTCCGTTGACAAATTGTCTTATAGTATTTAATTATGGAGTCGTCTGTTAGTTAATATTAAATAAATATAATTCTAGGATACCTATTTTTAAATACATTACATAACAAGTTACGGTTGAAAATATGAGATATTTGACGTAATATTTTCGTAAATAATAATATGATAAGAATACGAAATTTCTTTTTCAGCAAAAATAATTACCGATTATCATGAAATTACCAGTCGAGTGATGAGAAGGGTCGATTGACATATTAACTGAGCTTGTTAGCATTTATTATCATAATCGTGTGAGTTTTCCCGGTTCTCAAAGTTAGCAATTCCATGGATATTACTTATATTAATATCATATTTATCTTCATGTCATAATTCAACTAGCAACAAGTCATATAATTATATCAAGCATGTTACAAGATTATTTATGTAATATATATCGTCGTGAATTACTCGTTGAAATAATTCGACAAGTACATATTTATATAATTCCTAGATAACAATATAAATAATTAAATTAAAACTATACGTATGAATTCAAACCTTTTTAAACTTCTTTCATACAACAACATTACCACAATATGCAACATACAACAATTACCTACAATATGTGTTTCGAATATATGCATTTTTTAATAAAAAATACGTCTTTTAATTATTGAATGTTTATCATGAATAAATCGACAAATTTCTTGGGACGCGATTTTTGTAAAATTTGCAGATATCCGAAAATTATAAAATTTAAATTGTAAGGAAAAGATTCACGATTAGAAGTTCTTACAACAGAAGAATAAATATAAACACAAGTTTAAAAAGTTGGTAAATATTACGAAAGGATATGATATGAAGGTTAATATGCCGACAGCCTCATTCGTAGGCGACCTTGGATTAGGTTTCGTTTAAATATTCAGTTCACTTCTCGAGGAGTAATTATGAAACTTTTATGAATATTCATAACTTATTTGTATCACAAACTCAGAACACAGGTACACACATTGTTGTTCACATTATTATTACTTTTTTACTTCATTCAGCATATATAGCTTATAAATATGTCTTTTTTTTTAATTTACCATAAGTTAATATGGTAATTTGTATATTAAAAAAATTGTACAAAAACTTACATAGATAGGCTTAGTAAAAGATACACAATACTCAAACTCATTTGCACCCCTATAAATAAATTTATGAGATCAGTATAACGTATCTTTATCAACGGCCTTACTTGTATTCATTTTTACAGTAAAATTTGTCCGAGTTCAATTCTCCTTAAACAATGACAAATCAAATATACGGCTAAGTCGAAATTACAATATTTAAAACGATTAGCCAACTTTAATATACAATTGTATTAACTTCAAGGCTGACTTTCTTGTGGGTTGGATGTGTAAGGCAAAAAAAGAATGTAAATCTCGTTTATTATTGCTTGCAAAAGATTCATTTGGTATCCATTTTTACATAAATTAGTCCGAGTTCAATTCTCCTTAAGCAATTATAAGTAAAATATACGGAAAAGTCGAAATTACAGTATTTAAAACGATTTGCCAACTTTAATATACAATTTTAGTAACTTCATGACTGATTTTCTTGTGGGTTGGATGTGTAAGTCAAAGTAAGAATATAAATCTTGTTTATTATTGCTTACAAAAGAAACAAATCGCAAGAAATGAAGGAAATTTAAAGCATATGATAACGCTACCCCGCGGGAGTCACCGAATTTTGTTAAACGTGCTGTGATTTATCTCACCACCATAAAATTAGTGTTCAACACTACAGAAATGACAGTGTCCAACCGAAGTATTGCTAAAAACTACATTCCCCTTGCATCATATACGAGCGCTATGCAAATCGCTCTCTATTTATAGGAATCTAGCTACCGACGTAATGTGCATGGCATCGATGCGAAGCCCTAAGTTCTTGCGATGGCAATTGCTGCAAAGCAACATATTAATTTATAGATCTAAGCATTGATATTCTTCTTATTGCTTCGCATCCCATCCTAATGTCCACCACTAAGTGAAATTGTTACATTCCCATGCGTTTTAAAACTGTAAAAACGTGTATTGATACGCCACTTTTAGCTAGTGGCTAAAATTACAAATATATTTATTGACACCAGAAATAACAATTGAATAATAATTTTCTATAAAAAACCGTATTAACACCTGCACAAAAATCATCCAAGTATATGATATATATGATCATAGTTTGAATTAAATATAATCAATATTTACCAATTGAATACACTAGTTACCAATTGAATATAAAGTATATGTTTCACTTTGACTTTCCACTTGTACCGTAAAGTGAGCGAAAAAATTTTTAAATAGTAAAAGCAAAAATTCTTTATACTAAATATGGTTTGTAAAAATTATTATAATGGACTACTTATATATAAACTACAGAATGGAAGGTAATGGACATCGAATGTTTGTTTCCTTTCTTTTACTCGCATCAATTAAAAAGCACTGAAAAATTACTACTTTAAATATTCAAAATTACTGTAAATACTTAATGTTAGTAAATATTTAATATATTTTGATACGACACCAAGGAATTGAAAATAAAAAATGTGTCGGCTCATTAATGATGACGACATTACTCATTGATTTTTTTGCCTCACTGTTATCAGCAGCTTGGTAAACGAAGTAAATCTGTGGTCGTAAACTTTAAATATTCAAAACTAATGTAAATATTTAATTCTAGTAAATATTCAATATATTTTGATACGATACCAAGCAGTTGAAAATAAAAAATGCGTCGGCTCATTAATGATGACGATATTATTCATATATTTTTCTTTGCCTCACTGTCATCAGCAGCTTAGTACACGAAGTAAATGTGTACTAAGCTACTGTGTAACCGCGAAAAAATATAGTAGAGAATTAAATTATAAGGGTTGTGTTTAGTTATTTAACCATAATATTAACGAATACATGCGAATGAAGTGAAATTACATTTTGTGCTCGTTATGCAAAGCAAATATGTTCTAAAGCTTGTATAAAAAAAGAAGAAATAAAATTACGGAAAAATTCATATGTATAATACTTAAACATAAAGTAATAAAATAATAATGGAAATAATTCAAAAATAATCACGCCGTACTAGCGATATGTATTTTACGCAACATTCAGGGTATTTGAGAACGCATACATAACAAGAATGAACGGGAACAACCGAAAATGCCCAACCGCTGACCGCACGTCGACGCACTCTGCCGTGTTACTCTCTTAGAATTTTGCTTCAAAAGTACTCAAAAGTTCACTTTTCTTTTTCATTTAATAAAGATTTCTTCTGACAATTCCGGAATTGTAATATTCGTGTTTGAATTTTGTTTAATTTTGTGACACGAATTAGTGTTTTTATTAAGTCGAGATTTCGAATTCCGCTTACAGTACATGTTATTAACAACTGTTCTTCGAATAAATTGCGATATTTACTCATCTACATATAACGCTTATGTGTTTGGTAGAAGTACAGACAATAGGCACCAAATGTTTAATTAATACAGTTATCATATCAACGCAGCGTTTTCTTATCTGTTCGATTTCAATTCAAGTAAACATGGCGTAAAATAGTTTGTTGGTGGATAATATTCTATACACGTACTATGTGTATTTTATGTTGAGATTCTAATTGTATGTTGATGAATAAGGTTATAGATATTCTAATATAGAAATTTTAACAATATTTCTTGCAAGTAAATTGTCTTATTCTTACGCTTTAGTAAATATTGACTAACCTATATATAATGGATATTCCACGATATTTAAACATTTAAATTACTAAAACAACTAGCAGTAATTAAATAAGAATATGCAGTTTATTTAGGAACGTAATTAAATTTTTGTTATGTGTCTGTGCCAAACCCTGCTACTCAGTTTTTTGGTTCAAATACATGTTAAGGCCTAAAATTATTGTAATCCACAAAAATATTTCTATTAATAGTGAAATTCGCAACAGAAAACCTTAAACAATTGGAAAAAAAATATAGCGTCTAGAAAAAACTTTCTTTATATAGTACTGGTAAGACTCAATAGTATAAATAATACAGTTGCGAATGAAGATTTCTAAAAAAATTATCTCACCTACGAGAAAGAAATTAAAATTATTGTATTTACCTTAATAATTAACATATTCCTATTGAATGACAAAAGTGGATTTAAATATTCATTAGTTGCCATTGATACTAATTTCATATAACACTAGTTGTCTGGTCCTATATTACCTGGATTATCTATCAAACTATAGGAATGATCCCATGAAATCATAATATTACTTTACGATTTATCTCAAAAAGACGAGTATAGTCTGCACCATATTTTATGATATATTACTGTATAAACACATACTTCCCGCACGTAGTTTTAATGTATTTTTTTATATAGATTGTAGTACAATACATACGTAAGTTTCATTTAATTTAGTTATTAATAGGCAAACGTTGAGTATGCAGACTGCATTTTTTTATATCACGAACATTAAAGAGCACATGTTAATTGATGTAAGCCTGCATGATTATTAATAGATGACATTTTTGTAAACAGATTATTATATTGAAGTTAACGGGTAGTTTATTATTATTAAGATATATTGATTAAGAAAACCTGCCAAGCGCGTGTTAGTATATAAAAAATAGACTTTCGAATTTGTCTGTACATATTGAAACTGTCGATTCAGGTTAACTAAAAAATTCTTCTTGTATTGTACGGGTAAGACGGGTACGAGTAACAAAAGAAGTCCAACCGTAATTTATTTCTAATCTTTATATCACTTAAGAGCGTGTATTTCGGTAAAAATTTAGCTTCAATCTTATAATATTTTTAAGTCAAATTCACATCGAAAGATCCACAATAGGTATATTTTAAAATGTTATCAGTGCTTTGTTATTACTTATATAACTTCGGTAATTAGGTAATACCCGGCTTTGGTGTATTTCGAGATAACGTAATTTTCTATTGCCTATGATTTACAGAGGCCGTAATATATTAATATTTTGATAAGTATGAAATTACAAATTGGAAGTTTAGTAATAGAAGAGTGGTAAAACATGAGAAATATTGAAATGGAAAATGAAACGAGGAGTAACGTGAAAATCCAATTGGTCAGTAAAATTAATAACAGGGCAGCAATGCTTGAGCAGATATTAAATTAGAATCAGACCATTAGAAAGTTTGGGATAAGTAGTTCTATATAGTTCTATACGTACTTACACATTAAAAGAAATTATGAGTCATTAGATATTATGTACATAATTAGGCTTCTATACCCAATAGTACTGGACAGAATACTATTCTTATGGTAAAGTTGTCTATTCGTTCGTCCATCAATCTGCCCAGATGCGTTTAAATTCCGAGCGATTTAAATAAACACATTATATGTAGGCCCAAAATTATTCGTTGGTCAAACATTACAAATGTTACATAAGGTGACTTAGAATTATATTTCAATTGGACTACCGTAAATGAGCAGTACAAATATCAGGAGGAGAATCAAAGCAAATGGTTTTTAGGAAATTTATGATATTTTTAACCCTGTGAAATGTATGCTATATTAGTGTTTTTAAATAATTTAATAGAAATATTACGCAACCTTAAATATGTTCACGCGTCTAACTATGTACGGTATAATCATCATTGGAACACAACACAAGGAGTTGGTAAAACGGAAACTTACAATAGGTAATAAGAAAAAATATTAAAGACTTATAAATATATCTGCGTTGTTTTGAAGTATTTTATGGCTTTTTACGAGTTTCGCAATTAACTTATAATTAAATATATAGTATATTTTTTTTCTATAGGCTGATGAAATGTGCCGCCCTTTTTAATCAAAATGACAGTCGACTTTTGCCCCTTGCAGAGAACTGATAACCTAATTGTCGACCTGCTCATTCAGACATTTCACTGCTCATCCAATCATTTTACCGCAAAATAATATTTCACTGGACGTTTGTTTAACCTACAGCTTTAGTAAGTTTATCACCCTACTGTAGAATTAAAGGACCGACCAAATTTGTATAAATTCTGCCCATGTTTGATTGCTACAAACAATATAATTACTGCCAAAAACGTTTAATACTAACCGTGTGAATTTTTAACTGCCTAATTTAACCACCCGAATGTTTAAAAACTGCTTAAATAATTACTTCCCTTTTATATTTTAGTTTACCCTGAGCAAATAAACTCCATCCCTTTGTACTTTTGTTGTTGTCCCTTTATATGCTTGCTGCTGCCGCAGTGGAAACTATAATTTATCTTTTATTTTATACTCATGATTTAAGAAAGGATTGACAAGAAACTTTTAATATGGTTTTCATTTTTTTTTCAAAACGATCCGAACAATTAAATGTATTAAAATGTAACATAATATTCTTTTTATACGGTTCAACATCGAGCACATTAATATAAGTTACAAAAATGCATATTTCTACGGTGAACAATCCTCATGACTTTTCCTTTCCATCATAAAGTAAAAATGAAACTATAAAAACTACGTCTATTTTTTCTACTATTCAGTATTTTTCGACTACGTTGAAAAATACTGAATAGTAGAAAAACAAGTTATGTAAATATAATTTAACTGATAGGTAGTCGCTTATGAATTGTAAAGCCGTAGACGGCGTTCAATTTTGAGATCTAAATATTTTGTCCAGTCGAACATGCGTCAAAACTGAACGGCATCTACGGTTTCACAATTCAATGACGATTACCGACCAGTGAAATTATGTTTATCTAACTTGCTTTTAAATTTTTCAGTATTTTTCGACGTAGTCGGGTTTTAATTTTGTATAGCTTCGTGTGTATTTTACTGGTAGCTTGTTTTCATGTACATAGTTCGAAATCGGGTACAACGAGGTGGATCATGGAAATTGGTATTTTTATTATTTATGCCAAGTTGGTTATTTTCGCAGTTTTATGAAAATATGGGTGAAGAAAACTCGTAATAATTTTAAAGACTTGTCGAATGACATCCTTTTCGATAAGATGCGTAATTTTTTTTATATCACTTCTGTTTTTTATTGCAAGTCTGTCAAAGTATTTTTTATCTCTAATAACCTGGTTTGTGGCACTTAAATATAAACCGATTGATACCTCATTTTCTAAAATAGGTTCAACAGTTTTTTGGGTTACGATCAAACATCCATACATAGATACATGCATACATATATAAATACATATACTGTTTAATTCATTCCTCTTTCTTGGCTGTACCGTATTCGGGTAAAAATGTATATAAATTTTGATAGCACGCAGTAAAAATATTTATGCTTCCCCACAATTAGCTTAAGTAATATCGATGTACGCTTGTACTTTAAAAATAAGGAAAAGGTACGTAATAAGATATGACGAAGGCAATATGGGTCTTGCTGAGTAAGATTACAACTAAATTAAGCGCTTAATGCGCATTATGATAATAAACAGAGATCATAAGACAAATGTGCTCATTAGACAATAAAACTAATAAGATTCTTTATTTACAAAGGGCAGCGTTTTGAGATAAAAATATAAATATTTAAATAATGTTTTACAATTTTCGAATACCTTATCAACGTATATAAATACAACATATATAAAACATATATAATCTAGAAACCGATCGTGAACTTCAAAACATCATATTTTTTAAAAAGTGAACTAAGCGGAAGCTCGTTTCAGAAGCCGTAGTACATTGAATGCTATTTCCGGTGATCGAGATACACGAGCCTCTGATTGATCAAAGAACATAGTAGGATGTTAATTTGCGTACGTGAAACGCAAATAGAGTACACGCCTCAGTGAAACATAACCGCTACAAACACACGACAATAATAAAAGCAGGAAGTATAATTTTTATTCTAAAAATTTAAAAGTCAAATATTATATTTTTTACGTTTCAAGTAATTTTTTAACAAATTCACTGCGTACCAAGCCACTTTGCTATTAAAATTACCAATTCGTAGTGAGTAGTGCTTGCTATTTTTTTTTGTGGACACGATAAATTAATATAAATACTATTATCTGCTGTAAATAATTTAAGAGTTATGATACTTTATAGACTAACCCAAAAGAAGTACACACTCACGTACGTATAAGCACAAATAAACAAAACCAATAAAAAACTTGGGAAAAGCCTCAGTTTACATTCTTTTCGGTGATAAATTTTCACTGGATTTTATGAATAATAAGTCTAGAGGAAATTGATAAAACTTATGAAGTACAAATAGAACTCGCATTGCGAATTTTCTTTAGACGCTTAGACACATACACTACAGTTAAGTTTAAAAAGTATTTCTGTTTAATTATCTATAAATACTTTTCACCCTACTACTTAGACATATTACAGGTTTGAAAATATCATGAATTTCACAAAGAATATAAACTTAAAGTTTCATCGCTATAGTTGCCCGGTAAATTTTAGGTAAACTTCTAGGAGAGCTTGGCTTTTTATAATTTGGATATTAGCAGTTTCTGTGACGTGAAGGGGGAGGTTATAATATTTTTGTGTTGATATCTAGCCATATTTCTTAAACTATTGTATAAGTGTTCCGTTTTTTTTTTAAATCTACGAAACCTTATAATCCTAGAACTGCAAGAATTTAACTGGGGTAACTCTGAACGGTCTTGAAAATATAACTAAATTACAACATAACAATATTTTTAAAAAACAAAATGAATTACGTCAACAGTATCCAGAAAATAACTACTTCGTTTTCCTTTTATTACAGCAATATAATGTGGTCATATAATCGATCAATAGATAGCCTTTTTATTTTTAAACTAAAGGGGTAATAAAACTGAAAGCTATCTAGACGGTGATAAATTAATATTCCACAGCATTTTATAATGTCATCCAGTGTTCTAATTCTAAGGTCATAACAAGAAATTTATTCTTCAGTTATTCCAATTTTATGGTTCAAAACGTTAGGTTTAATGTGAAACGGAAGTGTTTTATAAACGTCTGTGGTTTTATTTTCTTTTCCGGTTATAAAGTGCCGTATAGGCAGTATTTTCGAGTAGGTTTTATGGTTTATAACAGACGAGCCTTACGAAAATTTATTATGTTTTACATATCGTTTTATTATTTTTCGACTTACTGCTGCTCCCTATCTTGCTCCAATTATGAATATTTTTTAACTTAGACTACGTAAATTTTTATGCATATAATTTAAATATGTTTGAGTCAAGTAATTAATGTGTCTTTAGTATTTCAAAACGAAAATTGTAATATATTAATCGTTAGAAATAATTTCTACCGCGTTGATAAATTAAACCTCGTAGCATATAAAATTAATTCCGTAATCCCTAATACTTAATATAAGCCAAGCGATTGTAATTTTTCGCAAAGTGTCAGCAGCAACGACGCGTAACATTTTCCACTTTGATAAAATACTTTACAACGATGATTTAATGGCACTTCCATTTCAGGGCTGTTTTTATAGACAGAATCGATTCTGACGTTAACATTTTTGTAATTAATGATGATAATACCTTTTTTTTAAGTAAAGCGAAAAGAATACGTGGGCTATTTTTTCGGGATCTATTGTTACGTTCTGTTTGGATACAGTATTTTTCAAGAAATATTTTATTAATGGTGTTCACTTTATTTATCCATACGTCTATCTGTAGTAAAACTTAAAAATTATTAACCTGAATTTTGCAATTTTAATATACAATTAATTATTTCACTAGAAAACATGCTGAATATTTAAAAGAATTACCACAAAAACTTATTGAATAATTGTCAGTACTGTGGAATATTTATTAATTTTTTTCATCAATTAAAATTACGCATTTAATATCACATCTTGCTAAAACCTTGCAACCCCGAAGATAAAGACTGAGAAACTATAGAAAAAATGGTAATTTACACGTAATAAAGACATAAATTGAGAAATAATTATAAATTGAAATCGACAATTCAGGATCTTTTTTCATTGTTCTACAATTTTCTTTTGCCATATCGACACAATGTAAAAGTTCAACATGTAGTTGTCATGTGAAAACCATCATCTACCTACCTAAATCTAAATTACGCAAATGGAAGTTCGGCTTTCAGATTAACCCTCACCAACGTCATAAATATCAAATTAATAAAACGGTAATGGTAAATTAAAAATCTACTGTGATTAATGAATTTAAAAACGATATCTAGACCAACAAAAAAATTACTAGTTATTAAACTATTTTTATCTATTTAAAGTAAATCTCCAGGAATCTCTGAGTATAAATATTTAAGGTAATACGATAAAAAGCCAATTAAATCACTGATTAGAAATTTGAGCAGGCCGCTGGATAACTGACCGCGCTTCGCGCCGATCACGTGACTGTGCCACATTTTCCTGGTTGTAAATCACTGAATTCTTTAATTTTTTTACATCCCCAAAATTATTTTCTTTTTTAATGATGTTATATTTCTCTAACATAGGGCCTATTTTCCCTTTATTTCTTTGATAATCTTCCGAATCTTCCTTGTAACACGTTATAACTGTTTCTTATAACTTACGGCCCATTTACATCTTATAAGCCGTAAAAACATCACAATTTATTTCTTATAGTTTCCAACTTCTAAACACGGAACTCAAGTAATTATTACTTGAGTTCTAATTAACATGCAGACACTGAACATGCCAGCCTCGCCATCTTTACTTTGATCTTTCAATCGCTTGCATATGTTTTTCCTTTATCTTATTTTCCTTCAATTTTTTTTCAAGGCCTATAAAATCCAAATATAAATATTTTTCTCGCTCAATAATCATACTTAATAAATCAATTGCGTTTACACACCCATAAATTTCCGCTGAACTAGTCTTATAGTTGTTTATCAAGTCTGTCTGAAGCCGGCGATAATGAAGCTGTCCAGATTTTAATATAAAAGTGCCAATTTCATTAATTTTCGAACTATAGTATACGATATATAAATATCAATAGAAAAATGTTAGTTTATTAATATCTTCTGTATAATCTTCAATTTTTTTCCTTTTCAAGAAAGACGAGATTTTTTTATAAACTTGAAATCAGTTCATGTTGATATATTTTATGTATGTATGTATTTCGCAATTTATTGAATCGCTTATCGAATTTATTTGCATAGGAGAGATTTCTGTGCAAATAGTAACAAAAGTGTTCCTGGGAATTGAAATAGTCTATTACCATTATAATGATACCATAGAATTAGCGTTTCTTAAATTCTAGAAGGAGTTCACATAAAGTAGTTTATTGTATTTGTGGTACAATATGATATATTTCAAAATTAAACTGACCCTTTATTGTGGTTCTACCTGTTAAAAATATAAATTTATCTAAAACATTACGTCGATTTGCTTGAAACGCAACTTTAACTAAATAGATGTTAACCTAATATGCAGTGTTCGGCTGTTTTCTAAAAAATTATATGAGACAAGTAATATCTATTATATGGCTATGGAGCAATTATGATATTTTTAAAAAAGTCGAGATTGCGGTATATTTAGAATTATGCTGCCTAAACCGATGGTGTGTGTCTCCATTGGTTAAAACCATATAAGCTAGAGTTGTAGTTTCAAATGTTCAAATTTCCAAAAAAAAGCTTTGTGGCCCTTTTATATTTTATCATTTAACTATACGAACATGATAAACGAGTAGAGTTTTCGAAGTTATTTGAAAAAAACACACAAAAAAAAATTATTTAAAAAGTTCTTTCATTGGTTAATAGTCTCTCCTTTTAAAATAGGATACATTTTGTCTAATTTTATATAATGGCATAATCGTAAAGGGTTTTGAACAATAAAGTCATAGAATAAAGGTCCATATCTCACAATAATAATCCTGTGCTGTGTATTATGCTGAAGTTTGTACAGTAGTTTTTAAATCTTTAATTCATATTTAGTAATAGTTTAAAAATAGAAATAATTTTAAGAGCGAAATGAAGTATCTCGAGAAATAGCTTTTTTGGCGTAACGTTATGTATGCAGTGTCTTAAAAACGGTCCTCTCTAGAATAAACTAAAATAATGGTGCGGTTATGTCCGTAAAAACAATGGCATTCCGCCTATCTGCCCATTACCTGCCCCCATCCGCACACTCGAACCACTTACAAACCGAGTGCCGCGACGCCGCGCCGCCGCTCCGTCGCGTCGTTGGCCGTCCGTGCCATTGCCGAAAGCGTTTGTTTTTAGTGGGAACTACAGAAAATGTATTTATCTTATTCCAACAATATAAGAAAATGATAAACATAGAACATAAAGCAGTTTTTAATAATTAAAAACAATATTGGGAAATATAAATTACAAGAATAAATATATTTATTGTGTGTAAATATAAAACAATAAACAAAAAGAAATAGAAACATGCGAAAAATTGTTAAGAAACAAATCCGTTCGCCCTTTCCAGTTACAAACGTGAACGAAGTCGTCAGCAAAAGCTAGTAATAAATAAAATAGAGCAAGTGTTTTTTTTTTATTCCATGATAAAAAACCGGAAATTTTTTAAATTATGTTCATACTATAAAACTGAAATTCTCAAAAATATTCAATATCCGTAAACGAAATCTGTAATAATATTTAATTACAATAAATATTTTGAAAAAACTTGTAAATTTTACAAAATTATTCTGTACTTCTTGTATAGACGTTATTCTGTACGTTTGTAAATGAGGTCAACGTATGTAAAAACTTAAAACATGAACGGTAATTTTACTACTACTTGTACATCAATTTAACTTAATAACCTAAACATAATTCAAATAAGACCCCTACAATTCCACGCGACAAAGTCGCCCAAAGCTAAGTGGCTGGTCTAAATTGAGCCACAGCAATTTTAAAAATATTAAAATTATTTACAATAATAATTTTCTCAATACAAGCTACCTAGGCTTAGATATGCAAGTGAAACAATGTATATTATCAATGAAATAAACCTATCTAGTGTCCACGCATCGAATCTTCAGTGCATTCTTAAGTACATATAAAAAAATTAAACATTTATACGGAAATAAATATATCACATCCATAAATAATTTTTTTTCAAATATTTAACATAGATGTAAAATTTGAACATAAAAAATATTTGGTTGCTTATACCGTATCTCCTTAAGTTAATAATGAAGGATGACTGGAATAATTCAGTAATGAAGTACTTACAAAATACTATTTTCCCAATTATCTTAGATTTTGAAGAAATTGGTTAACTATTTGGAGAGTTATTTACGTGTATACATTGCCGTTCGTTTCAAAGCTTCATATCTCGAGAAGGAAACGCCTTATCAAAAATTACTTATTATATTACTTAGCATCTTCGATTGCATCTTCAAACACCTCTTCTATGAAAATCCACTCGATATAGTTCTTCAGAAATAATAGCATACAGCCAATTTCACTGTTATCTCAACAAATTTCAACAACAATTAATATCGGATTTTTGGGAAAAAATATGTTATAAATCATTTTATTTATTAAAAGATCCAAAAAAATAAATTGAGTTTATCCATAAAATATATTTCGCTGCAAAGAAAGCGGAAGAGAAGAAATTAAATTTTGCTACACAATGTTCATAAAGTTACTTTGAAATATTACAATGAACTTACAAAAACATAATACAAGAACGGTTAGAAAAATATTTTTTTAAAAAGTATTAAATTCATTATATTTTCCTTAAAACTTTCGTATGGAAAAAAATATTAAAAAATGGAAAATAATTGATATACAGCAAGTATCACGGGATATTTACGATCAACAGCAAATTTTCTGACGATAATTTTTAATATTACTGAGATGGAAAAAAAATCAACATGCTTACTTAGAGGTGTAAAAATATACATAGAAACCAATGCTTTTAATTTCAATCATATTAAATCAAAAGTCAGGTATTAGAAACTGTTAGTCACATTTTAGAAACGGTTAAATTTTATTAATTTACTTCTATTGGTCAACATCACCTAATGTTCCCGGGAATTATAAGATTGTCGAACTATGATCAAATAAGGCTAAATGCGTAACAAGTATTTCCGAATGCATTGAATAAGTTTTATATCAGCTACAACTTGCCCAAATCCGTTTTAATTCCGTAAATAAGTTTAGAAATCGAATGAAAATTTATGAACCAACGGTTCGATTGCCAAGAGCTTTACTTAGCAATTATTATATAAATTTAATCACGAATAAATCAGTGAGTAAGTAGGTAGTTACGCTAGAGAGCTTCGTTTTATGTACGTGTTTGTCACATTGACAGATGTTTTGCTAAATAAAAAATATTGATTATTTTACGGTTCAACAATCTAGCAAAGTATATCCCAATATACTATCCGTTTTTCGGTTGTTCATAAATTGTCACTGCTTAAGACTATCAGTCATAAACGTCTAATTGGTTAATTAAACGTAGATAAAACTAGATCAAAAACTCTTTGATCTCGGTCTTTAGTCGCAAAATATTGACAGCTTAGTTTACCTAACGTAGTTGTCACATTCACGTTTTGAAAGATTAATGGTTATGTTGTGAATATGAAACATGGCATTAATATTTAAGTGCAAATAAATCTGCCTTATTACAGGGTTTACGCATAATAAATAAAAGTTAATAAAATCGTACTTCATAATAACAGTAACTCGGTGGATTTTGTTTGGTAGTTGTAAACCAATATTTAGATGTGGTTTTGCAATTTTAGGAATTTAGATTAAATAAAAAGCATGTGAGAGGGTGTGTAAAATATATCCAAAGAAAATTTTGTGTGTTGAAACGGAGTATCGTGAAGTACCAATTAATTACCCAAAAAAATGTGTCATTATTTGCAGCATGTTCCATAAATTGCTTAAAAATTGTCTAAAATGCGTCCAAAAATTTCTTAATAAAAAAAAATATATAAAAAAATATAAAAATCTATGCTTAACAAACTTTGCTTTAGCCAATTATGAATGATTGAGAAATGACCTTTGTAAATCAGCCAATAAATACTTCAACAATTCGATGATGCAAACACCTTTATATAAAACACGTTGGTTTTGGTGTGGAAAGTATTTAAAAAATATGACCAAGTTTTTAACGCGACCTTAGTTGTCTTCAAACTTTCATAAAAAAAGCATTGCAAAAGCATCTACGGGAAAAGCAGGAATGACATCGCAACCTGGTATTGTATGTATGTCGGTGCTTTGCGTATTTGCATTTTAAGATGCATATCAAATCCCATGGGTGTATTAGATTGATTATAGAATATTGATGATGCTCAATAGAAAACCTTAAGTTATGTCACCAAACATGTTAAATCCATGTCTTATAAAAAGTAATGAAGGACTAATTAAGTTGAAACCAAACAATTTGTATTAGTCCATGCTGGTTCTTGTTACTTTTAGTTGTGAACGAAAAATATTTCAAGAGGTAAAGACAAAAAACAGATTTTTTTGTTTTTTCTGTTATTGTGTTTGATGGATCACTCTATTCTCTAGTTTATAACAGCCATAAGAATTATGAACCGATTCTTGGCAAATAAAATTGATCCGTTTTAGTTGACTATAAATTTTGATTTAAAATACGTGATTTGGGTAGAAGTCCTATCTGCTTTTACTCTGGACCGTATGTTTTTATTACTTCTATTTTCTTACTTAAAGACTCTAACGTGTTTCAATTTGCATGCGGTAAATTTCCTCAAACCGTAAGTTATAATTTACCATGGTACTAATATTCAATACTTATTTTACCATCATTATTATTTCATTCAATTGTCAACTTATATTTTAAGTTAACAATAACATTTTTCAAACAAATGAAAAGAAACTTGCACCATGGGTAGAATGGGGTGTTTCAATACATTTGCACTTGTTGCAGATAGAATAGTTTTTATGATCGTAATATAGTTTTCAGTGTATTACTGTATAGTATTTATAATATATACAATGTATAAATTTCAAATAACATAATAACTTTATTTGAAAAAAATGATAGCGAGTCTACAAAAAGCTATTTTAAAGGAATTGCAAACCACGTCTAATAAAAATAAGCCATGAAATTACATTATGTAGTTAATAATATACTTACGAGATAGATAATAAAAACGGAATTGATACTCAAAATATTATTAATTTCGCCAAAATTAATGAAACGGGTTTTATAATTGTTTCCATTTTGTGTTTACATTAATAGCACTGTCAATTTTTTTGTAACGATTTTCCTTTAATTTTTTCTATTCATTAATGTAATGGATTCTTCCAGTTTTTGAATCTTTCTTACAAGTATATAAATTAGATGATATAGAAACAAAACGTTTCTTTATTTGGTTAACTTTCATTTTATTATCCAAGGATTTGTACACTTTTCTTTTATGTTTCAACGCCACAAATTCGTCTTTAGTTATTCAAAATTCTTTCCTAAATTCCGATTTCGTAAATTTGTTTGTGGGCATCAAATTTGTGAAATTGGTATTCAGAAAAAAATTTAGGTAAATGTTATTAAATTTTTGTAAAAAATTTTACATGAAAAACATTGTACAATTATTTGTACTTTGTTGAATTTTTTGGTCGTAATATATGTTTACGAATTGAAAAAAAATATTACAACAGGTTCCGTAATTTTTAAGCTTTGATTATCTTATATATATATATGTAGATGTATATATATATATATATATATATATATATACATATATATATATATACATATATATATATATATATATATATATATATATATATATATATATATATATATATATATATATATACATCTACAAATGATAAATTATCTGGTCCCACCGTTTTAACCTTTTAACTCTTTAGTGATTTATCGGTGTCAGGATTTGTATAATAGTAATTGTGCCATGATCATTATTTTTGACAAACAAGTGTTTATATGAGATGGAAAAAAAATCTTTATAGCTAATATGTTTTCGGTATCTGAGGTTCGTATATTGCTACAATATCTGGCTTCGAAAATATAAATATTAAATGATAAATTTTAATATTTATACACATTATGTACCAATCTATAACGAAAAAAAATTGCAAATATCAGTTTTTGTCAATTGTATCAGACGTACGAAAATAAGAAAACAAAATCTGACCACACAATTTACAACTTTTGAACGATACGTCGTTTAGACTTACTAATTAATGGACTGACAAGGTCACCAGAATCTTTGTTAATGATTTTGCTTTAGAGATCATGAAGCGACTCCATTACAGAGTCCACTAAACCTAAGCAATAGGTGGAATTTTGCCGTATACATATACTTTTTCATACAATTTTTGTTCACAATTTTAGGGTAATCTAAGGAAATCTAAGGTAATCTAATGAAATCTGTTTAGTTGAAATATTTCATATTATTATTTACTAATATCATTGAATACGACAAAGATCCGATCTAATACTTAACCGACAGAGTTATTAAAAGCAAAATTAGTGACGCATCGCAAAAGAATCTACGCCTTTAATTTTGAAATTACTTTTAATAACGCTAAATTTATTACTTATAACATTTTAATGAGATAACAATTTAGTGATTTGAAATGGAAATTGTGTAATTAATTTTTTTACCCTAAAGACATAATATTAATTACTTGTTTACATAGCTAAGTTAAAAATTCAAAACATATCGAACAAATTATGAGATTTTTTGTTTATATAATCGACTAACGACCTGCCAAATGACTTATCAAAAAATGCATAGAGTTTTTTTGCAGAAAATATAATGCGCAGTAACATACTACTGGCTCACATTCAGGCTTATTGAGTACTTAAAAAAATTATGTTCATGATGTATCATTATGATCTTTCTGCAGCCATAACTTTAATGCCTTGTTAAGATAACAAAGTAAAAAAAAATCGAATCGTATTAAATTGTCATTTGCTTGTTTTTTCGACATATTCGATCCAATTACGTGTTTAAATAACATACAAATATGCTAGTTGAGGTAAGAAATACAAACGCGTAAATGAATTTAATTTGATAAATTTCGCAGATTTTTTAATATTACTACTTAGCAGTTTTAAAAACCTTGTGAATATCATACCCCGATTTTAACAGATGTGAAATTATTTCACTTATGAATGGAATGACTATAAACTCTAAAAATAAGTACATTAACTAAATATTGTTTATCAAATCCATCTGTCGACACCTTCATTTTATTTCCCATCTGAGATAGAAAATAAAATCAGAATTAATGAAATATGTTTCCGTAAAGACTTAATCCCTTTGCCTCAGTTTATCGTATTCTGAGAATCCTATTCTGTTCTAACCAATCCAAGTGAAAGTTATTTTATTTATTTTTTTTTCTTCATTTTCTTTATTCTTTCTTTTTAATCTTTCAGAAGCAGTATTACATTGGGAATTATCAACGTATTTGATTTATTTTGCGTATTTTACCACATTTATTTATTTAAGAATGGTTTATATTACCAAATACTTTGGTAACTAGCACTGCACAATACTGCTACTCGAAAGATAACTCATCCATTTTCAAAGTATATACAGAAGTTTGTTGTCACTTGCATTCGGGGTGTTTACTTGGTTACCATATACAATTCATTTTATATTATAATAAATTATCGATATTAATTCTTTCTGTATACCATTAGCATTGTTTTCAATTTTGACCCATTGATAATTTTTAACTAGTTTTTATATAAAATTTCTTACTTTAGTGTTTTTCGAGGTAAGTAAGTCACATATGCAATCACGTTACACGGAATCGATTCACATTTATAATGCATAAGAATAGTCGCGAGGTGATGCTATTTCTTCTCACTTTCGTCGTTTCTTCTTTCATATGTTGACGAACATATGGTAGATATAGAGGCTGTAAACACATCCTTGAGAAAAATAAAACTTTAGTGATTTTTTATTATAATTGAGAAAGTTACCGATTAATTTTGAATCAAAAATTTTATATAAATCTTAGTATAAATCGAATGAAAAGTTATATGAATTTTTAAATTACTTATTGAATTAAAAATTAACGATTGCCATTTTGAATCGATATGAGGTTATAGTTCTAAAACAGTAGTTATTTTTTATATAATTTATACACATTAAATGTAAAGTATATTTATCTCATTTTAATACGTATTATGGGAACTATATATATATATATATATATATATATATATATATATATTTTTCAACTTTCACAAGCAAATTTGAAGAGGTTATATGGGTAAACATCGCCTGCCATGCCTACGCTTTTCATCAAATCGTGCTGTCTTAACATTATAATGACAGAATAAATAAAGGAATATAAAATTTACTTAAATAATTATGTTTTCAATGTCTTTGAAAGTTTCGTTGTAATTTAGTTATTTATTTCACGACTTTAATGCCAAGCATATATTGCGAACTTATTACTACAGGGGAAAGTTTTCCAGGCAACAATAGGTTTAAATAATTAAATAATTTATAAAAAGAAATGTTTCAAATAATATGGTGCTGAAAAAATTTGACAAATATCAAAAGTTTGACTTAAAGTAACCAAAGTTTGAATTAAAGTTTGACTTCAAACCAATATCCTTGGTTTAGATTTTTCTAAAATACAGTTTACAAAATCGTTACGATACAGCAATTTCCGGGAACTATGTTAAAATATTACACTATTAATAGAAAATAATTACATATTGAGTTAACATTTTTAATAAGCTCTCATTTGATAATCGATATTGTTTCCTGGAAACAATGCATAAAATCAAAATTCAACTTGCTATACGTAACATATGTATTTGGACCATAACTTTCAGTGAGTAAAACGAAGTTCAAATATGTGTAATAAAATATCTATAAAAAAATATTTGTGACACATAAACATAAGCGCAGACAGACCGAAATCAAAGTGACACCGTAAATGTCTTATTTTTTAATTTTTTATTCCTTAAATATAATTATATAAGATATTGACACAATTTTATATTGCATAGCCAGTATCGGTATTGTTTACTTTTAGTTACTTATTTGGGGTAGGTATAATTTATATGAGCATTTAATAACTAATTTATTCAAAAATGGCATTCACTTTAAAGTTTGAGCAAATATTACGCAAGTCAGTAACTTATCCATTTGTAGGATACATAACTGACCGTATGGAAGAGAAGACCTTTAATAAAATAATGCAGCCGTGCAATCATTAAGAAAAGAAAAATAAAATGGAGCCATTAGATTATGTTGTAATAGAAAGTAAAATAGCAACAATTTACAATCATTTACTTATTCCAAAAGAAAAAGCAGAAAAAGCTCTGAATTCTTTGTAGCACTTTGAAAGAGTTCGCGAGATGAAATCTGAAGTATGGTCTTACCAATAAATGTAAAACAAAATAAGTATTGTCAATTTATGGATATTATTAACTGATGTGATATTCATAAAAAAAGAAAAACGAGTGTGCTTTAGACCACACGACTGAAGTAAAACTTCAAATTCACAAAATATGAACTTTAAAATGAATTTACAATTTTATTCACTTTAAACGTAGAATATTTAATCTATTGAACAAAATAATAATTTATAAAATTATTCAAGAACCAAATGAAATAAAAACATAATAAAAAAATCACCGTTCGCGTAACGCTAGCAAACTCGCATATATATATATATATATATATATATATATATATATATATATATATATTTCATGCACTAGCTATGAGAGGAAGAGAGAAAGAAAATATGCGCGCGCACTGCTCTCTCTTGCTCCTACCGTGTGATACAGACAATAGGCTTGCACTGTGTCTTAGATATACGACACATAACTGGCTATGAGAGAAAGAGAGAAAGAAAATGTGTGCTCGCACCTCTCTATTGTCCCTGCAGTAATATACGAAACGTAACTCTCTCTCTCTTTCTGTCTTCATTAACTTATATCTCCCTCTCAACTTCCGTTCGCCTCGCCCGATCACACTTTTCGTAACGCTTTCGTCACGCATTCACCAGCTTAAGCTTATTCCCCAAGTCAAGCGTGCGTAAAGAAGTTTTACTTCAAAATGTATCTAATAAAATCGTTACATTTCCTTTACCAAATATTAAATTATCTAAATAATTGTCGATCAAACATATGTTTTCTAACGGCCTTCTTCTTTTAGTTTCTCCATTATATAGTTAAAAAGATTTCAACACAGTTATCAAGCTTAACCTAACATGTAATAGTACATCAAGGTAAGAACGAAAATACAATCTGTATTTTTAAATATTTAAAGTTACAAGGGACTAAATCACCGGGCCTCAATCCATCAACACTGCTTCTTGTTGCTTCGGTCGAGAATAGATTGATGTTTAACTTCGTTATGATGTTTTATATCTGATATTATTTACGGAAAACGCGTAACGTGGTGTGAGTAATGACAGATTGCGTATTAATACGGGTGCTGCCACATTAAATTGTTCAGTTATGTAGATTGAAATCGATAATTTTTGTCCACTTTTTTCTATAAAAATTGTTTGATTTACGCTTTTAATTTAATTTCGCGCGATAGATGAAAATTAAATTGCAAATAACTTTTTATCGACACCTTCACTGCTACCGCTTGAGGAACTTTACCGGAAAGATCAGTGGCAGCAATTAGAATACTAAATATCAAAATCGAATGAGAAATGTCAAAATTGCATGAGACCGCAACAAAATATGCATTATTTTTGTCATCACCGTGATGTGTTGGGTTGATTACAAAACATACGGCCTATGTGCGGCATACTGCGGGGACTCGCGTTCGACTCCCGGCCGCTCTTCGAACAAGATTGGATAGGTATTCTCTTTGGCTGTGAGAGATTATTCTCGTAGCAATACGTTCGCCATATGTGTCAATTAGATACATTAAAGAAAATAAATAAAATAATTTAATTTCAACCTATTTAAAACTGCATTCACGTGGATCTTTAGAAAATATTTTTTAAGTTCACTTTAGGAAGGTCAAATTATACGTAGCACCATTTATAATCCTGACTTTTTTTAAATATTATCAATATCCTTTTTTAGTGTCGATTGGGATTAAACAATGCCTATGCATTACCACAGGCTCTACCAAATTCACCAGTGAAAACCAAATTAGAATACCCTAGAGTTACTTAGGTGGGAAAATAACCGATAAACTTATTCACTAACAATCAGAGAACAATTCCAAAAAAAACAATGTTTTTGTAATCTATTGCTCTTATCGTGTCCGTCTAAATTATTTTTTCACACGTATCTTCATTGTACAGATATGTAGATTTGCCATTTTTTATTAAATATATAAATCATTTATTAAATAAAAAAACAAGTAAGTATTCAGACGATTGTATCCTCGATTTTACTGACATTTTTCAATAAATGAGTAGCAAGCACTAAAATCTTTCGTCATTTTAATCACATTTCAAGCAACTGTGACTTTTGCAGCACCCACGAAAATAATCAAATTACGCATAATGCAACAATCAATCGAAAATAAACAGTTAAATACATTAACCAAATGAAACATAAACATGTTTGTTAAAAAAGGCAAGCTGCAGTATATCAAGTAGATAATTAAATTATGAATACAGTATCCATCTTCATACCGACCGCAGAGTTTACTATAATAAACCTGAAACTATTCGAATGTAAATAATCGACGGACATACCTGTCGAATATTTGGCGGAGAAATAACTTACCGAGTGATTAACGACACGGTAAACAAGCGACTTACACAACAAGTTACTCCAATATTCCGCAAGCGAGATGACGGGTAAGAAGATACAAAATACAAACGAAAACAGATGTGGCCTATAACAGGTTAATTATTATTTTTAGACCAATCGCTATCGTTAAATTTGATGGATAATACAGAACAGGAGTTTCGGATTACTTTTTGCGTAAACTGGCGAAAATAGATCAATTGATTGATGAGGTAGGTACTGATTATGGTAGTGTTTCATATGTCACTTGCTAATGTACGTGAAATATCAAATAAGTACGTTTTATCTGGTTCTCGTTATATATATATATATACATATATATATATATATCTATATATATATATATATATATATATATATATATATATATATCTCGTGAACTCTGCTGGTATCTGTTTTTCATGAAACTTTGTTAAAGTAGAATTTTTAAATAGGGTCTTATTTAATTATGTAATAGTGCTCGTTATAACAGTAATAGTATGAGCAGTAAAGCCATATAATTTTTAGACATAAACATAGAAAATAAATTTCTAACAGAGTAATAAGAAAGTTTTATATAACAATTTTTATACAAATATTACACGAGCGGTAAAGGTATATTTATTCATGGAATTCTCAGAGTTAAATACAGTAAACATCTTTCTAAGAAAATTCATGACAACAAAATGATAAATGTAGAGTTTTAGTAAACAGATTATGTGACAAAGAAATCATTTAAATCGTGACTAACTTCCAAAAAGGATTACCTCAATAGAACATCATCTTTTCTGACTTAGTATAGTTTATTATGATTTTATTAAATTCCCTTGCGGCAAGTTATAAAATATGTCGAATGTCTAGTGTGTGAATTCCAATGTACCACATTAATAGTATGTAGTGTAAACGTGCGAACAACAATGCAGGTGTGCCACAAGGTTTTGTTTGAACAGATGTGTGTGCGCTAATGGGAAAGACGCTGTAAAAATATTGCTAGAATCGTATTGAATGTAAATCCTATTTTCGACTTCAAACATCGACCAAAAACCGTATCTTATGTTACTGTATATAACCGATTGTAAAATGTCACTGCAAACTAAAGTATAGGTATGACCCAATGGCATAGATATGTAGCATTCAATGTCACTTTTGTTTTGATCGTGAGTGTAAAAGCAAAAATATTGCATGACGGTTTTTATGGATATGTGGAATGTTTGCCGTTTATATTTAAACGCAATACCTACTTTATTGTAATACTTATCAAAGTCGCCTGTATTATTATATATCTGGATGTGTATTATTATACAAAAAAGGAATTTGTTATTTTTTTTTATATTGATGCAAATAAGTGTTACGAATTGACATTAATAATAAACACACCAATAAATAACCTATCAAGAATCTACGTGGAATCAAATATTTCTAAATAAATGTATTATTGTCAATATATATTGTTTTATATTTGTATATCCATAATAGTTAATTGATATATTTTTAAGAAAATTATACACACATAAACATAAAGAAAGAAAACAATTTAATTTTTATTCATCCGAATACAGTTTTTTATTTCATATATCATATTATAAATATTTTGTCCTTACACAACATGAATTGTTTTGAGTGTGTATTATTGGTCGAATTTCATGTCCTTACTTAATGTACATTTATGGAATTATCTCGTAAAAAATTCTACAAAAATAATTTTGGAATATTTAGAAGTGTAATAGTTATGTGTTGTCTTTTAGTTAATGTCCTAAACGATACGCGACATGAAAAAAAATATCTAGCACTTAAAAATATGGAGTGTATGTTTTTTCAAAATAATGACTATAACCATCGCTATAATTTTTCCTACAACCATTGCGCGGACTTCTACACCCCATATTTTTTTCTAATTTTATGTTGAGTAGTTTCAGTATGACTCTGAAGACATAGTATGTAAAATTATGAAAAATTACTTTTTTAAGATCCTTATAAAAAGTCGTTTTGAACGATTCCCCACATTATATATATATATATATATATATATATATATATATATATATAATATATATATTTATATATATACACACATATATATACATATATATATATATATATATATATATATATATATATATATATATATATATAATACTTAAAAAAATAAGAATAATGAAAATTAAAAAAGTGTATAGTAATAAAGCATGAAGGAAAATAAAGTACTTCTTTGGACAATACGCAGTATTTTTAATAACATTTAATTACACTCAAATTTCGCATTTAAGAATTTTTATGAATATATTTAGAAAGTGTATTCCCAAATTGCAATGTAAGTCAAATGGAAAAATAGACATGGAGATTTTAAACGTGGTTCAACTTCCGTCGTTAACAATTTTGAAATTTGTTGAAAATAAGATGAGCAATCTTCTTTATAAAACGTTATCTTGAAAAAATCTAACTCGTCTATGATACTATGAACCAGAGAAAAGATATTATTGGAAGAAGAATATATTACCACAAACTTGAGAAATATCTCAGCTTGACTATACCGGATAAAATTGCGACCTATCGTTGCTTATATAATTAGTGATAAGTATAAAATTCCAATTAAAAATTATATTCTTTGTTGAATAGACTTTGAATTGAAAATGAAATATTTTGTGAAAATTTTAATCCTTTTATAATAACTGAGGTTCGAAAATATCAGTAAATTACTTTTAAACTCGAAAAACAATCTTGGAATGCCATATTTATAAAAATATTGTCACTTGTTAAATATTAAACATTCCATTGATGTAACTGCAATGTTTAAAAATATTAATACTACGATCGTAAATATTATTACAATTATAACTCCATGTTTATGTCAAAGTATCTATTTATAAGTATGTACATTCGATTGGTACTTATGGAATGTGACTCCTTTATTTTTTTATTTAAATGATGGCCTAATTATAGATGCTTACAAATTTAAATAAATAAAGGCTTCAGATATCTTCATGGCCTTTTACAGATAAACATAACGCACTCTTAGTTATTTTGACACAGATATACCAGTTCGCACAACGGAAAATCTATTTTATTCTTTGGTGATAAGAAATATTTATTATGTTCAATTTTTAGTGGACTAAAATAATGGATAAATTAGATGAAACGCCTATTTTTATGTATCTATATGTGTCACACAACTAATACATAAAAAGAGGAAAGTTAATTTAGCGTTTTGTGCAAAATAGTTAGACAATAAAGGAATTTTAAGATGAGATAGTGGGATGATGAACTTAATTAAGATGATAAAAAAATTAGGAAATAGATTGAGAGCCATTATTACAACTCAATTGATATCCTAACTAATATTATAAATACGAAAATTTGCATGAATGTATGGATGGATTCACATTTGTAACTATATACGTATAGATAATTCCATAATGAATGGATTTACAAAAAAATCACACAAAAATTATAAACTTAATTAAGATGATAAACAAATTACGAAATAGTACGAGAGCCATTATTACAACTCAATCGATATCCTAACTAATAGTATAAATGCGAAAATTTGCATGAATGTATGGATGGATGCACATTTGTAACTCTATACGTATAGGTAATTCCATAATGAATGGATTTGCAAGAAAATCACACAAAAATTAATTATAGCATGGATTAATATATGGGCCCGTTTTGTCCCATAATCGGAAGTAGTTTCTGATGAATAGAATGCATCTTTTTCTAAATTTCGCTAGGTTCCTACTAGATCACGTAAAATTGTCTATAAGGGCAATTCTGTAAATTTAATATTAGCAAGCATTAATTCATACTTTATGTACGTATGTCTGACAAATTATTACAAAACTTTAATATATTTTTATATAAAAAAATGTACAGGTACTATTCTTATTTGTTTCTTCAGATTTTATGGTAAGAAAACAATAATTAAGGCACCCAACGATTGGTTAATATTGTTTTCTAGATTCGGATTTCTTTTAATTTATAAAACTTAACCATTTCTTAAAATGCGATGTAGATATATTACTTTTCGAATAAATTTACATCGAACCTAAATAAAATAATGATGTAATAAATAAACATATTGATGACAATAAATGTTGGTTTATTCAAAAGTGTTGATAGCTAGCCAGGAATGAACAAAAAAAACAGTAATCTACATAACATTTCTTTGCTATTTTTATTCTGAGCATTTTATTCCCCCCTGTGCAACATGTAGTTCACATCAACTCTGACGGGAATTACTTTTGATCATGCATTTTTTTTAATTATTAAATAATTATTTTGATAACCTCTCGCTCTTGGGTTTGGTAATGCTTTACGCCCTTTTATGCCGCTTTATGACTGTTACGTGAGAAGATGGTACGCACGAATATCCTGCAGAATTTATCAGTTTTTTACGCACTATTATTAATCAACGAGGTTTTGCGAGAGGAGCCAAATTTTAAAAATGTATTTGCTCCATTCATCACTTTAGAAATATAATTATGGAGTGGCTTAGGAGTTCAGATTTGATAATTAGTTCTATATTCGATTTGAATTAATGTGTGTTTTTTGTTTTTTAATTATTATTTATGTTATATGTACGAAAATAATGTAAATTTTGTACTTTTAATGTTGCACATATTCAGAACTTTGGGAAAACCTGTAAGTTGGAAATGGGTTTTTTGATAAATAAAAAAATGAATAAAAAATACCGCGTATCCCGAATTCCGAACCCAAGCGTGGTTGCCGTGGGATATCAATTTTTAAATTAATCGCGTCGTTATTACCGAAGGTTTTGAAATAAACCTGTCGAGTGCGAATAAAACTCGCGCGACTGCTGCATACACATTTAGAGACTTATAAACTTTGAAGGAAACATATTTTCTACTAAACTATTTACAAGTTTTAATTCTTTACAACGTAAAAATATTATTTACTACGTGTTTGAGAGACGTAAAATTATGATGAATATTACAAAAATTATAAATCATCACTATAGTTCGATGCAATTTTTGCGTAGACTTTTAAAAAATTATGTTTATAATTTTAGTTTTGAAAATGGTACCCCCAATATGTGTGAAATAAAAAAACGAGTACTTAATTTATCTCCCCACCATTAATTTCCATACGAATATTATAAATATTATATATATATATATATATATATATATATATATATATATATATATATATATATATATGAGCGTTAATACGTTCATTACTTTGCCAAATGTTTAATTTCTACGTTAAGCTATTTCCGTGAAAAAGGCTATAATATAACATTGCCAAACCATCTGCTGAGGGCGTTAATCTGTAGAAACATTTCATAAGTTGAATTTATGTCATAAGAACTTTATTTTAACTATAAATCGATTGGAAATTCTTCGCGTCATATTTTGTTTACTTTCAAAATTATTTTTTACTGGTTATGAACTTGTGTTCTGCGTTCTGAAAACATGTATTTCGTCGACTTTACTAATTTCGATATCTCCATTATGTAGTTCTCTAATGGCTTACAAAATAAGATATATCCATTTAAAATTTTAGAACGAATGTTTAGTGTTTTTTTATCCATAAATTTCGAAATAAAAAAAACAGAGCGCAGTCTGATAAGTTTATTTATGAGCATGTTGCACAGGAGGGAATAAAATGGTCAGAACAAAAATAGCAAAGAAATATTACGTAGATTACTGTTTTTTTGTTTGTTTCTGGCTAGCTATCAACACTTTTGAATAAACCAACATTTATTGTCATCAACATGTTTATTTATTACATCGTTATTTTATTTAGGTTCGATGTAAATTTATTCGAAAAGTAATTTATCTATATCGCGTTTTAAGAAATGGTTACGTTTTATAAATGAAAGGAAATCCGAATCTAGAAAATCTTCTTGTATAACAAAAGTAATCTTCTTGTATAAAAAAAGTATTACGCAATAAATATACCTACAGGGTCTAAATGTATATAATTTATTATGTATCTAATGATATTATTTATTAGCTGCAAATAAATCACATTGACATGCAAATAAGCACAGACACTGAGCTCTTTTTATAATGCTACTATCGTTATTTAGTAATAATCATATATTCGGCTACATACTTTTTACAATAACTGCATAATTATAAAGTATAATAAAATTGCACGCGTTACAATTGGTGAGATACGACTAACATTTTGATAAACTGAGAAATTTAGGGAAAATAACTAAAAACGTGCTACAAAAACAAGAGTGTGGAGTAATAGATGAATACAATTTCCCTTTGAATCGTTTCTACAACTTTGTGATAAATTCATTTAGACTGTGTGGATGGTCCTTTAGGTGCGTACCTAAAGGACCATTTAAATAAATTCACTTAGGAAATCAATCCTCCTTCACTTTCGTGGCTTTAAAAATGCTGCTAACGGAAGTATATTTGAAAATAAAGTGTTTAGAAGAATATTCTATTACTTGGTTAATGGTTAAGGTGCTAAAAAATTAGGAAACGCCACAAATATTTTGATAAACTAAGAAATTTAGGAGAAATAACTCAAAACATACTACAAAAAACAAGAATATGGAATAATAGATAAATACAATTTCCCTTTACATTAAATAGTTTTTACAACTTCGTGATAAATTTATTTAGGCTGTGGCAAAAGAATATTTGAATCTCATTGAAATTGTCGTACAAACGCACCTAAAGGACCATCCAGCTTTTACAAATAAAATCGCTTGGGAAATCACGCCTCCTTCACTCTCGTGGCTTTGAAAATGCTGCCAACGGAAGTATATTTGAAAATAAAGTATTTACCAAAATATTCCATTAGTTGGTTAAGATTAAGGTGCTATAAAATTAGGAAATTTAAATATTTTATTCTTGAAAACTGTTCCGGCTTATCTTCCGAGTTAATCGGGTTTTGGGTAGTATTTTTATAAGTAAAAAAATAGCACGTTGAACTTTAAATACTAGGAATTGTTCATCACTTCATCTGCGTAGATAATAATATGGTGAAGATTTACTTACCTAAATAAAGCTATAGCACTATATAAAATTTTCTAAAACGAATTTTATTCCTTTTTTAAGGGAGTGAAGGTGTTCAAACCAAACATTTCATTTAAAAGGAAAGAGTTAAAATAGTTTTAAATTTTCATTTCCTTGATGGCTGTAGAATTATTTATTACTAACTAAAATTTCATACTATTACTATATTTTAGAGCCAAGTCTCCATATTTCAAATAACAAAAAACATATCGCAACAAACAGATCTAGACATAAAATTCTAAGAAATATATTTACGGAAACTCATTAAAGAGCACAGCAGGTGATGTTTAAAAAAATAACAAAAGAAAACCAAATCAAAAGACGTCCTTCAATATTTAGTCAAAAGACGTCTTTAAATATGCAAAATATTTTTCCCAAATACCGAGTAAACAAACACAGCAAAATAACGAGTAAACAAACACATTCATAACAGGAAGTAAAGCTAAATATATAAAATGCTAATTAAAGTTTACCTTGCGCTATTATTTTTGAAATTGTTATATTCGTTGCTAAAAATATCATCGGGAAAATTAGAGCAAGTTTTGCGGGAGAATGTGAGCAAATACAAATATAATTTGATTATTAGCGCGTACCAATATGGTTGACATTCGGCCAAATGTATATTATGTCGCAGTACATTTACTGTATTTTTTATTTTTAACATAATAGTATGCGATGCGTCAATGCGAAACCTTGTGGAAAACGTAATTCTAAAATTACCAAAGGAGGGTAATTTTTAAAATGTCAAATTAATAATCCCACGTGCGTAACGTGGGATTATCACATTGATTATTATTTGGTTGGCTATTCATAAACCTGCCTGCTCAGTTCAGATATGTTAGTTCAACTGGTAGTCAAACATAATAATTTCGTATATACATAACGTGAGACTATCACATTAATTATTATTAGGTTAGCAACTAATAAACCTGCCTTTTCAATTCAAATATATTAGCTCAGTTGGTGATCAAACATATTAATTTCATACTTACCTAACGTAATATTATTACATTAATAATTATTGTTAGGTTGGCCACTAATAAATCAACCTGCTTAATTCAAATATGTTGTTAGCCTATGTAGTAGCCCCTCATAATAATTTTACTTCTTCCCAAAGCATTAAGTTTACTGTATTAGTATTACTGTGCGAGTAGCTCAGGCTAATTACACGAATTTTATTTCGATTAAATAATATATGATATTTATTTAAGATTGAACGCAAATAAAAAAATGTTTCGTTCATAGCTTTTATTAAATAATCTTGCCTTTATTATTATTCACAACAAATTATTTTACTTTATTGCCCGTCACCAATTTTGCAATCAAAATTTTGTACAACTTCAAATAATTTTTTAAAGGCTCCTATCCGCGTATCGCACCGGAAAATTTACTGACGCTAATCCGTTAATGGACGTAAATAAGTTCAGGTGAATCCAAGTATAAACCAACATAGCAATTGCACACACCCATGAACCGTGTGATAGACTGCTTACTGAGGATGTGAAAAAAACGTATTACTATTAAATTAGGAAATTTACTGTCTTTTTTTTACTTTGCTTGCAATTCTACACTTAAATTCATCTGACGAAATTAACTCAAATATAATAATTTTAATGATAATTAGTAGACGCAGCCTAATATATTAGCCGGCGACAGATAATCATAAGAACGTAGATGTGCGTTTCAGCAGATTAATTTGTTTAAGACTGTATAGTTTCTTTTTTTAATAAAATTTACCCTGCGTATAAGGTATACATTACACTTTTTGAATTAGGTATTACACAAACACAATATTGTCTTGTCATATAAATACAGTAAATGATCTTTTACGACACACATTATTTAATTTTAAATTGCTTTACACTTTAATGACAAATTACAATTAAGTAAACTTTTTATTTCTAGTTTAAGTAACTGTATTCACTGCATAAATTTGAAATAAAGATCCGTGCAACATTAATTATGACACGTGATAATTTACAATAGGTTTAATTATATACAGAGCGCTACCCATACTTTCGCCGCGTCGTTTACGTTATGTATTTTCATGGCACTACTTCGCAAGTTGACAGATAGAGTGCCAGGTGTCTTTGCACAAAGTACCTGATACCCTATCCTTTAATATATATTGTTTACACTGCTTTTGGATCAATTTATACTCTAAATTTACATATAATTTTAAATTCTAAATTTACACACAAAACGTCTATAATTTTAAAATATATATCCATGCAGATCATTTTATTCGTACCTTGAACAAATAATTAAAGTACTGCACAAGACAGTTATTTTTTAATAGTTTTAGCCAAAATAATCTGGAAATTTGGGAAAATTAATAAGGCAATTTAAACCTTTCGAATGATGTTTATGCAAACAAGTTAAAACCAGATAGTGGACGTTCTTGGATATTTCTATATACAATTTTGGTTTATTGTTATCTTTACATCCATTTAGCTATGTAATATAAAATATATGATTATAAGAAAGTTATTTAATAAAAAAAAATATTTTATAATTTGTTATGTCTCCATAAAGCATGGAATCACAAGCTTTCAAAGAATGAAAACAATATTACACATAGAAAATATTTCATTATTTTATCTTTTCTATTCTAGATATAACTTCCCACATCCACACGATATTTCACGACTGTGAACATTATCTTTTAAGCACAGTTTAAAAAGTGGATAGATTTATTTTCATACGTCACAATAACGTTTACTCTAAATAACATGTGAATGCTTACTTTCGTCTCTACTTCAAGCCTCTGAATTAAGTCCATCGTAACTTTGAAAACCTAATTTTTTAACTCTATATTAAATTTTAATTAACGACATTTTCACATTTCAAACCATCTAATTATCAGCGATGAACTATTGATAATTAAATAAATATTTAATAATCCACACTCGTAGAACTTAACAGAATTTTAACCTATTAGTGGGTGTATCAGTAATACCTACATACAAACCTACAAAATTTATAATGTTCTACCCAAAATGCCATATAATATTACTTAAAATATGCTGACAGTGATTAAACCTACTTAACACCAGATATGCAATAGTACATTGACATACGTCAAAAAGACGGGAGTAGACAATACAAATTTATATATCTTTGAGCTAATTGTGATGTAACTATATCCAGAATTTTTGCTTTAAAATTGATACTATTTATTACTAAAATAATTTAAGGAGTTTATGAAACATAATATATTAATAGAATTATCGGGGAAGTGAACATCTTACCTCAGGTCCCATCAATTCCAATGCTCTCTTCAAAGTGTCAAAGTAACTTTTTATCATGATGTAATAATATATAATTACAAAATTGAACAAACGATTCGATCTTAAAGATTACAGTAATTCGCAGGTCAATTTCTTGCAAAATCTGCTGCATTCGCCGGTTAATATTTACCATTTGCTTTATTATATATATATATATATATATATATATATATATATATATATATATATATATATACACACATATATATATATATATATATATATTTATATATGTATATCCGGAACAACAATGAAAAATTTGTCTGGAGACATAAAAACTAGGAATAACTTATGCTAGTAGTTACTTCATAAGATTTGGCATAGAGGTGCACTGCATTCGTAATTTGTTCGAATTTGTCTAAATTAACCAGAATTATGAATACATAGTGGGCTATTATTTTTTACCCGCTAATAAATAAAAACTGTTATAACTTTTCAATAATTTATTAATTTAAACTTTCTATATCCAACATCAATATATAGCTACTCAAAAAGTTCTACCTTCAGTCTATTATAAAAGTTGTAAAAAATATAATGAAAATCAGCATGAAATTTAACACTGAAATTTCTATTACGTACTAAATCAGTAAAAAGTTAATATATTACACTAAAATTTTGAAATTGACAAGTTTTTCATATTTATTGTTAGTATTAAACTGAGACGAAAAATGTATTTCAAAAGTCTGGAACATTGGAATTTGCACTAATTGTAAAAAATTTCCAAATTCTAATGTTTCATTACTAGCTTAATACAAAAAAAAACTTGACAAAATTTTCGATTTCATATATTTTTATCGTCAACTAAATAACCCAAAGAAAACCTACCTCATTATTTTTTGACTTAGAACTTTTGATGGGATTTAATGAATTTTAGTGAATTTTGGTGGATTGCACATAGAAATATTGCTATTAGTTGTAGAATCAAAGAACTTTAAGTTTATTCGTAAGCATAAATTTAATTGATTGTGAGTTTTTAGATGTAAGAGTAAAAATATAAAATATTACAGCGAATCTTCTCACCTCTCTACTTTATCTTTTCGGAAAAGAAATTACGTGTATTTATATTTTCCTCAAAAGTAATGTTCAATCTTTCTGACAAAATTATCAAAAATGTAATTTATCAGAAGTTGTCAAAAAGATAATCAATTACATTAAAGACAGTTTTAACATACCATTACTGAAATAAAAGTTATGAAATGGGAAGGAAAAGTTTGTCATCCTAGGATCATTAGCTCCTTCCGTCAACAAAATTTCATCATCTTTAGTAATATTAAATAAGGAAAAATCGTGTTACATATTACATTCAAATAACGATGACAGGGATACGTAAATAAATAAAAATACATATAACTCGAGTACACTTTTAAACCTCCAAGCATTTGATTTCGTATTATCCACATCTTGTGCATTCCTGCTATTACAAAACTTTGTAAAATATCTCTGACTTTCGTTCTTTGATGCAGGCTCCTCCCTGTATGTTACTGACAGCATTAATATATTTTTACGCAAAGTTTTGTTTTTAGATCGGAAAAGCTTATGGTTTTTTTAACTGTGGTTAATTACTGAACTTTTACTGTGTTATATTGTATACGGAATGCAAATTTATTTGCGTTTTTTTTAAAGTAGAGAATTTTTATTCTTTTAAAGAACATGATTAACATTTGCCTTATATATTACATGCAAGATCTTATATACTTTAAAAATGTATTAGAAGAAATATTGTTTCGAAAAAACTTCAGAAAATAACTTTTCTGAATAGGTCACAAAGCGATTAGAAATAAAAGTTATGTAACATATTTGAAAATATCGTGAAATTTGATAAGAAACTATCGTGAAAGAAATAATATTAATAACTGGACAAATATATATATATATATATATATATATATATATATATATATATAAATATATTAAAGGAAGAAATACATATTCAAAGAAGGTCGGGGAAATTAAAAAGGAAGAAAACTTCCTCAACATAATAAACTCATGTCGAAAACCGTTAAAATTTTTTGTTATTTTTTATTAGATTTGATATTTCTTATCGTATATTTTTAACATTATATAATCACATTTTCTCTAATTTATCTCGTACCAAATTATTCAATAATGGATTTCATAGATCTGACATATACAAATTTTACTTAAATATTTAAGATCCGTAATTTTTCACAACCGTAAAGACGAAAGAAAATATTCAAAATAAATTTCTTATTTAATATCTTTTTCTAAAGGTATTCGCGCTCACGTGCTCGTGTGTTTATTTTACCGGAATTATTTTAAATATTAAGTAAACATGAATCAAATTCGAAACAACAACAACCCTTACCAGGTAATAATATTATATTGATTTATGATCGACATAGTAATAAGAAGGGAATAATAAAAAGGGAATTACCAGATAGAATTATATGTTCACTTAACTGCACCTAATAATATTTCTGAGTCAATAATATCTCGAGGAGATCAGGTTTATCATTTGTTCAATAATATATTGAAAGTACAGTAAAATCGGATAGTTTATTTTTAACAGTTCTAATTACATTCATAGATTTATAAATTTTGTTATCAATTAAATTGTATTTGTAATATTTTGAATATTAAAATATATTATTAAGTGATGTGTACATATCTAACGCACATTTAAGAAATAATGTATGCATGAATTCTAATCATGGACCGAAAGATTTGAATAAGTCACGAAGCGGGTTAGGAATAGAATTTAAATGACATATTTGAAAATATCGTGAAATTTAATAGGAAAACATATACCGTCGCAAAAAAATAATACTAATACTTGGATAAATAAATATATATCAACCGAAGAAATACATACTGAAATAACGTCGAGAAAAATTTAAAAAAACACCTTCCGTGGCATATTAAATATTAACATTGCTTTTTCTTATTTTGTAACTAAGGGAATCCACGGTTTGAAGAAAACCGTGGCGAAATAAACGTCTCATTAACTAAAAAGAATGCAACACTAATATCATCCTGCCATTAAATTGAAATGTTCAGTTAGCTCTTTATTTTATTTACAGACTCAAGTAAAGAGAAGACGAAAAAATTGAAGAAGTCTGGGAAAGATTGGTTCCATTAATTTATTAGTGACCTATATTTTCTTACACTTTCCGATTTATTTTCATAATTGATGCAATATTATTTAATTGTTTAAGCGTATTATAAATAATACACTTAATCATAATATCAGTAAATGCAGGCCTGTTGGTTAAAAACGGTATATGATACTACATAAATCGAGATACGAAGAATCTAGAATAATGTGATAAATATTTTCAAAATAAGGGGTGAATAAGTGAGTAAAGTAATCCATTATGGGTACATTTTTTCTGTGATTGTATCTTTTAACATTTCTTTAAATAGTAAAAATAGTTCGAAGTATCTTCAAAAATATGTATGTATAATATAAACAATTTTGTTTCTCAGCAAACAGTTTTTGTAACATTGATTTAATGTGATAGTTTTTAATTAAAGTAATTATTTATTATTCTCGCTCCAACGTATATAATAATAATGACACTAATAGTGAACCATTTATTCTCATAATACCATTTAAAAACTTATAAATATGTAACTTAAACACGTATTTTAAGGTTTAAAAATTTAACTTAAGAAAAAAGACATTGAAATATCAATCATGTAATAAATAATTTTAAGACAGAATTCCCAATTTAGTTAACCATATATATATATATATATATATATATACACACACACATATATATATATATATATATATATGTATATATGAATTCCTACCAACTGTATCTGAATAATATTATCATTTGCGATTAAATTACGTTTTACTTCAACTTATGAATGATCAACAGTCTCAAATACATATGGCGGCCAGAGACAAATTGTGTATTTGAAAATACCCTCTTAAAAAATCCAATCACACAGGTGACGTCATACGTCACTGTTTGATCGCTATAATTCTTCCTCTCGTATTATGCACTCTAAAAGCTTATCGTCAATTTCCGTTCACTTCTATTTAAAATCAACAGTATGCTAACTTAATTTAATACTGCTAACTTAATTAACTACTGTGTCTATTAACTATTGGAACACTTAGTTACAATTTTAATTGTATTTCCAATTAAAATTGTAACTAAGTGTTCCAATGTATGAAATATGTCCCACAATATTTTTATAACGTAGTTCATTGCAAAAATTTAAAAGCTATATAAATGCAAATGCCTTTTAAAAATAATATTAAAATAAAGTATGTACAAGAAATAAATAAATGATAATGTTCAGAAACTATGCATTCAATACTTTCAAGATACCGATAATTGAGCAGTTTTTTTTTATTTTATTATAAATTGTATAATAGACTTTAATTTTGTTCACTTACTGATTAACAAAATAAAAGTATTTTTAATAAAATTTATAATAATTCCTTAATTAACTTTTGTAAGTACCAATTTATACTGGATTAAATAAAGGTTGACCTTTGTTTTTATATGAAAGTAATTTATTATAATTTTAATTATTTTTTTTCGAAGCAATTCATTTTAGGCATATATATTCGACGCATAACTACAATAATGTACCAAAGAAATTAATATTATTGTACCTAGGCAAATTGCCTCGGTACAAATAAATTTTTTTTTAAAAATCGGCCAAAATAAAAATTTGGGCTTCGTGTATTTATAACCTTTGCTCTTAAAATAGAGTGAACAGCATAATATAAAAGGCAAATCATAAATATGACATTTTGCGACGTAATGAATAAACATATAAATATGTATATGATTATTATGTAAGTAAAACAAAATTTAAAGCAAATTTGCAATAAAATTGCGATTTATTAATTATTTATCGTAAGCTGTGCGAAATCTTAACGTTTAATTTGGTTTGTTGTGAAAGACAATATTTGTAGAGGAAGATAAAGAAAATGAGCTTTTTTGCTCCTAAACTGTACCTTAATTGTATATAAGCTTGTTATTTTATTGGGCTACTGATCGTTGTTTTATATTTAACAAATTAGGTGCTTGCGTCAAGGCACAAACATTTGATCTACCATTTAGGTCGGTTGGCCTTCAGACACTTTATGAAATTAATCTATCCTTAGTTCTTTTAGCTATTAACTTTCAATTGACCAAAGAACGTAGACCATTGACCTTACTAAATAGACCTTAGCAACAAACTGATACGTGTTGCTTGATATTTATTCACTTTGTTCTCATACTAAGTGTAGGTTTCACCGGCCTCCGACCATAAATATATTTTTCGGGTGATAAGTATAATAATATTATTTAAAAGTAATATTAATATAGTTAAAAATCATTTTTAAATTTCGGGTTAATAAAAAACAAACGAATTTAGAAATATAGTTGTTCGGGTATACGTCACAGACGTAAAAATGTTGTGAATTTCCCAAAAAGAATGAAATTTAAAATCATTATCCATAGTTTTCCACTAAAATTTACGTAAACAACTAGAAATTTTTTCTTCATAATTTTAGTTTCAGATCGAAGATGGTGGAAGGAGGGGCGGGAAAATGTAACATATAATTATGATATTTTTGGGTTATCTTTAAAATTCTAAATAAATTATAAATTGGTACTTTGGAATATACATTTAAATATTTTGGTGTGTTATGTAATACTCAAGAACTGAAATATATGTGCATAAATATACTTCACCCTTATATCGAGTTTCTACGGCAATAGTTTTTGTGTAATAGGCAAAGAGATGAATGAACATAGGTATTATCTTTTAAGGATTCTTTTTTTTTCTTTTTAATAAATTAAAGGTAAGGAATCTTAGAAACTCCTATTTTTTAATATTTTGTCAATATACTTGTCAGACTCTTATATTATTTAAGTGGTCGGCATGCACTATTTGTGCAGATTCTGTAATGAGCTAGTAATAAATAACGAATATAATCAAAATTTTCTCATAGAGTTTCTACCCACAAAACGTACATGTTGCGATGAGATAAATTTCAGCAAGCGGAGAGGCTTTCCTCTCGAAATTCCTCAATTGGAATTATTTTGCTGAAATCCTAAGATGAGCACACGCAGAACAGCTTTTATAAATAACAAATCTTTAAAAGGAAAGGGCCCTTTATACTATCAGCCGAGGCGGAAGTTGATTTCAAAATATTTTCCTTTCAGCAAAAATAACTGTCTTGGATATATATTAACTGAAATAGGTTAATTTAAATTACAGGAGACATATTCTCAATGAAAAGGTGAAAAATTTTATTTTTCATTCCGACCGAGTTTTACCCCATATTTACACGCCAATATTTAAAAATCTACCATCAATGGGAGGCCACGAATAAAGTTAATAACTCCATCTCATTAGCGCCCACACATAATTTTTACAAGTCTGATCATAACCACAGTTGTTGCCATGGAAGAATTTCGTTCCACATTATTATAATTTTCATAATAGGCACAGGAAATTAATTGACAAATTTAATGTCCATACCTTCTTTGCTTCTTAAGTAATTAAAACTATATAAAATGCTATGTTATGGAAAAAATAAGAAATATGAATTAACTAGGTTATTTTAGTGAAAAAAATATTTTTTTAGAACATATCGTATTTGCTTAATTAAAATTACAATAGAAGAATCATTAAATATTTTCGTGTATTGCGTGATATTTTTGGGCGTGACATTAAAATTTGATTACTCAGGTGAAGAATAAAATTGATTGTATTAAAATTCATTAATTACTTGATTAGATATAAAACACAAAGTAAAAATCTAATTATTATTTTTAGTTCTAACATTTTAAATGTTCGTGAAAGGTGACACAACTTACATATTCATGCCAAGTTGTCAATGATCTCTTTTATGCCTAATCTCAATTTTCTTGCCTCGTCACTTTTTAAGTTTTTAATCAATAAAATCCTTACTTCAATGATAAAGCAAAATTTTTAGGCGTAAGATTTCTTTACTAAATATAATTACGTATACCTTCATTACAGTAATGAAAGTATTGCCAGTGATATTCATGATCGGTGCTTTGAAAGGAAAGAAGGGTGCAAGGAAAGGAAAAGTTAGCGGATAAGCACAAATAATAGCGAAATGTGAAGATATGTATATTTGCAATCACGTATTCGTGTACGTAAATATGCTTTCGAAAACTTATCAGTTTTGAAGGAAACACCCGATTGACTGCGTACTTTTATATTATTATAATTCACTGCATGTTTTCACTTCTGTTCCGTACCGAAACATGTAACGGAAAAGTTTAAGCTTATATGCTACCATAAGTAAAGAAAAACTAACTGGTTTAGAACCCGATAGAATGAAATGTATATTGATTCATAGATGGCACCTATTGTTTTGAATTTCAATCGAAATAGTATTTGCCGAGATAAATACACAAAAATAATTATTTTCCCCACACTAGAAAGTTAAATTGGTAGACCGCACACGAGTCATAATGAAAGATAACTGCCTCGTTAACACCGTCGCTCTTATTACCTGATTTAACATCTCAGATTCTAGAGGTTATTTTTTTATTATCACTCGGATAAGTCCGCTAGTATCACAATTTTATTGTAGTGATTCACACATTGCCTCACTTTGATGAGAGTTTCGTTCGGGACGATCGCTCAATACATTTGCAACATCTATTTATTCTATGTTTTTATGGGTTGCAAATATATAACATAGATTTCCAAACTAAGAAATACAAAATATATTTAAACTATATCTATACTTATACTTTACACTTATTGGCTGTAAGCGTAATGTCATCTGAATTTTGAATGAATGTTATGCAATTCGATCGGATTTTTAAATAAGTTTCGCAATAACTATGTTGTTACTATTTTTTACCCAACTACGATAAAGGAGGTTCCCTTGTACAGACCAAACTACTAAAGCGATTTCAACAAATGAGATACTCTTAGATTCGTCTTGATCGAGAGAGTTCCCTATGATATACAACATTATTAATTTCACTGGATATGTATGTCTGTATGTACGTACGTCAGTAAGTTTGTTCCCTCGCACAAAATAAACTCCTAAAGTGATTTCAACAAATGAGATGTCCTTGGATTCATTACGATCCAGAAAGTGTCCTAGATTATATAAGGTTATGAATTTTATGAACTATAGCTCTATATATTTTGTGCCTTTCAGTTATTTTGATACGTAGTCGTGTTTTACATTTTTTTTACCGAAATATAATTATTGAATTATCCAATAAGTTTTTGAAAATTGTGCGCTTTTTCAATTTGTAATACTTTGCCCATTAAAAAAATTATTTTATTTTTGCATATTTTCATCCGTCTCTGTCTCTTATACCCGTTCGTGTGCAACCCTATTAGCTATTCCCGATATTTTAAAAGAGATCGGTAATCATTCATCTAGTAATCAGACGGTTATTACCTTGTTTTGAATGTGTTTATTAAAGTAAGTTAATAATAATAATTTATTCCGATAATCAGGTATGCACATCATTCATTTTAATATCGGGAACTTCCGACATAAAATCTTATTCATCTAGGACCGGGATTGATATATACCATTAAATCTACTCGAATAAATTGAATATTCCGTAAGTGCACAAATATTGCAAATATTTTTTTCGCAACTTTCTCGTACATCACGTTCGATACGTGCTATGGACCATTACTTTGATATACGTACGTCACAAACGTACAAATATGCATGCTCGCTTCGCATTGCGTCACCAGTAATTTGATATCATTTTATAAGAGAATTTCACTTTTCCTTGTTACAGTGGAAGATGATTTTTTTCTGAAAAATGAGGCTTTTATACGAAACATGATGAGTATTTATGCGACGTTCGAGGGATTATAATGTGATTCGATTTCGAATTTTCATCTCTAAATTTTTCTAAAACTTTCTGTCGTGCAATTAGATTGATTGGAATTTCTTGCCTAGACGTTTTTATCTCGTTTCAGAAATAACTTTTAAAAATGACTTACCAATGACTACATCGTGAACATTTCTCTTAAATTTGTATTCATTTAAATGCGGCATTTAAATTCGAAATTACGTGTTTCTACTTGAAAATGTATAAATGAAATATTACATATAAATAGTTTTAGTATAGAAATATAATCTTACTAATTTAGATTGTATTTTGAAAAATATAAATCTTATTTGTATAATAAATAAAATTTGGTTACATTTAAAATAAACTTTTTACGTATAATCGTTTTTTTATACACTGTTCGGACGTGATCAACATTTAAATGGATAGAAACTAGCATAGAAACATTGATTGCCATTAAGACTGTTTTTATAAGTTTTCCAAACAGTGAACATACAATACCTCGTCTATCTCGTATGAAACGCTACTTGCGCCTACAACATGTAAAAAGCAAATAAAATTTTAACGTATATATTTATGGATTTTACTTGAAATTTTCATTCTAATACCAATGCCAGAAAGTGGATATAACGCTTTTTTTCTGCATTTTAAAATGCTGTTGCTTGGAAATTTCATAAATTTAATTATCCTGACGTGATAAATGAAAGTAACGAAATCATTCCGCTATCACCGCAAACACTTCACATATAGTGGAGTATCGCATTAAATTACATAACTCATATTATTTTTTATTAAGGCATCTAATATATAGAAATGATCCACATATCCCTTTATATTTATATATTTTAAAGTTGCCTCGTACAGAGAGTAGAAAAAAGCATTTTCCAATATTTTCGTTTTTTCTATGATCATCGTAGAATAAATAAGTAGAAGAATTTTCCAAGAATATTAAAAGATATGTTGAGTATGAAACTTCAAAGCGGAGCTGGTAGGTGTCTTAAACTGACATGGCGACCGGACGACTGGTCAAGCGAGGAACCATAAAACTATTATTGTATAATAAAACTATATTTGTACAAAGGGATATGGCAATACATTATATTACTTACTTTCAGTCGAGTTTTATATCTTCGCTTTTAAATTCATTACTTTAGACATATTCTTCGGAAACACGTCCATTCTTGAAAGAACATAAACTACATACTGGGCTACTTGTATTTTTATGAGTATTTTCTACATATTTTTAATGATGAATCTTAGAATGTTTGCTAATAGTCCATCTGAAGATGTTGTAATACAACGAAATGTAGGTCGTGATAAAGAACTTAAAGAAAGTAGAAATAATACTACATCCCGTAGTTTCATTTATTTGTGAATAATGAATTTCTACAAAATTAACGCCAAACATATTCAATAATGAAACTTGGATAATATCCATAATTTGCATAATACTTAAGATATAATTTGGCGAGATAGCCATTCATTCCACTGTATGCAATTTCTTGAAGAGACGTGGAGCTTACCAATCAATTGGAACGAGGTACATTTGCTACGTTAAAAGACTAGAAGTGTTCCTAAACTTAACATCTAAATGAAAGAGGAACTTTTCGAGGAACAGAGTAGCATCCTTTACAACCCAGGAATTGCGATCAGTTTAAATGTATGTGTTAAATTTATTAATTAAAATCTTAGATAATACTTTTTTTTTTCCCTAAAACTACAACATTCCAACAGCACTCAATGATGTCTCCAGAATTGACGCACCGATATGAATAAACCGAAGCAAGCCATTTACAATTAAATCACTTTTAGCTCGTATCGGAATCAAAATAACTGATCGTCCCCGTGGGGTGTTGGGTTGATCACAAGGCATACTGCCTTTGACGGAGCGCCGCACCACGTGGACCCAGGTTCGATTCCCGGCCGCTCGTCGAGCGGGGCCGGACTGATGTTCTAGTTGGTTGTGTGAAATTTCTGTTACAGCAATAACTCCGCCATATTTATCAATAAGATACATTAGCGTATATAAATAAATAAATAATTTTATTTATTAATAATATTTAAAAGGTACATATTGCAGATCGACTTTTATTTATATTTATTTTATAATTTTTTAAAGGATTCATTTTAAAAATACTATTGGGGGCTAAAGCGATAACTTTCTATATTTAACTAAGTTAGCTTTTTTATCTCAGATGACATGGGACTTTGTAAATGTGGTGGCTATGCAACCCCTTAAGTAAACCAACCTGCCTTATTAAATAATTTCTAAACGAAATAATGCATATTTAAGAAACTACTACGCAAATACTAGCAAAACTTCCTTGCAAAGAACAATAGAAATACGAATATCACAATTGTCACTTCACTGAATTAATTTGAATCATTACTAGATTTCTATTATTATTAGCATAAATCAAAAGTTAATTATTGCCAAAATATGTGGAAGGTCAGCTCAGAAAATATTGCCGAATATAATCAAGGTAAACTACTGCATATCAAGTTTTGCGGGCATTAACCTGCATACTTGCTTCTTAAGAAGTTAATTTTTTTGTACAGCGCGGAAGTCGAACAGTTATTGCATTAAAATTTTTTTTTCCAAACTTTAAAGACACTAATAAATATTAGTACCATGTAAATAAAATTGACATTAACAACCAAACCAGGGAATAAAATGGTGTTTTCTTTTTTATCAATGTGATATTTTTGTAGTAATATTATAATTAAAACCCTGTTCATGCCAGTAATGGTAAATAAGTAAATAATTCAGTTTTAGTATAATGACGACAATATTTAGGTAAATAATTGTTTATTGATCGTACGTAAATTACACACTATTGCAATTTTAAAAATTGAACAATAAAAACCCGTAGATAATTGGGAAATAAAGTCCAGATTTCGACGGTATTGGGTTTTCATTTATAAAATTAAATTATTATAATCTTTCTTATGTACTTCGCATAGTTCTGTATCCATGACCTTGTAGTCACTTTTATCCTATACATAGCTCTATATCTATGAGCTTAGTCTACATGTATTCACTTTCATCTTATACATAGTTCTGTATATATGACCTTAGTCTACATGTAGTCACTTTTATCCTGTACATAGCTCTATATCTATAAGCTTAATCTACATATAGTCACTTTCATTCTCTACATAGCTCTGTATCTGTGAGCTTAGTCTACATGTAGCCACTTTCATCCTCTACATAGCTCTGTATCTATGACCTTAGTCTACATGTAGTCACTTTTATCCTGTATATAGCTCTGTATCTATGAGCTTACTCTACATGTATTCACTTTCATTCTGTAGATAGCTCTGTATCTATGAGCTTGGTCTACATGTAGTCACTTTCATCTTTTACATAGTTCTGTATCTATGAGCTTAGTCTATATGTAGTCACATTTATTCTGTACATAGCTCTGTATCTATAAGCTAAATCTACATGTAGTCACTTTCATCCTGTACATAGCTCTGTATCTATGAGCTTAGTCTACATGTAGTCACTTTCATCCTGTACATAACTCCGTATCTACGACCTTAGTCTACATGTAGTCACTTTTATCATTATGTGAGTGATTGGATCCTGACACTGAAAAATGTCATTTACTATAAATTTATTTTCATTGCCACATACTTTTATTTGGCTTGGTCTTCCATAATTTTTAGGGTTCAGAACCTTAAAATAAATATATGATTCATGTCTCTTTCAGAAGCATTTTTCTCAGAAACCGCCTGACATAGAAACTTGAAATGGCATTTTATAAAATATATCTTAATAGCTCAAAAATGTTTGGAGCAGCAAATAAAGTACCCAAAATATTTCTATGTTTAATCTGTGTGGAGCACCGCTTGAAAGAGCCAGTAATAAGGGCTACAACATTTTTTTTTCAAAATTTTAAACGTTGTTACGCCTGTGTATTAAATCGTTATTATATTACATGCTATTACAGTCGATACTATAGTAACTATATAGTCGATATTATATTCATATTGTGAAAAATTAATCTCTGTATATAATTTACTAGTAAAACTTTGCACCCTTAAATGTTTATAAATGCTTAAATGTAGACGAAACCCTCGTAGTGCTAGTTCCACTCATACTTGAAAGTTTTTTTTACAGTCACTTCCATTGCATAGTTTTCAGTTTCTGTTTGTATTTTCACAATCTTGTACTATCCAATATATATTAGATAGTACAAAACAATAACAGTATCTTCCAATAAAATAAATCCTCTTTTTAACTACATAATTTAAATATTAATATTATTTCAAAACCAAAAATTGTTACTATTATTAAAATCATTTAATTATAAATGAACTCTGCGTTCCGATACAGACCATTTTTATTATCTTTTCAGTGTTCATTACTAATGACCTTCTGATCATCTCTATCTATAATTATCCATGTGACTGAAAGGTCGTGTAATTTCTTAAAAACGTTATTTTATTTTCCTGTTATTTAAAATGTCATTTGTGAGATTTTGCTAAGATTTTACAAATCAGCCTCTAAGAAAAGCAATGAAATTAACTTATAAATACAAAATTTATAATAATTTACATAACTACACACTTGTATCTTTGTTACGACTATTAATAACAGTAAATTGAAATAAGGGCAACTGAATAATATTATACTTTAGACTACCAAATGTTTCTCGCAAACATTGTAGCATAGATTGTCATTCATGTAGACATATTTAAATATTTAAGTGGAAACTCCACGTCAAATAATGTTTTGTTGTAGCTTTAGAAAAAAATATTTCATGAATATAGATCTTCTGATAAATATAGGTCATAACTGTTACATGTAAGAAAATAGAAAAGTTATTTTTCAAAGTTTTCGAGGGAGAATAATTTTCAACACAATAATGTAAAAATTAAACTAGATTAGGAAAATAAACCGGCTATTGCAAGACAGGGGTCCCTTTTGGTGGTTCCGTGGTGGCGTAATCACTAGTTTAAGAAATATTTTATACAAAACATCTTATATAAACGTGAAAGATTATTACAAATAAAAATTGTAATCGATTTACAATATTTATTTCACAAGTAAATAATATTTTTACAGTGAAAAATACACTGTAAAAATGCTGTGAGAAAATTGCAAGTTCTTTTGAAATACAATTTTAAGACAGTTTTGATAAAAGATAATGACGTCGGAAGTTACGAGACACGAAGGACGGTAGTCTTCAAAAATATTTACGACGAAATTTTTCCTTTAGAGATCTTTATATTAATTTCGGAAAACGCCTTTTCTTTTAAGAGAACAGATATAATTGTTTTTATGTAGTGTATAATTGAATACATTCGGTGCGAATTATACAAAATGGTATTCAGTTATTTTAACTTAGCTATCCGTTATATGAAATTGCTTTAACCTTTGTGAAAAGTTATTAATACATTATTGCACGAATCTCAAATAGTAAGAATGGTTTGGAATACATTGATATAAACCTAATCTGAATTTATGACTAAATAAGATAACGAATGATTTAAGTTAATTTTAGATACGCTTTGTAATATGATTTGCTTTATTGTTTTTCGTTTAAATTTAATACTTGTTTTGTCAAGTACAGTAAAACTTTTACGTTGAAGTATTGATTATAGTAAGGTTTTTATTGAATCCTTCATTAGATTATAACATCTAAAGCGCATAACTATAGTATGAATTGAAAAATGAAAGACAAATTTTGTCATTTTTCACTCTAAGATAATTCTTTAAAGGCTAAATAAAAGTACATATAATGATTTATATGACGATTTTCAAAAATGTCATCCCTATTTTTAAACTGTACTACCAAAATCATAAAAAGATTTCTGTTTGCAACTTTTGCAGAATAGTTTTCCATTTTACTGTTTTTCGGAGTTAAATTTTGTCCTTACTTTTAGTTTCGGGTTTTAATCATTCTTTATATAAGTAAAAACAGGAACTAATAACAATATAATATTCAGACATTTATTTATAAAATATGCCAAGTCAGTAAAAGAAGGAAATAAGATCTATTAAAATTAAACGACCTCATGCTACCGTATATCCATTATTGATACGCACTCTATTCACCGGAAGTGTACATCTAATTAAATAAAGAATCAATTAAATAGAAAAAAAGAAATAAAGTATATTAAAAGAATAGTCATAGAAACATACAAACATGTAATTGTGCCGTTTTGAAGTTGTATTTTATATAGACGTTAAAAAGCACTAAGCTCTCATCGGGTTCTTCATTGATCAATTAAAAGTTGTTTAATCTTGGCAAAGTTATATTTTTTGGCACAGTTATATTTCCAGTTTGGAAATAAAAATCTCAGAAAATTGTATAACTATTTTTGTTATCTATGTTACAAATCACGTTGATAAAAACATAGTTTTCACCAATGGCTAGACATTATATGTTGGTAATTAATGAAACTTGAATAAATTCTCGTTGATATAAAACTTAGAACACGCTCTTTTTCTAAGTGTGTGAAAAAAAACATTATACATAACTCTTTTTAATACGCCCAATACTTTGCCCGAAGTACGAGGGTTTATCCGCAGTGGGGATATTCGCGGGTTATTCCCCCGAGTGGCGCTAAACAATGTGCGCAAGTATCGTGTATACGAAAATTATGACAAATAATTATGAATATTATTATCAATTTCCTGAAAAAAATCTACTTTTAAGTTTTATTTTAACGGCAATTTCAGAAAATAATAACAACTTTTTTCAGAAAAAGAATAACATCTTTCTTTGTGCGACACTTTTTCCTGGGCACTGTCTGTGTGTGTGTATATATATATACACACACACACACACACACATATAATTACAAAGTTTCGATATGTAGATTTATACATATTTATAGATCCGTATATCGAAACTTTGTAAAGAAATGTGTACGAAAAAATCGTTTGGGCATAATATTTGCATAGGCTAAAAGGAATAAAAATTTGGACAAATAATCATTTTTTTAAGAAAATACATTCTTTTAATTTTATTCCAACATTATTCAAACTAAATCTTGAGGCTAGAAAAGAACGACTACATACTTCATTTAGAAGTACAAAATATGAAATTTCATTTATTTAGTTCAGTTTACATGCCAGCACATGTGATGTACATACACACATTTTTAAATTTTTACTCTCTTTTAGTGCATTAAAACAGGTTCACTCAAAATTAAAAATTCTAAACTTGACATGACGACAGTAATTTCTTTTTCCTTGAAAGAACAAGACCATGCGACAATTAATTAACTACAAGTAGACACTAATGATAGTTTGCTTGAAATCACAAACAAGTTAATAACGAATAAATAAAATTTTACAATCATACACTCGACACATAAGAATTTATTTTAAATCAGTTTTTATCAATTCAAATGTTCCATATACTTATTTTATACCTGCACAGAGCTCTTGGGAAAAATCGTGCATCTACCTGTTAATTTCTTTCTTTATTTTCTTACGTATCACAAGCAAATATTTCTGGAATAACCATAAATATGCCTGAATGGACCAAACATAAACGAAAGTATTAAAATGAAAAAAAAATGAATTTGAAGTAAAGATAAACCATTTTATTTCGCTTACGAAAAAATATTCATGGAATGCTCAAGGATTTAGGAATTTTATTTGAACGTACCTTGTCAAAGGTAATAATTGAAATATGCGTGGGTAGGTTATATGTAAATGAAAAATTGGAGAAAATATTTTGTCAACGACGTTACCATTATTTTCTACTTATTTTATATCAGATAACTCTTTGTTTAACTGGAGCTGAGCTTTCAGAAAAAGGTCGAAATATTTTATGGACCTAATTTTCCTCTATTCTTTTTCTCCGAAAATGTTAAACAATAGCCATTAATCGCTTTACAAAATGATTATTTATAGTCAAATGAATATCATTAAAAAAATTGAATGAATATCAATTAAAAAAATTGTAAAACATTTACTGATAATTCCAATAATACTCACACTTCACCAGTACATTCATCGTAGAACTAAATAAAGAATTATGAGAATACAATATCTGCCTAATTAAATTAAAAAAGGAACGACTAAGTATGTTTCACACTTGACCAAGTGCGTCTCACAACATGCACAGAATAAGGTCCCGTGGTTGTCCGTATATTTTAAAATTGTTGACGTAAATCAATAGGTCGTCCTAAATAAATGTAATTTATTTATTTATTTAATATTAACCCTATGTCCACGTATGTATAAAACTTGATAGATAAGTTAATATGCATTTTAACTATGTTTCTAGACAACAATTCCCATAATCTTTCATCGGTATCCTAAATACTACATATTAATTTCAACGTACTAGCTCTTCCGGATATTTCTTGTAGGTTTTAATGACTTTTCAGTGCATACGTAAATAAACAATGAAACTTTAGTTACGTATGCAATAACAGGTCGTAGAAAACAATAAATAGTACTTATTATATGGAATAACTAAGATATAAGTATCAAAATAGCTGCGAAGCGCTTCAGATATACTGTAGTGCTACTCAAGTGTGCATTACCGTGCACTCATATTTAAGTTGATGTGGTTTGTATATATTTGTATTTATAGTTCAACATCTACTTCGACACTGAGACTAAGACTGTTATTCCAATAGGTTTTTTACATATTTTCAACATGACTATATTTAACATTTTAATGACCATTAATTGTTAATACTCATTTTGTAACATCTTATTCTTATTTGTTATTATATATGTTGTTATAAAAATTTTAATGTGTTTAACTTATTGATGGCCCATATTTATTATTATACTCTTTTGTGATACCACATACTTATTAATTATATATTTTTTTGATATGTAAATTATTTTTTACATTCTTTTTTAGAACGAAGGAATGTAACTTATATTTTTTTGTTACCAAAACTCTGCAGAGATTGTAAGTAAAGTTTATCGCTATTTGATGTCCTAATTAAAAAATCTGATCTGCTTTAATTCTGAAAAAGAATTATAATTTTAATATAAATCAGAATTAGGAGTAATATGTAATGATAACCATCATTGTTTTCTATTATAATTACTATTATTTTACAATTTTATTTTCATATTATTACCCATACATTAAATTACATTTTTAAAAACGACCTGACACGGGAATTTCCTTAGAAGGGAGATTTTTGTTCCCTTTGAAGTACAGACCTCTGGAACCTTTGGCATTTATTATACCAAATATACTTAGTAGAAAAACAACATATTTTAACTGTAATCCAATTGTAATAACAATAATTGAATAGAGTCGTTATCATTACATCTTAGTTTCAATAAATTATAAATGAGAAGTAAAATGTCTGGTTTAATACAACGTCAAAAAATGTTAAGAAATTAATAATTCTTGACGTTTGGAATAGTGATAAGAAATATTAACTTTCATGTATTTCAGTAGTTAAAACTGAAAAGAAAAAAACAATTTTAGATTTCATGCCACGTTCAATTGAAAGTGCAAGTTTGAAGCATTTAAAAATATGTTTGGAATTTTATGTGAAATATATCGAGAGATATTATTGAAAACAATAATAAAAGATTCCAAGGATATGTACCTCACCGCTCCTCCATGTCCAAAACTACTGAAATGTAGAAAAAGAAAGTTATAAAAAAAACAACGTCGCTAAAATTTGTCCAGGATTTACTAGAAAACTGTAGCAATAATACTAAGTCTCATGATTATCAATTTTAATTTTTGTGTGTGCGTGCGTGCATGCGTGTGTGCGTGTGTGTGTGTAATATTTACATGGGTGTAATGATTTCAAATTTCGAGAGAAAAGATAAAAAAATTCAATTGTAATGACGTGGTATCGCCATTTCCTAATAAATAGTAACATCTAAATTATGATCACTTTTATAGTTCACTCAAATTTACCTTTCAAAAGGTAGAAACGAAAGTTCGAAGGTTAGATACAAATATTTAAAACGAAGTTTTTTTATTGCGAAATCGACCTGGACTGCATAATTAATATTAAACCGTGTTAATGAAATGTCGCATTATTTGTAAAATAATTCATTGATATTACATGTATTCAAATATTTTTACAAGTCTATGAAAGTAAATTAACTTACATAGACCTTCCGCAAAAAGCTTAGTAAGGTACATAGAAAATTAAATTAAGTTCAAAATAAATTAATTAGCCTTCCGCAGGATCCCTCTGTATTTACTTGCTAGGTGTTTTAGTAATCCTTTTCGTGGTCGCCTGTTGTCCTTTTTTGTAAGCCAAATTATGCCAATTAAACGTGCTTACTTAGTTACTTCACCGAAGCGCGGTCTTGTTTTTATTATGAAGCTAATTACATCGCTACAAATGAAGGAAGTTATATTTAAAAAAAAGTAGCGTAATTGGGTCAAGTCAAGTTTCTATTCGGTGTGTTGAAGTTAAATTCTTTTTTTGTCAAATTTATTTTCCAACAAAGCAATAACCTGATTTTATTTACGTGAATACGACAAAGACACATTTTTTATTAAATTCTGTTGGTAGGCGTGGAGTCTGTGTGTGTGTGAATACGCGAGTGTAGTCCATTTATTCTTATATATTCTATAACGTATATGCAATATCTCTATATAAAATAGATGTAAATATCTCTCAAATTTGTATTAGATTAAACAAACAAGGCTGTTGTATATGACTATGAAATGAGCTAAAATCTCATGTGTAAATCAGTTCTCACAAGCTTTTCTTTCTTTTTTATAATATACGTAACTTTTAAAACTTGTAATTTTTTTTTAAATAGTCTCCGGTAATTCGATAATAGCCGTATGTTACACTCTTCCGCTATTTTTAAAAATATATTTGTATATATATATATATATATATATATATATATGTTACTACATACACACACAATCACGCACGCGCGCGCGCACGCACGCACGTACGCGCACACACACATGTATAAATATACATGCCAATTTCTAGACACAAATGTCTCATTTATTTCATGGGTCAAACTCATGTACTTTTATAAAAGAACTCTTATTGAATTTTTACACGATATTTATTATAAATATTAAGAATTTAAGATAATTTTTAGAGTAATGTATGAATACTAGAAATCTAGCCAAGAAAAACCTAAGTAGTTGCAAAATTTACGAAATTTTATGTTAATAATTGCCAATGATATCTCATTTACACAATTTCTAATAGACACAATTAATAGTTTTGTTAAAATTAATTCACATCCTTCGAAGTCATTGATACATATATGGATGTGACACGATATTATTTTAGAGATTAAAAAGTAAAAATATTTAAAATTGCTCCTTTCACGATACATAACAAGATTGTGAAGTACGTGTAAGAAATTAAGATTTTAAAATATTTTTTAAAGGCTTAAAATTATATTTTGTACGTATAGACATTTTCCAAGCCATGTCTTAAGTCCTTCAGATAAAACTCAGTAACGACAAAAGATTTTTTTTGAGTTACAAAATTTGTAAATGTATATTTAGGATTTTCAAAAAATATAGTTTCTAGACTTAAAATTATTGGAACAAATTTCTGCGTGTCTCCTTATAAAACTAGATATAAATCTTCCAATTATTTCATTTCCTTAATGAACATAACACTTTCTACCATTTATGAAGAAAAATAATTAAGAAAATCTATTTCAATATATCCTGGAAAGTCGACACGTTGCCGGGCTATAAAACGATAACAGTCATATTAAATTACTGACATAAACATATGACGTGCAATTAATTGGATTTAAAAGCCTCTCAACTGTTGGACTATTTCTACAACCGGGTTAAAATAATAATACATACTTGGATCGATATTATATGTAATGCAAAAAAGGAACATTACAAACGAGCAAAATTTTTTAACCATCCTAAATCAGCTGGATTATTTCAGTTTGGTTTAAAATGTGGCCATGAAACTAAATCAATTATTCATAACAGCACATAGACTAAATTGAATAGAAATATAATATAATGTAAATAAAACACAAGTTATTTTAAATACAAGCTTTCGTTCTTGTTCCTCGACAACAAAGTTTCTGTCGCGTAAATCTAACCTTGATCGTGAGATGACGTTTAACTGACATCAGCTTCAAAAACACGCGTCAAAAATATTACACGAGTTCTTAATTTATTGTGGTGTTCAAAGAAAGTGTCTTTTATTAAACTTGTCTTAATAATTTAGCAAAAATATAATGGTATTTCACATTTTTACATAAACTTCATATCTGAATATCTATCACATCTTTTTTATTTCTTTTTTAAGTTTTTTTACGTAAACGGCATTTATTCTATTAACAGTGCCATAATTACGTAGGTTTCTCCCTTAATTAAAATTAAAAGGTTATTTTCTAATCATAAATACTTGTTAATATGCTATTCTGCTCAGCTTCACCTTTTCATTAGATTTTATTCTTTATGGAAATCATATAATTTATGACTCTAAAAAAAGCTTGTAATGGTCAAGGTGTTAACATCATTACCATTTAATAAAATATTTTAAAGACTTTATTTGCTATGAAAACTTTTATAATGAAATACTAAATTCCATGAAAGAGCTGAATCCATATAATTACGGAGTTTTGTCTAAAATCTTCTTATCGGATAAAAATTATTATGATGTAGATGGTTTTGTTGATAAAAACTTTGAATCTTTGGTGTGTTAACTACGATTAATAAATGGTTAGTTGATTGTTATATTTTTCTTAACTTTTAAAAATTATGTACTAATTTAGTGCCCTTTGATAAAGAATTTCAAGTCGACATCATTACAATTAGTGGTATTTTTTTTAATAAACCTCGGCACCTTTACGAATCAATAATTTTAGGACAGAATATGTATTGTATTTATTAATCAGATGTACCTACTACAGTAAAATTTTACTTCGAGTTAAATTTTCCTTGTGATAATAAATATTATTTAATACAGATTATTAATATCTTAAAAGGAAACTAAAAAAAATAATATATTTGTTGTTTTTAGGGTGCGTGCTTCAAAAGAATAACTTCATAAGATCAAACATGTATTCGTCCGTCTGTTCGTATTTTCCTTTACTACAGTCGTTTTTTTTTAGAAAATATTTGACGTAGAAACTTATAATTGTATGTTGAATTATGAATTAAAATACACTAACCCGGTATATACCTGAATGTTATCAAAATAGTGACGTGGAACTTTTACAACAATATTTAATTCTCGTATCGTGTGTGATATTATTTAAAAGACTCTAAAACAAATATTTAATTATTACGCGCTGAACTTTGTATTTTATGCAATGACCCGTAAAACTATTTTAAGCCTTACTAATAGTCATTGCTTCTGTAATGGTCAAACAGACAATCTAAACGCTTCGTCACTTATAATAAATAAATTCTCCCGTCATATACTTCTAAAGGATGGCAAAATATGACTTGGCATGCAAAGGATATTTTTTTTGGCAAAACGCCATATGATAATCAACTTTGTTTCGTCTCTTATCTCACTGAATCACACCGCTTTGAGCATTTTATTTACAATGTATTGATTACGACTAGATAACTCTGATATGAGTAGGCGTAGTGTAGTTTCCTCCGTGTATTTGAATGTTCAGTAAACAAATGCGTGTACATTACGGATAGCGAGATTATTTTTAGAGGTCTATTGATCAATAAACCAGAAAAGCTATTCGTTTTACTTTTTTATTCTTCCTTCCGTAGGAAAAGTTTGTCGAGGAGAATTTGGCATTCGAGAATTTTTTATAAATATTTGAAAAAATTAAAATAAATTGGCTATAAATTTGGCTCAAAGGTTACACTTTTATATAAAAGAAGAAAGTTTTTTATAATCTTTTAAAGTTTTACACAGAAATGTTTATTCACGTGACGTCAAATTAACGGCATCACGGTTTTCAAATGTAATAAAGCTATTAATGTTACATTAGAAAAAATCTATTTTATGCGATAAAGTTACATAATTTTTCATACATTTTTGGCCTGTAAAGTCTTCATCGACATAAGGAATTTATACATTGCCTGTATTTAAAAATAAAAAATATAATTAATGTTGCAACCTATTTATCCAGATGTCACTAAACCCGAAGACCCTTAATAACTAGCAACTAATTACATGGTAAGACTTAAATCGTTCATTGGAAAAATTACAATTTTTTTTTTCAAATCACTTTAAAATAAATAAAAACATATAGGACTATTTTTAGAAAATAAATAAAAATTAAGAATAAAAATGCAGATATATTCATATTTTAACATCAATACTTAAGCTGATGACAGAATAGGTAGATAAAAATTCTACAAATAATATTTACATGATATGACGTCTGAGAATTTAACTTCATAATTTATAAAGTAAATAATTTACTAATTAATTTAAATTCTATTAATAAATTAAGGTTTCTTTAAAAGATACTTACAGTAAAGTCTTCATATTGCTGCTAAACAAAAGATATTCAGCTAAACAAAATATATAAATAAAGAAGTTAGCTATCATAAAATAATCCACGTTCGATTTGTTTAATAAATGTACACAAAAATCCAATTGAGACAACAATTCAAGACGCAGGCTGTTTTGTTTAGATAATTGTAACGGCACGAATTCTGATTGGTATCTGTCAGTCTATGTTTGCGATCACGCGAGCCACAGATGTAAAAATATAGTTCATTTGTAAAACTTAAATATGTTTAATTTTAAAACTGATACCATACTAAAGTTGCGCCAGAGTTAGCGATAGAACGCTTTTGTTGTCGCCACATATTTAAATAAACCTCATGGCCCAAAAGCTGTGGCATCTAGTAGCGTATATATTTTAAAAATAGACCATTGTCCCTTGCTTATCAGTGTTCATACATCTTGGTACGGTTACGTCCTCGTACTGGGAGGGAGGACATACAAGAGTCTTGAAATTCACAATGCGCGACTAAAGAATCAGTCCTAACTCCGCAACATAAAGGTTTATGTGAGCTATATAAGTCAACGGGTAGACGTCAATATCTTGAAATACTCTAACAAGTAAGCTCAGCATCAACATTTACAAAATATGTGAAATTTCCTATTTCAGGAGTAGTTAATGTCAAAAGCGACGAGATATTTCTTAGGCCAGTTTGACCGAACCTAACAAGATAACGGAACTCTCAATAAAACGTGCGAGGCGCCTTTGACAACGTCGTAGAGTTGAAATGACGGGCGCTATTGTAGGGCCAGTGATCGCGTCCACCGATACAGAAGCTAGAGCGGCTGAAATCTATTAAGACTATAACTACCTCATACTGATGGACGAAGATGAAGAAAACAAAATAACCGAAGCTGTTTCGCGGGACAATGGGGGCGTCATAGCCAGCCATAAAGACTCCGATAAACATCAATACCCAAGTAAGCTCTATAAATACGGGCGTCCGGATCGCTATCGTATGCTCTGGCAACGTACTATTAATCATTTTACGTGCTAGTTTATCGAGCATGAGTTCGAATACGCATGCATGCTGCACGCGTATTCGTTGGTTTTAGCTTCAGAAGGGCCTAAACCTGATAATAGTGGCAAGGTAGCATTTTGGGATCAATAGTTTTGGGACGATGAAGCTAGTAATGTGCTTATCTTACTTGTAAGCCACACATTTCGTATTTACCGTTCAACTACTCGGTTTTAAATTTATAAAATTCACCGAAAGAAAATATATAAATACATTCATGAAAAGTCGTGATTAGCGATACTACACACCCCAATTTTGTTTCCATTTAATGTGGTTAAACTGGCATATTTAAGGCTCTTAACTCATAAATTATATTAGGTATGATTAAGGTGTTCTTATTATATTTATCAAATTATCTCACTGGGAAACACATTTCATTTACTGTAATATTTCAAATTTGAATGATCGGTATATATGAAGTTCTTATCAAAGAACCACCGTTACTAATCTAGATAAGTAAGAAAACATGTTCTACCAAAACTAACATACTCTAGCATTGGAAGAAACTCGGAAACTTTTCGATGTGCCTATCATTAACGATAAAAGAAAGTCTAATAGAAGTTTAAGTGTTTATTCTTATCGATGGAATAAAACTCTGCTGCGGTTATAAAAAATAAGCTTACACATACTTCTCTCAAAGAACTTACAATCCTTTGAAGCTAATGGAGTTATTATATCGATAGTACTAACAATTGTTAGTAAGTACCCTTTTGTGCGAAAGATTGATGAAAACGCAAAGAAATGTGTGAAAAAATATGGAAAAATGCGACCAAAGAAATTTTAAAAATCGAGTTAAAATCAATATTATTGTTTACTGTAGAACTTTCATCTCTCATCACAATTTAATATATTGTTTATTTTAATCGCATATCACACTATTCAATAATACTAATATAGCATATTTGAGGAATCTGTTAAGTGATTTGAAATTCTTAAAGAAAATATACCTTCATCATCCTGCTCAAAAGGAATTAAAGTTGTTTCTTCATACGTAATTATACCCAAAAGGTGATTTGTGCCAAAATGTTAAACATGTTATGTTATAAAAATGTAATATTTTTCTATAAACGTTATTGACGCAAAAATATTTGCATTAAAATAAAAAAATTAATTAAAAAGAAAATTGAAACAATCGATGCTAGATTACATTGCTTTATACAGCTGTGACAAAAATCTTTTATTTTAATATACATATGTACAAAATATTACGTATTTTAAAATTTCAGATAGCAACGCAATTATTCAAGTAGCCGTTCTCTGTATGCTTCGTTAAATACATAAATATTGCAGTACTCTATAGTCCCGATAAGTTTTAATATGATTAAGGCAAGATCTTTATTTTATATGAGACATAATGTACACGTATGTTTAAGGGTCAGTGATTAACTTTAGTTTAGGGCCTATGTACTTATATGCCTTAAGTAATTTTAATTAAGGACCTATGTACTTAAAAAGTGGCAAGATTTTTTCCATGTTCTATTTTCGTACATGTCATGTGCTTCCATTTTCGTACGAACGTAGCATTATGTTGTTATCGAAAATCTTCTTCGAAGTAAGGTGGGCTCACATTTATTTTAAAGCCTTATGGAATGACAGTATCCAGAACTTTTTCAAATTCAAAAATTAGGGGGCACCTCCACATGTTGCCTCCCCAACTTCCAATTTTTTAACTATTCATTTGAAAAACCTGAAAGTAATTTTTTATGAAAAACCAGAAAACAATTTTATCCAAAGGTTTCCTAAATATTAACTAAAATCTCTATGTAAAATATAGATTTGCAAAGTTTTATATATATATATATATATATATATATACACATATATATATATATATATATATATATTTAAAGATGTTGTTAGACGGTGATCAGCAGAAAATGGACATATGCACGGATATGATATAATTTTAAGGGTTCCTTGGTTCAATACAGAATCCTACGAAGTGAGAAATAATATAAAAAAAATTTGTAATTCCTTAAATAAATATACACATAAATTAAAAAATAATATATAAATAAAATGAATTAAATAATGCTATATGGATATTGGATACGATGAGGTATGTTGAAGGAAAGGCTAAGATATCGTTGGATCACGGGCGGATTAAAAAAATACGTACGTACTATGTCACGCATTTATTACATTAATGGCAAATATGTAGTTAGCTTAAATTGTGTTCAAGTGTGAAACAAAATAATTTTTGGAACAAACGCGAATATTTGATTTGACCTTAGTTCAAATCTAATACCATGCATGCGAATAACATTGTTGAGTCCCGACCTCTGCAACAATAGCGCGTAGGAATGAAACCCCTTAATTTATACTTGGCCCTGTCACGAATGACCCAATTTGAACAAACATCCCCTTTACCCCCTCCTCTAGCACTTAATTAATATCCAGCGTGATGCTGTCACAAGTAACGAATCTCCTATTGCACGCGTCATATGTGACGTGTGTGACACAGTTTCCCATTGACGTCGGGAATATCGCAGGGTGATATTTGCGTTTCGAAAATTAAGGCGCAGCGTTAGACGCAAATCCACGGAACATTCTTGCAATATCGGTCGAGAAAAACATTTAATTACGATAAATGTATGTAGTGTTGCATAAGCATAAACTGGTAGTACGACTGCGAGGAAATAATAAAATAATTTTTTTTTTCAGTAAAAGAGCAAGAGAAAACAAATTCAAATTTATCTGCAATTTCTAAAGATATTTTTAGATACATAAAAATTGTTTTTACATGTATTGAGATTTATATATATTACGAATTGGAAAAGAAAATTCCAACGTTAAACGGTAATATGGATTATAGAGCACTATGATATGACATTATATATCCTATAAGTAAGTGAGAACTATAATCTTTCTTTGAAGAATTATTTCCGCTTGTCATTTGTATTAAATATTTTTACATAAATAAAATATTAGTGGATAATTGCTTCATTTACTAATTTAGGAACTAAATATTTCTTTGTTTAGTACAAAATGCGGCAATTAATTTAAAAGTTAATAAATGAAGGGAAGCAATAAAAACTGTGCATCAGAACTGAAAAATGGGCAATGCTATGTATTTACCGATATACAAGTAGTTAGACAATTATGTTATAAAGAGTTTCTACTAGCTGAAAATTAATAATAAAACTGAATCACTTACAAAGTATCATACGCAATTATTATACTTGTACTTGCCCGTGAACTCATTTGACCCAGTTTTTCTTCGAATTTTCTTCAACGTTTTAATTTTTCCAATTTGTTTCAAGATCTTGCAATACCATGATTCATGATTAAGTTATCGAAGTACAGAACGATATGAATACTGAACACGGTTAGCATTTAAATTGGTAAATCCTCTTACTTTCATAAAACAGCGTAAGAAAGCGTACTCAACTTAATGGCCCCGCACCCCCCAATCTTAGATTGTTAATATCTTATGCCTCACTTTCTTTCTTTGTTTTTCCATCTCGGTTGAGTTGCAAGTAAAGCCACAGTATTTTTACTTATTTTATTTTTTTTACCGTTTCCTCTAATTTCATGTAAGTTATGAAATTATGTAACCCCGCAAAACGTAAATGTACAAATAAGGCAAGCCATCTTTGAATGACAAATTTATGATCAGTTTTTTGCACAACTTTTATTGAAACTATACTTGATATTCGTATTAATACTATTGCAAAAACTTTGAAAGTTTAAGTTTCAAAGTAGTTCGTGCGTGCGTGCGTGTAAATTATATTAATATCTGATGTTTTAGTCTTTTATCCAAAACTTATGAAATATTTGTAAAATAAGTAAATATTGCAAATGTATTAAAATAATAAAATAAACTATATATTTTTATTGTTTGCGTGCATGCGTGCGTGCGTGTGTGCGAGGGTGCATGCGACCGTACGTGCGGGCGGGCAGGCGTGTGTGCGAGCGCGCGGAAGTGCAGGCGTGCGTGCGTGCGAGCGTGCGTGCGTGCGTCCGTGTGGACGTGCGTCTGGTTGCGTACAGGCTTGCACGCGTTCGTGCGTGCGTACGGGCGGGCGATTGGGCGTGCGTGGGAGCATTTTCCATATAATGTTTCCCATATTTAAAAAATTAATTTAAAGCTGTTTTCTATATAAAGTTTTTTCTATTTAAAAATATTACTCTTCTCGCTTTTCATTTGGATTGTAGTTTAAAAAAAAAATTAAGGGTTTTTGAAAGTAAACAAAAGTAGAAATACGATTTCGATGTTGTTCGGTGTCATGTAACACGCAAAGCGGAAACTGAGAAGCAAAACCGGAACGCTTGGCACTGAAATCTTACAAATGCGTTATGTAACAGTATATTATTATGTTTATGCTAAAATAAAGCAAAGCACAAGATTACATTAACCAAAAAAAATGTATATCACAACTTTAATAATGTGATTTAATTGCACCCGTACGAGTCTGAGTATGAAAATAATTTTCAACATACTTTATAATTTGAATTAGTAGTTTAGGAAAAATTAAAACGTGTTTGAATTAAAAGGTCTCAAACACATTTTCATGACATTGAGTTTGATGTATTAACACAGTCGAGGGAGAACATAGAAGATAAACAGGTACGATTGACTCGATGATAATTGAAGTTCATCACTTCGCAAAAGTTTGCATTATTTAAAGTATCGAATGTTAAATATATAATATTAATAGGATCTATATAATGAGGTGTATATAATATTAATAGGACAGTCAGTTAAATGACGATGTTAATTTTAACACTCGTTTTATTTTTATCGTAAAAAAATGATTAACACATTTAGAAATGATATATAATTAACTTACGATACGATAACTGATGCTATATAGATTCTAGAAAAACACCACAGATTTACGTAGTATTATAAATCTGTGATAAAAATTAAAGCATATTTAATTTCGAAATAATGTTAAAAATAGCGAAATGAAAAACAAATTCCAACCTCCGGTCAAATATTTAATTGGTTACTTTTCCACTTCGCTCGCTTAAAACATCATCTATATCGTTTGAGTCAGTTCTACAGTTCAGTTAATACTCGAAAGGCTAAATCGCTGTGCTATTCAATATATGTTTATGTATTCAATATATATAGTTTGGGATATTTGCCACGTGAACGAGACTGCATTCATAAACTATGTGAACTTTAAATAGGTTGTTTTCACTCATTTTCTTTTTTCTAAATACTTCATTTTCGTACTTTATTAAACTTTTTATAACCCTATAAAAATATAGTAATCTAGTATTTTAACAGAATTCATATGTAAAAAAAATATTTTTTCCAAAAGTACCATTTTTGCCATAGAGTTACAAACAATAATATTGTATTTCGGAATATAAACAAGCCATAAATATTAAAATTTAACAAAAATTATATGCACATACACACACACACACACAAACACACACATACGCGCGTGCGCGTGCGCGCACGTGCACACACACACACACACGCACACACACACACACATATATACATATATATATATATATATATATATATATATATATATATATATATATATATTAGATTCTAAATTGCTTATTATTTAGAGAAAATATCATTTTCTCCATTTTTTATTTCATCCATCGAAAAGAAAATATTTTTTAACTTTTTACTAAATTAAATACATTTAGTCCCCGTTTATCTATAGACAAGTTATCAGTTTACCTCCCAATGAAGTATTATTTTATCCGTTACTATCATCAACAACATAAAATTATACGTAGCTACATAGTTACAGGAAAGAAATAATCGTTGACTGCCCCTTCAATTTTGAAGACATTAACTAAATACTACAAAAATAATGACGAACTCAAAATACGACACAAATAATAGAAGCGTACAAGGCAAAGCAAAGGTTGTATAAGTGCTGTTAGCTAATAGAACCGTCAAATGTCGCGCCTTATTGTTTACAGGAACACTTGTATACTCATATTTATTATTAAGATTGAATGAACCTTTATCAAGACCTACAGGATTTTCACAAAGCCAGAACTTTCGCGAATATAAATGAGCAGAAAATAAAATTCTTGTTAATATAATTGGGTATGAAAAGCGCTCAAAAAATTTCATAAATAAGCGACTTAGCAGTCGCCTTGAAAGGCTTATAAATACTTATCACATTTCATATAAAAAAGCTCATCGCTCAAGGCCACGTAAGGTTCATAGCCACGACCGGGATACGTGAAACGTGAAATAACGTAGGTGGCATCGTGTTGCGGGACACGTAATACATAGCTGAAGAGTCGTAATGAGTTACGCGATGTGAGACAGTCCGACACGTGTCCAAAAGTGGAAAAGTATATTTGTGACATCTCGTTCATTTCATTGCCTTTTCCATTTTGCAATAATTTTGATTTAGTCTTCAATAATTAGGTAGAAATTATAATTTTAATTAACTCGGCAACCATATAAGAGGGAATACGATATTCCTATTTCCTTCCAACTTTTTTAACACGGTCACGTTTTTAGAGATACCCAATGATTAAATTCGTGATAACGAACAATTTTCTTAAGACTACATTAATATGGAAATCGAAATCCCAGGACCAAGAAAACTTAGATATGTTCGATATCCTTCTCATGTAAATTTGATGTGAATAACTTGATTTAAGTTTTAGAATGTGGTTTGTTTTTTATTTTTGCTATAATAAACATACTTTAGACACTACTAAACTAGAAGCAAAAATGAGACATTTGAGAGCAAAATTTATCAGAATTATCATTTAAATATTGTCTATATATATATATATATATACTGTATGTATATATATATATATATATATATATATATATATATATATATATATATATATATATACTGTATATATATATATATATACTAATGAAAAACCAATATTTTTCTTTTGCTTTCAAGGTGAAATGGTCTCCATTCTCCGAAATTTCATTATATAAATACATTGTAATTTTAAATTGTGAGAACATTTTATCACAAATCTTCAGATAGACTGAATTTTTAGTATATACGTATATTTCCCAATTAAAGTTTGCGAACCCTGATAATAAAGATTTTTATGGATAATTATCATAAAAGAATAAAGGAAGTCTTATGAGATCACTCAGATTTCTGTTCGTCGTCACAGCCGTTTTTCTCCAAAATAGCTTGACTTGAAAATTTGAAATTCAGCGTAGTAATAATAAGACATGTTAAACCCGCATACAGCTCAATATAATGCGGTTAAATTATCTACTTTTTAATTCAATATCGTTTAAAAGGGCTAGTTTTAAGATCCTTAAAAGAATCCTTTTTAAAAGTTTAGATCTTATACCTTCAGAGATATTCTGAAAAAAAATTGGAATTTTTAAAAGCTTACGCGAAGCTTACATAAAAAGAGTAACAATGATTCTAGATATCATAAATTACGAAATATCTACTATATTTTGGGCATGTGAAAGATATAGTTGACAATATATTTTCGTGGTGAAAAATTCATAATTATAAATAGTGTAATAGAAAAAATATATACCCTTAAATATTTATAAGCGCCCGAATGTAAACGGAGTCCTCTATATGTGAGTTTTATTTGTTTCTAAATCACACAGTTATTGTTAACAACTAGAAAACAGTGTCATCGATTTTCGGCTGCCAGTATTTCCGGCATTTTTTTTTCTTATTCCCTTCATTTATGAATTGAATAATAACCTATTATATTTCATTGTCGCCTGCATTGTAGCTTCACTTTAATTGGAATATTCTTTATCAAAATGTGCATTCTATGCAGCAGCGTTCATTTATAGACCCAAATTTCTTGAAATTATTATGGACAATTCAATTATTTCTATCAGACATACACTTAATTGTTAGTTCATAAATCAAAAATATTGGAAAAATATCTTGCAGAACTAACGATAAATTGTTGTAAACAATTTTTTAATTAAAATTGATTTTTAAAAATTTAGGTGCTATGTTGTGTATATATGATTTATGAATATAATAGTATATAAATTACGTACGTACTAATATCCAAGAAAAAAGTATTTCAATCGGTCCGAATCGAATTTTGTTAATTTTTAGCAAACGAAACGAAGCTTAATGGCTTACTGAAGATTTTTTCTGTTTGCTATTTAAATCTTAATAAACCAAGGCTATATGTATATTGCCGTAGTTTATTGGGTTGATCACAAGGTATATGGCCTTTAGTGACGTGGCGCACCGAGGGGACCAAGGTTCTATTCCCGGCCGCTCGCCGAGTGGGGTTGAACTGGTTTCTGGTTGGCTGTAAGAGATTGCTCTTGCAGCAATAAATCCGCTGTATGCACCAATTAGATACATTAATATAGATAATACATAAATAAAATAAATATATTTAAATTGCAACAAATTTAATTCTGAGTCTATTATTCCACCGCAGAAAGAAACAAATGTCAAACGATATAACTGATACAATGGTGGTTGATTTAATTGTTCATTGCACGATTATTCGGACTTTATATATTAGAAATTGAAAATAATGAGGGACCATACTAGAAAAAAAATATGAAGGGTAGAGTGAATCTTACCGAAGAAGAAAATATTATTTTACTTAATTAGATACTTGTTAATTAAATTTAATTCATGTAGTCTAAGATAGCTTAAAAGCTCGATTTTAACTAATATGTCTGAATAGGTGAGTGCGAGACGAAGGTACCGCCAATTTGTGCTTATGAAATTGTTTACATATATCTAGTACTAAAAGAATATTGGTATTGAAGATCATAACATTATAAGTACAGATACTCAGCATGTTATGATAATCAACTGAGAAAAAAATATTTTGTCCTACTTAATGAACTTAAAGAAATATTTTAGAAGGATTTTAACTGTTAAAAAATTAATGTATTTCTTACTTTTCAACAATTCAAGAGTTTCTAATAAAACTAATTTCATCTTGCTAGATTTAAAGAATCCAAGAATAAAGAGCCACACACTAATAACACATGCGTAGAACAAATCTACGGCGACGAACATAAGTAAAGCGGTATAAGTCAAAATAGTCATGAAAGACCAATAAAATTATACTCAATAGACGCATTACACCCTTGTAAAATGAACAAAAAATATGATCCCAATTAGCATGATGTGCGAACTATAATGAAAGAGATAAGAAATCAGTGAAATCAAAGTTATAAAAGAGGTAGTCGTATTGAAATCTCTTTTGGGGACCACTCGCCAATGATAAGTTGATATATAAAAAACGTCATTATGAAGAACTAGCTGAATAGTTATCTCCGTGATTTTCCCTATATATAGGGAAAATTCTGTGCCAACATCATAATTCTGACTAATAGTATTATTAACGTATTAAAAGTCACCAAAATTCACTTTTTCATGTTGGCAGCAATCCATTTGCTATAGTTCACTCGAGTATAGTAGCAAAGCTACCATAGAGACTACAGTTATTTTAAAAGTATTTACTCAAATAGTAAAGGAAGTGGCCCAATATTGGAATTATGGTTCGCACTTGGCCATATAAACCATGAGTTTATTTTACAACCATTAAAATGTATTTATTACATACTAGAAAATTAACTTTTACAGCTGATTTTAATTCAAAAGAACAAAACATCTAAAGGTACCCAATCCCTGGATCAGATTTTTAGTAAACCCGCCACAAATAATATTAAATTTATATTTGTGAAAAAAATATTTGAGGCAGTATCAGAAAGTTGCTATCCATATGCAATAAACGTATATATATATATATATATATATATATATATATATATGTATATATATATATATATATATATATATATATATATATATATATGTATATCTTATTGTAATAACTGAATCAAAACAATCGCTACAAATCCGTCATAGACACATCAAACTTATGCACCGACGTCACTCATCAAAACAACAAAATTAATAAGACAAGGCCACGGAACAAGGTTTGATTGACCGTAACACTATTTGTAACAAACTAGTTTCCGTAGTACCACATATAAATATATTCGAGTATTATCGTAAAATTATTATTTTTTACGGTCCATTTAAATAGCAAAAAAGTAATATAAACGTAAACGATGCTGCGCACATGGCCTGTTCATCAAAACCGGTTGGAATCAATAAAACCGACTCTTATTAGACACCACTCTTAATAATTATTATCAATTATTACACGAAATACATCCATTCAATCAATTAGACCGCGAGCCGATATTTTTCATTATGTCATGCGAGATATGTACGTGGTACACGTTTTTTAGGGTACCATATCCAAATAAGGAACCCTTCTAGTTTCGCCATGTAGGTCTGTCTGTTCGTCTGTATGTCACAGCCGTTTTACTCACAAATTATTAGTTTATCGAGCTGAAATTTGGCATGGTTATATATATATATATATATATATATATATATATATGTATATATATATATATATATATATATATATGTATATATATATATATATATATATATGTATATATATATATATATATATATATATATATATATATATATAACGCCTATAAAGTTATGAACATTCTGTCATAAAGAAATAACCGCTGTAGTTTCAAAAGAAAAACGCCAATTTTTTTTTTACAAAAATAATATTTGTTCCAAATGCGTTCTTGTTATTAACCTCACCAAAATTTAAAATAAATCGTTGCCAAATCAATTACTCAAATATAGGAGAAATTATTTTAATTATTCAGAAAAATAACTTCGTTTTTATAAATATTTTCATTTAATTTACCATGAAATTTCGTTTTAATTATATACTTTGTGAAAATTATACAAAGATTTAGTGATAATTTAGTCATTAAATCTTTCTTTTGTAATTGTAATTCGTGCCAAAGGAAATTTACATAATTTTAACATTAGTATTGACGTTAATTTTATAGAAGTTCATTTTTACTTATTTTTTTTGTAACTAAATGCAATTACGTGATGTAGTATTATATCTACTTTATTAAACCTTGTTCTCTTCAAATTTTCCACCTGAAGACGTCATACAACCTAGGTCGTGGTAACTAATAATTTAAATAAAGTAGGTACGTAGTTCCTCATGTAGTTCCATTTAGTTGCGAATAATTATACATCATAATATTTAATAATATCTTGAGGTGTCATTTCCAAGTTATCTTCGAGTACAATACGATTTACAATGATGTCATTCACAAACATAAAATAATATTGCGATAAAATATTATTTATAGGTGATCCCTAAACCTTTTTTCTTTATTTTTTAATGTGACATGTTTTTCAATATTAAACAAATCAAAATCAGATTTACTTTATTCGTATTAAAATTGAAATTTCAAAACTAAAAACAATAATACATAAACATATTCAGGAAATAATACTTTTTGTTTTAAAAACAACGTTGAAAAAATATTTTAAATTAATTGTATTTTAATATAAAAACTCCTATCTTAATTGTCCATTTCGCCATTATATTAAGTATTTATCTCAACTTGAGATTAATGGTTCTTCATCGCGTTTTTGTAGAAAGACACCACCAGTGAATATAACTAAAGTTTTATGGATTCTCTGCCCTAATCATCGTCAATGAAGTGTTGAAAAGCAAGTTGCCATTTCGTATGTAAAACAAGTAGCCGTAATGACTGCGCTGTGTGATGAATGACCCTGTTGTCTCAGTCAAACGACTGAATTATTTATTGCCCGTGAGTTACAGCGTGTACTTCATAGTGGGTGGGAGTCTAATTAAACATTTTAATTTAACACAAAACCGTATGGATATAGCTTAATTCTCACAGTATGACTAGCCACAGAATACAGGTACTTAGTTCACATACACAGAATGCTGAGTGAATTTACATGAAAACGGAACTTTCTAAACTCTCCTCCTATATTCTAATTATTTGATGGATTACATGAGAATATATAAACCAAAAAGAAGTGTAACGCTTGAAGTATCATGTAGCTAATATACCTATTTTGTCAAATATTTTTTTGTAATTGTCGTTCACGATACGAATATTTGGAAAAAATTAAAAATTAACACTTTTTTATGTTTTAAGTTCCTTTTCATGCATTATGTAATAAATCAATCAACCGTGATTTTAATCAAATATATTGAAATATTTTTATATATACAAATATCGACTCGAGATTTTATACACCGACGTTAACATCTGTAAAATATCTTCCTCTTTCAAAAACTTTTTCATGGAAAAGGCTTCAGATGTCAGGTATTCGGATTACTTTGATAAATTGGCTTGAGATTACTTGGGGAAGTAAAATAAGTATGGGATTGACATATACTGAGATCCATAGCCTTAAATTTCTTACTCACTGATCATCAAAACCTATAGGATACAATTTTGAAAATCGGCATAATATAAAGGTAAAATCTAAAGGTACTGATTTCGAATCCTTTGTAGATAATTATACATTTCCTTCAAATATGCGATTGTGAAAAATGTAGTAGGCAATATTCCTTTATACCGTAGTCATACTCATTGATCATCAAAACCAATAGGGTATTTGAGACCGACCTACAACCTTGAATTTTCTTTGTTTAAAGATCTCTTTGTAACCAGTAACACCATGTAATTAGGTGCTCGCATAACTATTTATGAGATGATGCAACATTACAATAAATCATTAATAATGAAATGAACATTAATGCAACGCACTGCATCTGTTGAAGGAACTAAGAAAATATCAACAAAATGACGAACAGTTATTACGAAAATGAGGAACGAGGAACGCTGACAAACAAGGCCATAAATCTGATAATGAGGTATAAGGAACGGATAAAGGTTTAAAAATATTTACTGGCCTTTCCTGTGATAAAACATTAACTGACCTTTTCTGGCCTTAACTGATTTATAATATTTATTAGCAATTATGGAGCGCTCGATATGAATGTAATTATATAAGAACTTGATAAGTACAGATCAGTGTATACACAGGTTATCACTTTTTAAGTTGTAAGCTGAAGCAACGGAAGGGCTGTAAATTCGTTATACAAAGACGGAGAGCAAATTTTTCGCACTAAAATAAATAAACATTTATACTATTACCAATGATATTTAAGCGATTAATAATAATAAGAAACCCATTAATATATGTGAACAAGAGATTCATTTGACCCTGAATTTCTTCAATATTATTCAGCTTCGTAGAGCAAACTATATAAAATTAATCTAAGTATATTTCCATGTAATAAATGTTTGCGCATCAAATTTTTGACTTATATTATAAATTTACTGTTGGTTCATTAATTGCTAGTGAATCACCGGTACTTAGTTTAAATGGAAATTCTTATTTTACAATCAAAGTGGACATTTAAATACAAGTAAATGCTTGATATCGATTGTTTTAAATAACCGATATATAAATTCCACGTGTAAGGGATTATTTTATTAGTGTCGGAGAATAAATTAATGTAAATTTCATTTGTCTCCATGCGCCTTTACAACGTCGCTTTAGCGAGGGAATTCCCTCGATATCATTATTTTCGGTGGTTTCAATTCTACTTTGTCCTCCACTCCACTTCTATATTTTATCGTTTTATTATCATATTATTTGTTTGGACCGAAATATAGAACTATTTGAACTAATTTAACTTTTCTAATCTCTAAGACAATTGAATTATTTAATACACTTTACAATTCACATTTCAATATCCACATAATTATTTTAATACATGAAAAAACTTTTAAATATTTCTGTAAATATTGTTATAATTTAGTAGTATATAGTAAATTGCAATAAAAAACATGCACGTATATATGTAAAAGCTTGTCGATGTATAGTAAGGAAAATCCATATTCGTAACGTGCTATTAACCAATATTCAAATTTGTCTTATTAGAGTTCAGACCTTAACACGTAATAAATATTTCTTTTACAATAGCAATGTAGGACAAAAAAATAATAAACTTGGGTGTAGAATGCGCCCGCGCGAATGGGCTGCGTACCCGTAATTAATAGTAAGAATTTCGGTGATAAAACTGCAACACACACACACACACACATACATATATATATATATATATATATATATATATATATATATATATATATATAAATATATATGTATATATATATATATATATATATATATATATATATATATAATATATATGTATATATATATATATATATATATATATATTTATATATATATTTATATGATTATGGTCTAGAAATTAAGAAAACTGAGATGGCAATAATTGAAAATGTAATTTTTTTACAACTGATTATTTCAGACACCATTTTCAACTAAGAATAGAAATATTCCCAGGAATTGCTGAAAAATACAACCATTACGTACTAATCGACAGACATCAAAATCTCGCCATAAGAGTTCTGATTTTAACGTCAGTTCAACTCTAAAAAGTAAGCCATTTTTATTGAATATAAGGAAATCAGTCTGTTAAGTATTAGAGCCCAATAAAGCAAACGCTTCAGCATAAGATTATTTAGCAAAGATTCTTTGCTAATATCCCACCTGAAGATGTTGTAATACAACGAAACCTAGGTCGTGGTAAAGAAATTAAAGATAGTAGAAATAATACTACATCACGTAGTTTCATTTAATTGTGAATAATGAATTTCTACAAAATTAACGCCAAATATATTCAATATTTAGAGACCTAATTTAAGACATATTTAATAAAAAATAAGGGAATTAGAAAAGTTGCATAGAGGAAATAAGTTCTGTATAAATATTTTGTCATTATACTAACACCAAATGTAACATTATTAAAAATAAACATCGCCCCAAAAATTAAACATAGGTCCACATTCAATACAAAGTTCTAAGAAAGAAATTTTAATTTAACTTTCGATTAATTTAAATTTTACAATCGAGACAGTTCAAGTTTATTATTTCTATTAAGCTTATAATTAACTACTGGTGTGGGGTAAAGCCAGATGGAAATTTATAAAAGTAGAATTGATAAAGGTCACATTAATAAATTTCTGTCTGCTACTGATGGTGGGCTTGAAATAAAAACTTATTAATGTTTTAAACCCAAAATCAAAGTAAAAACTAGAATTTCGATTGAAAAAAAATTAGTCCATTAATCGTTTGGATTCGAATGGACTTAAAATAACAATAATTCGGCAAAAATTGGAAAGCAAGAAAATTAGATTCACAATGCGGACCAAATTTTTGTACTGGGAAACTTGTCTTTTGTTCGTTCCGTAAACACATAAAAAATCAATAGTTGATCGAATGGTCCTATAAATTTTATAAGCCTTAAAAACATGTATACGTACATATACATGTACGTACATACTTGCATAGACATAGATTCCGATATAATTCGTGAATTTACACTAAGATTTCCTTTCAAAACATCCTTTGTCCCTGCTTTTACTCTACTTTTACTGTACCTTGCTTTCCCTGCTTTTACCCAACTTTCTTGATTCTAACGTAATATTTACATCATTTTCGATGAATCTATAAATATTGTGAGGACAATTATATATATGTTTTATATTTAAATGGCATTATGAATTTTCTATAATTAACTTCTAGGATTATTACTGTGACGTTTACCAATTTTTTGAAAGAAATAAATATTTTTATTTGAATCGAATTTTTTAAAATGTAACTAAATGTAGTGTAATAATTTGAAATAGTTTTCCTACTTAGTCTTGTAGAAATTGTAATGATCAAAACTTAAATTCGTTAAAAAATATATTAATTTGCCCAACGTCATACATTATACAAGATATTGTACTGTTCATAAACTCTTCTCAATGGATAGTTAATTATTCGGAAAAATAAACTTTTATTTATAACTTTCCACGTTGTTCAAATATATTCTTAGTGGCAGCTTGTAGTTATGCACTAGGTGAAAGTGTTCCATAAGCTTTCTTGAAAAGTTATTCCTCAGGAAGAATGCGGAAACCTTTCACGAAAGTAATACTTGCAACAAAGAAATTAAAATATTAATCGGTCATGGGAACAATACTTCCAAATAGCGAAAGGTTATTTCTATTAAAAGAATCTGGCATTTAACTTGTGTTCACTTGTACAATAATTTAAAAATATTTGACAGGTGTTTTTGTATCTTTGATATATTTAGTATGAAAGTTTAATAATAAAAGCACGGTTGACAGTTGATAGTTTTTAATTTTGTTACCATATTAAAATAATAAAATTCACCCTACTTTTTGATGCTTATTCGTAATATACAAAACTGAAGTTTTTTTGTATTTTTGCATAACATTTAGCAAGTAAGCGAAAAACTTAATAGAATTAAGTTCGCAAGTTGACAAATTATAACTGATTAATATTATACGGCATTTTTTGACGAATAAAATTGAAAATAATTTTTTCTTATTATTTTTATTTTCATTTTATTTCACCGACATAAAAAATTACTTAAACGGTTTGTATCAATTATTTAAAAAGAAAGTTCGAAGAAATATGCTGATTGTTGTTTTCCAAATACCAAGAAATGATAATAAAAAAATATATATATTTTATTATATTTATTATGTGTATAATTTATATACATACATGTACATATATATATATATATATATATATATATATATATATATATATATATACACATGCATATATCGATTTCATAGACTCATAATTTCTTTTTAAATGAAAGTTTTATCTGTTGGGATAATGTGTATTTATATCGATAATTTTATAAAAATTTACTAATGTGTAGAACCGATGAATTCAAATTTACTTTGCATTAGGCTCGTACTTCACCAAAGTTTAATTCATATATATACTTAAATGATTTACAAATTTTGAAAAATAATTAAACTAACATTAAAGTTCATAGCATAGATTCATTCTTTTACAGTAAATTCACCAATTCGGATGTGTATTGTAAAATTAAACTCATAAGATTAAAAATATTTATGCTCAGAATACAAGTCTAAGTTAACCAGATTACTGTATTGTTTTATAAAAAAGTTAAAGAAAACTTGCAGTTGATGTACATACGCTACATACAACTTCCGGTAAATGTCTATAGGAATTCTTGTCCGACATGAAGATGTAATTAATGCATGTCTATATCGCACACTATCAGCTGTAACATACCGGAACAAAGTAAAAGGAAAAAAGGTTTTTCATACTCTACGGTTAAACCAACACTATATTTTTATTAAAATTTTTTTTTCTTTAAAACTCGTAATTTGAAGATTTTATTTCCACTATCATAATGACGTAGTTACTTGACAGTTCATTAAAAATAAATATATTAAAGAATTGTCATAATCGTCTAACAAAAACTTTTTTCTTTTTTTGTTCTAGCTTAACAATATCTACCAATCGTTATAATTTTAAGATATACTTGAAGTCATTATGTTTAAAGAGAGTAACTCCTGAATTATTTATAGTACTCGAAGATAATTTGTTTAACAAACCATGTCATGGATAACATTTGACTTGGAATATGAAATTGGATAGGGTTATGACTATTCTGGGAATGCACACGAAATGATGCATGAGAGCACCGTTCAATTCGTACGCGGGTATACCAAATGTTTTGAGGGAATTTGGGAACTCTGTGGAATAATCGGTAATATTTTATAGATTTATTAGAGAATTAAAGCGATTTTGGACATATTTAATGGCATCTTTAATAACCAGCACTTCGTCGTTGTACGCTTTTGCTTTTACATGTATTCCTCATTGGGTATAATCGTTGCTAATCTCAACGGTTTTTAAATTCATCATTTACATAATGAAGTTGAGCGTGCAGCTTTCCATGCGTTTCATAGATCATATGAAACTACATAATTTTTTATAGGGCAAAGTCTGTTTCCATACTTAGGAATATTGTAGTAATAACTCCATTTATATAATTAGGCATAATTTTATTTTCTATTCGTGCTTTGGTGACTACACGCTTTCGAATACATACTAGGGGAATTAAGGTAAATAACGAGGTTTACTTGGAAGTGTTAATCGAATTAAATATTTAGTTTCGCCATACAGCCTAAATGTGTCAATATAATGTTTTAATAATTGTCGGCTTTAAGTGTTAGGGGTGGAAAATGAGCCGTTTAAAATCAAGAATCACTTAAATGTAAATCGCGATGTTTATCTTTCTTCTCCTGCCAAAACACTTTGTTTTATCATACTCTAGTTGTTTTTATACGTGATTCATACCACTTATCAGTTTCTAGAAAACTTAATTGCCGTGAGGTTTGCCGCCTAACATTGCAGCATCTGGGCCGGTATTTATTCTGTTGTAAGTTTTTTGCAGCTTGCATAATACAGATGACCAGAAACCTTGAATTGGCTTGTTATGAGCGGTTAGTTGCCAAATTGTAGATATTGTCAGCGATGTTCCTGAAGCGTTGTAATTCTCTTAACGCTGTTTCTGATAGGCAAACTTTTTGATAGTTTATACGAAACTGACAAACTTCTCGAATTTCTGAAAGCCTAGAATTTGCATAGCATATCGATCATAGCATATGTTGTATGAAAAAGATGTAAGCAACGAAATAACCACATCGATAACTGTATGTTGTAATTTTGCTTCTTATATCATGGGTTACACTGTTCACAATTATTTGTAAAATATGGATGTTGAAAAAAAACACCGATGTTAAACATAAAATAACGACTTTCGATATTGACATTTCCCATACTGGCCTGTGACACATTTTAAATTTTATTCCATAATAGGAGTAATTCAGAAAATTTGATAATGAAGAAATCATGGCCACAATTTTTCACAGTGGCTTCGCTAATATATAACTAAGTATTATACATATAAAATAAATTATTATACGATAGTCAAATTATCAAAAATATTATTACACCAAGTAGGAACAGAAGAAGAAGACATTATCAAAATGGGTTTAAAATGTTTGTGATATCCCACAAAACAAACAGACAAAAACTAAACTTTTTTGTATAATATGTACTTTCCTCTAAAAAATACGTGTGACTTCAAAGACCCTCTCTCTCTCTCTTTCTCTCTCTCTCTCTCTCTCTCTCTCTCTCTCTCTATATATATATATATATATATATATATATATATATATATATATACATACATACATATATATATATATATATATATATATATATATATATATATATATATATATATATGTGTGTGTATATATACACATTTATTATACATACATTTAAAAAATATATTCGAAACGAATCCATATATCCTTGTAATTTATACAAAACATTCTCGATTCGAAACAACCTATATGGTTTCCGAACATATCCACTTCTGAGAAATCTATAAGTAGACACGGTTTTACGAATGGTAACGTTATACTCCAATATCCTATTTTAAACAAATCATTTAATAATATTTTTCTTAACGTCATCGATTTCATCCGTTATGTGAACTCAGATTCAAGCAGCCCAATTGAAGCTATTTTAACATATATTATTACAAAGTAAGCCCATTTTGTTCGTTTGTGCAAACAAAGGGCGTGGCGGAGGCGAAAATGGATGAGAAACGTATTTATACCGCGATAAGTGCCTTCCAGATGAATGTGCTCTATTGATGCCCAAAATGGATCGACCTCACCGACTTGATATTAATGGATGCAATTGGCTATTGAACGTCGATAATTAACATTTAGTAGGTAATTAATGAACGAATTATTTTAGGAATTATGAATGTCTTGTCAAAAAGTAATCGATTTGATTATTAGGTTTCATATATATCAATGGATTATTAGTGAAATTAATTCATCATAATAATTATTTAGAACGTATTTTAAAATCTAATTAAAAACAATATATTTTCAAGACGCTCAAAAAGTGTATTTTAAATTTACCAATTAAAAATAAATTTTTAACATTTCGAAAATATAATGAGTAATAATAACAATAAATCATTTTCAAAATTATTAGGTCTTAACAGACGCAAATAATAGATTATTTGCATCTATTTAGACCTAATCATTTTTAAACTTCAGCCTGTCAGTTTTGTTTAAATGAAATCAGACATTTATGTGAAATAATAATATTTTTGATTTAAATTTTAGAAATCAATTTCGATATTGGTAGTGTATAGAAAACAACTAAATTTAAATTTGAAAGATTTGATTGTTTCCACATACACGCAATAATTAAATTAAACATTATCAGGTACACGCAATAAAAATTAGAATTGATAAATGTTGAACTGTATTTTGCCCGGGATATATGTTGAGAAGTCGTATATAGGTAAACGATAAACAACCAACAATACACATTTATGCTCCGACTTTATTCAATTACGAATCGATACTTGTTGTGACATATTTAAAAAATTTATTTAAACAAAATTAGTGTTACATTGTATTTTAAATTAGTTCGTCAATATGTTTTTTATTAATTGAAGATATTAGCAATTTGTTTAAATTCTTGACGAATTCACTAAAATTTTAGCCACATTTTCAATCAACCATATTGATAAGTTATTATTGCTGAATTTTTTACTTATCACTGCCTAGTTCTATTATTTAGTTAAAGATTTATTTATTAAAATGTGAAAAAAAATTTGCGAATCAATTTAATGTTATCTTTGGATTGCATGTTTTAATGCAGGCTTTTAGGAAGCCAATCGGGACAGTTTTAGATGTCTTTTTTGTCAATATATTTGTATTCTGACATTGGACTCTATTTAGAGATAGCTGCTTTATGTTTCTTCACATATTTATCGTCACCTAATCTTAATACACGAATGTATTTATGGATATACTATACATACATAGATATTACAGCTTCCTAGACGGTGTGTAATATATACAATATCTAATAAAACTAGTAGTCTAATAAGTGAACATAGCTTCATTAAATTTTAAATATTTATTTTATTCTATGTCAAACTTAATAAAGATTTGTAGTTCAATCAAGTAGTGTAAACAAGCGCCACTTTTAAATGTTTGTGTGTAAACGTAAAGCGTTTAGAAAAAGTACTTCTATCTTTCCTTGCTCATCCTTTATTCGATAATGAATTATATTTAAATTTCATGAACAAATTGTGAAGAACAAACAAATGAACTAGGTTTCAAATTGGCCCTTTTTGGACAACGCCGTCGACATACAATCGCTTTTTATGTGAAATTAGTCTTCGTTTTAGAAATTGAATATTTACAAAATCAATAAAATATTCATAAATTTCAAGTATTAATAAGGTAAATAAACAATAAATAAAATAAATAAATAAAGGGTGGGAAATAAATAAAAGTAGTAAAACCAATACACAAAGGGTAAATAGATAAACAAAAATAAATAAGTTTAATTAACAAATTTTCTTATGATAGCTTGCAAGAAATCTAAACATGCATACAAAAATAAATTGCATGAGGTTTAACTTGAAATTTAGGGAATTAAGAAAAAATTAAGTACACCAAGGAGTTTGTTATTATTCTAGAAACGAAATATCGCTGCGCATAAATACGTAATGAAGTTAAAAACTTTTAAAGCAAATCAAACAAAGAATTACAATTTAAATACCAAAAATAAATATAAAGATGTTTTTGTTTCTCAGTCACGTCGTATATCAGTACTAATATGATAGTAAGTACCCATACTTAAACTTATTTTTATTTTAGCTGGCATATTTAGTGATAGTTAACGTAAAAAAAATTTATAGAAATTATTGTTTTACAATGAAGCATCTATTCACTTGTAATTAATGTTAGTAATTTTATAAAGTAGTGAAATTTATATTACTAATGTTATAAAGTACATAACTTAATTACAGATTACTCTTTGGTTTATTATGTATCCATTTCTGAAAAAATTATATTGTCATAAAGTTGTTAATTAAATGCACGTTTTTACGAATTTCATAATATCCCAAAAATATACAGTGAATAAAAAAATTACTTGAAACTACCTTACCTACCTTCTAACGTTAGTGACATATGGAGATATATAAATCACAAGTAGCGAATAAAGGTTACACTGTAACCTTTATTTGCTTCTCGAGATGACGCTTGACAGGTTTCCGTATCTACATTTTATTGGTCTATCATTTTACTTCAGTCATATATTTTTCACTAAAGCAAGAAAAAAGAAATTAGAAAGCTCCTGTTTAAACTATCCTTATATAAAAGGCGTAAATCTGATGAAAAACTTATTACCTATTCCTCTCATGATATATGAGAAAACTATTCCTACAATATTCAAATATACCCAAAACCCAAATACATATAAAAAGCCCTTAATATTCCATTGTATATACTCTAAAATAGCTATTTAAATTTCAATATTCTGAACCTCGCTGATCTTGAAAAAATTAAGCCAGTTCCGATTATTTGTCATCTAATCTGTAATCATAACTTGAATCCAGACAAAATATTCGTAAATAATTTTAAATTTCATCAATATAGTAATCTGCATTTACTGATGTACTCATCCAACTGCAATCATCATTTTATTCCCGCACGAATCTAATATAATACTTATATAAACTTATACTCTTTGAGAAATGACGGAAAAGGTCGGAACACTTGTTATGCCTTTATTTTCTTTAATGAGAATTGGCTCAAATGGCATAGAAGCTAGTAAACAACATTCCTTACTTCTTACATATTATCTGTATAAACAAAACACAAAATTATATATATAAATACAAATTTTTATATAAAACGAGTTTGGCACATTGCGATGAACTCATTTAGCCCATATTTTATATAGTCAATTTATATTACGATTTTAATACTCTAAATAAAATTTTAATAATAACAGAAACGAAAACTAATATATTATAAACATATTACCAATTCAACATTACAGATATTTCTTCATTTACATCATTACGGATAAGTGATTTGGTTTTAAAAACATTTTATTCATTGTAGCTAATAATACTTGTATACTGTTAGAACTTAGTACGGTACAAATCGTAACTTTTACTACTTGTTATACGAATCAAAAAGGTATCGCCAAACATGAAACATCAATATGATAGTAAATATAAAGATAACCAACGCCTTAAGGTAAATAGGCGATAGCTAGACTTACAAAAATAAGATTTGACCTCATATATATATATATATATATATTGATGTTATATATATATATATATATATATATATATATATATATATATACATACACGTGCAGAAACACACAACCACACGCGCACACACACACACACACACACACACACACACACACACACACACACACATATTTATATAATCAAAGTTGAAGGAATAAGATTATTATAAAACTGGAAAACCTAACGGCCGATCTTGAAAATTGGAAAATTATTTACCATCATTTGTACTCGAATAAAAAGTTTCATTTTAAATGACTTCTTAGTTGGGTGGCACTGAACGTAAAATGCCGATACTCGGGTGCCTAATAAATTTGCTTAAAACGATACTCTTTTTTTCTTCTAACCACGAAATAATTACTGCAATATAATTGCTGTTACACTTATTATGAAACAATTTATGATCGAATATAAAATTATGTTTAATTTATTCATTTAAAAACGGTACTAAGTGTAACAACCGGTAAGAATGGCAATACGTTTGTCTAATTAATTTATGATTACATTAGTAAGGTCAAAATTATTAAATTTACTTCCTTAATATTTATTCCTTATTAATTCGTTGTCAACCGACGATAAATTGCATATTGAACATTATAATAATAAAAATTTCCCAAAAATATGTACACACATACACACACACACAAATTTATATATATATATATATATATATATATATATATATATTTATATTTATATATATGATACGACGTAGCATACACTTCAACCTTTCGAATTGAGCTTATAAAAACAAGCGAATTAATGATTATACTTAGATAGATACTTTTAAGTTTATTTTAATAGAATTTTTATTATTAATATATACTTTAAAAGTCCATAAATTTTAAATAGGTTTTAAAATAAATTCTATCATATATAATAATTCCATCATAGGAACACCACTTTTGTCATACTGATTAAAACTTAAAAAGTAACTAAAATAGTCACAATTTGAAAAACACTTATAAATAATAACTAAACACTTATAAATCGGCATTTCTGAATGCCTCACTTGAGCCGAATTTATTATACAATTGAATAACGTGAACTACGACCTATTTGTCAAATTGAAGGTCTCAAATTGAACCGTGTCCAGTGTTTATGTAATTAACTTTTGTAATTATGTTACTTCGTTTTACGTTATATTCAAATCGATACATATGGGAAAAATTGACCTAATCAACAAATCTTAATTTTAACTAGAGATGTTGAAATTAAACTGAAATTTAAAATTCACTTTGCTGTCTATATACAATGTTCTCTATGCTGTCTAGATACAATGTTCTCAATGTTCTCTGTCTATATGCAATACTGCCATTTCCGAAAGAAATAATTTCATATACTACTTGCCATTAAATAAAATTTTATTACTATTTAATTTTTTATTAAAAAAGAATAGATTAGAAATTTATTCTCTATATTCAAGATCGAAATACGAAAATGATTTACAAAATTTTGTATAATCAATAACAATCTGCAAAAGGCGTATTCGTTTTTTTTCACACTTTTCGGTGTGTATATTTTCGGTGTGTATATTTAATTGAATAAACAGAAATCTATTCCATTCTTGCTCACTTTTAAAACATTTCAAGTTTTGTTTTTTATCGAAAGCAGCTACCGTTTTTTTCGTGTTTTATTGAAATGTTATTTATTTGCCCAACTCGATACTAATATAAAATACATTTATCTTCGATTATTACCTTTCTTTGTTCGTTATAATCAGTTAACATAAATTGAAAATGCATTTTATAGAATTTTTTAAGTAGCTATCCAGGATAAACGTGACAAAATTCATTACGTTTGCTTATATTAATTCTAAATGTTATTACGATGCGTTATAATATTAAGATAAAATTATTTTTTATTGAAATTTGTAAGAAATCTCATAAGAAAAGTTTTGGACATAAAAATTTCATATTGGTTATTAAAGATTAATTTAAAAATAATGAAAAAACATTCCATTTTAAAGAAACTTTAAGCATTATTAAAAAGACATAACCGATTTTATTTAAACCTAAAAATTGAGTTTATGTTTTTAATATACTCTCCTAAATATATAACTTTGATAAAATTAAATTGCAAAGCTTATATTCTTCCGAAATGACACACAATTCCTCGTAAATGAAATCGTTTTAATGTTTATTAAAAAAAACTTACCGTTTACTAGAAACGCATTTTAAAATTCTTTTTATATCCAGCACAAAGTTGTAATTACTTATTGTTATTCATAAAATAAATAAAAGCAATAACATAAAATTTAAATCTCACGCTTAAGTCACTTTCGTTCATTTAACACAGTGTATTAATTAATAATAAGTTTTATAATGATAATAATTATGTAACTGTCATATAAGTAATGATAATATTTATTATTATTAATAAAAGTAAATAACACAACAAGTTGAAAATCTTTTGAACAATTTTTCAGGACACTAACATCAAAACACATATATCTCATAAGCCAACATGAACTACGTGCTTACTTGACCTTGTTATTTCAATACATGGCAATAATGATATTAGTAGATTAGTTTCGATACTTTAATTAAATAGTTTGAAAAGTTTCACGAACACCGCGAAGCGACTCGTATCAGACGTGACCGCTCGCCTCTGTGGTACGTTGTGAACTGGCGCAATTTTCCCGTCTCGCATTACATGCGCTTCTTCACTTGTGTACTCAATGAAAACTGTGAATACAGTAGTTACTGTGTAAACAATAGTTGTAGCGGTATTTCTTCTAATGCCCTTACTCATTTTATACGACTACAAAAATGTTTTTTTTTAGATATACTGAAACTGACAGCTGTAGAAGCGAACACATGGTAATAAAAACAATTATATTCCTCTCACAGCAATATTCTTTTTGCATGACGGGATATTTTAAAGAAGTAGTAAAAAATTCGAACTCTTAAATAGTAGTCTTGAATGCAGATCATGATTTAAAATCGATCATTTCCTTATATGGCAATTATCATGTTGATAAATCATTCAATATTTGTGTGACATTGTAAAAAAAAATTTGAAAATTCGTCAATTTTCACTATGCATTTTACAAAATCAGTAACAGGAAAAATATCACAATTAAAGAATATTCACCTTGAGATAAAAATGAGAAACCAAAAAAATGAACCCTAAAACAAATAATATATTGGTTATTATTCATTATTTTTTGTAACATAAAAATAAACCTATTCCCCGTCAATATTATCAAAAGAATAAATAATAGTTCATATTCGGGATATATGAAAATTAGTTAAAAAAAAAAAAGAAAGTTTATGGTGTTTACAAAAAACTACTTAACTTGTTAGCTTCGATCTTGTGGTCATAAAACGCAATTAAAATCATTTTGCCAACATAGTTTCCAGAATTTCTTTTGAATAACTTCAGCCTTAATAATCAGCCTTCTAACCTTAATAAAAATTAGTTATTTAAGACCGTTTTTCGATTATGTATTGCTATATAATATATATATATATATATATATATATATATATATATATATATATATATATATGTGTGTGTGTGTGTGTGTGTGTGTGTGTGTGTGTAGGCCAGATAAATGAACGAGCTATAAAAAGAGCATTTCCCATTTTAGTACAAATTGATAGATTTGGAGTTACTATGTAGCTAACGATTTATAATCCATGCTTATCCCATCCACATATTTCGGGTCGCGTTTTTCATCAACGATAATTATTTAAATATTTAACAAATACTGTATAGACTGTTCTCTTAAATAACTCACACGGCGAAATAAATTTTAATTGAAATATGATATAAAGGCAACTTTTCCCATTTTCTTTTTTCTGTTTCAATATTTATATCCTACCAATCAGTCGGAAATGAGGGACATCATTTATTGAAAGCGGCTTTGACTTAACATTGATATAGTTCATCGTTCATTTGATTCGCTATTTTTATAAGTAAAATGATGGTGCGCTTCACTTCTATTTCATTTTCATTTAGTTTTCAGAAACCATAATTTTTTTTTGGTCTAGCCAAGTTTGAAAAAGCACTTTTTTACGAAGCCATTTTTAACAAGGACATGTAAACAGTGCTAACCTGATTTTTTAACGAACTTCACTATTTACCAATTCATTACTTTAGGAACACTACTTCACACATTTTTAATCGCTAGTTAGTAGGGTTTTCCACTGAAATAGTAATCAAAATAATTCTTATTTTTTAAATATTACAGGCATCAGAGATCATGAATTTTATTATACTTAAAAAATATATTTTAAGAAAATTATATAGGAATTGTTTCTAATGTATTGTTCATTAGAAACCAACCTATCGATAAAATTGTTTTAAATATTGCGTAGTAATTCAATACCAACCACTGTAAACGACACTATCTAAAACTAATCGTATAAATTTTATCTGTATGTAAACTTAAATTCATTCTAATAATTCCCAGACTATGCGGGTCCTAACAGCTTTTCTTGTGTGATTTGAGAATTCACTTATAATGCAAGAAGTAAGTTATTTATTCCAGTAATATAACAAATACTCCAGTAATATAATATATATTCCAGTACTATAATAGAACTTGATATTTTGCCTTTTCATTGAAACATGAAGTAAATTTTCTTTGTCTTTTTGAACAAAAGTTCCTTATCGAACTTTAATCGATAATTCGCACTGAAATTACACTTTCGAAACTATTTCACTATTAATACTTCTGCAATCTAAAAAAATGTTCACGTATATTTTTAATTTATTAATAACAGTCATAGGAATATCAAAAGAATCGTTTTGATTTTTATATTTTTTCGATTTTCATTCGTTCTACGTCTTTCTTTTTTTAAATAAGGTTTATGTTTTATTTTGTAACTCACTGAAAATAGCTAAGTGTTAGAAGTTATATGAATTATTCAGAAATCAAGATTCATTTTTAGAAGTGTTTTTGTAAAATATTTAATAATTTTCGACTAAACTAAATAATACCTTGCTCAAATCTTCCCTCATCATCGTTACAACTTGGAATATTCACTTAACAATTGAACGCATAGGGAGAGACTATATATTAGAATAAATATTTCTTTATTCCTTTGGAAATTTATTAAAAACGAAAATATTTTACAAGTGAAAAATGGCTGATAGTGTACACTACATATTAATATTTGATTTTTCTTTACAAATTTAAAACTTAAATTTTCCCGTTTTTGTTTCACAAATTCTTGTTTTCCTGCTTAAATCCTCTTGTTAATTAAAAGTTATTAATTTTCCTCGTTATAAAATTTCGTTTCTCCGAACTTTTATTTTCATTTTTTCTTGTCATATTTTAGACTAAACATTCTTACATTTCAGGTTTAATTATTAATGTCCTTCATAATTTCACAAAAAGCTTATTTTCATTTAACTTCTTGACCTCTTATGCATAAGATAAAAAAAGGTATAAATCCCGTTGTATACGATTAAGAAAATAACTTGTTAGATCTACCTTCTTGTCTCTAAAGTATTTTACTTGATATTTACTTCGTATTAATATCAATTATTGCATTTTTATTTTATGCAAAATCCCATCCGAGAACAAAGGCATAAGCTTGCCTAAAAGCAAAGGTATGTCCATCACCCTTATTAAATTAACCAATATTTTATACTCTACTAAATAGGAAAATATCAATATAAAAAGTATATGAATATGACATTGAATATCAATTTGACGGTGTGATTTTTTTTGCAGGAAATATTAACAAAGTATTATTGTTGAGCATTCTTGTTACAATATCTACTTTATTTTGCTTTCCTTTTACCGGAATAATAACAATTACATATCAAAGGAAATAAGAGATTTAATGGAAGGTATAACAACAAATTAATTTTTTAAAATTACTAAATAAAGGAAAATCAAATCAAAATATACCTAAAAAGGAAGTCTTGAAGTCAAGAAAAAATACGACAAGAAGGACGACTTTTCAGTGAATCAAAAAGAAAAACTAAAGCAAATGAAAATTTACAATACTATAAAAAGACATTCCGAAAATATATTAGAAAATTTCGGAATCCTTACACACTTAATGGTAATAGATCAACTTGAGCATTTAAAAAAATGTAAATAGACATTGGAAAAAACAATTTTTAAGAAAAGTATGGCAGTAAAGATGTCATACTATAATTTATCAAAAAATGTCGCCTTAATAGGGATATAAACGAGACTAACAAGGAAGAAATTATTTAGATAATAAAAAAAATTAATTGTAAGGACGCTTAGGAAGAGAATGTAACTGATTTGATTCTTATGCATGGCTGATCATTGGCGTAGCAATATAAACTCTTTTTTGTAATAAGACTTAATGCATGGATACCGCACCAAAAGACTGGATTCAAAATGTTATAGTATCCATTGGTATAAGAAAAGCGCCCAAAACCAGATAAAGAAAGATTGAGTTGTAGCTTACTTAACATATATAGTTTAGTATAGGCAAAATGATCCTCGTAAAAAATATAATATACGTTGAGAGGTAGAAAATGTTCTAAATCAAGGATTTAAGAAAGGAGAAGCAGTATGCAAATGAGTTAATATCTACATGAGGGAAAACATGAGCTCTGTATTGATATAAATTAAGGAAACTTGTACATGATTTATAAAATAATATTTATGGAAACTAATGTGATTAGATAAACAAACAATTAAAGGAATAGAATAGACATGAAAACCTCGCGATGAAAAATTTATCTCACAATAGGTATTAACTAATACGTTTGACATTATAGTAGGTATCAAGCAAGGTATGGAAGCCCCCGTAGCTGCCCATAATATGCATCAGTAGTGGTATAAGTGAATTGATAGATATGGGTACTATTAAGGAATGAATAGGGCGATAATTACTGTAATGAAGAGGGGCTCATTTATAAACCGCTACGAGTCCCATCTAACGAGTGCCATCCTGCTCATGTCTCAATGGATGCATATTTCGCCATCATGTTCATGCTCACATTATTGCTGCGTATATGTATTATACAAATCTGCAAAATACAATGGCGGTTTGATATTTATCCATAGTAGTCCACAGATGTTAAAATTACAATGATGAAGTGCATATGACCAATGTTGGAACACCGTAAAAGTAAAACGTACTGAATCATTAAATGCCTTTATATTGTGTTATAATAAAACATAACTTGGTTTAACTATGTAAAGTAAGTAAATTGACAATTATAGTACCGCGTTTTAGTACTCGATTTATACTTAGAAAGCGTTTTTAAAGTGAGCCTTAATGACCTTTTTTTTTTAGATATTCGAATTCAATATGTGTTTATTTATTACTTTTCTATCAGAACTTAATTAAACAATATAAAGCAAGTGTACTTTGGGTTTCGCTATATACCAACTCTGTCGGCTGCAACGACTTATCAAGCTTCAACACTAGGGATACAGTAGGCGACAACTAAATGCCACATTAAATAAAATGGTTGAAAAAATTATGTAATCTGTGATCCAATGAATAATTAATAAATAAATATTCATCGTGCGGCAAACGATTATTAATAAAACATGTTTTGTATTATTAACAAAATACAAACGCGTGATGTATAATACAAATAATATTAAGAAAATAGTATTTTTACAACAATAAAAACATACATCTAAAACCATTCATAAAAAATATACGAAAAATACATAATCCTTCATGAAAGCATTTATAAGTTAAGTATATTTTTAACTTTGTACTGCATGACTGTTTCGTCTATTTAACTTTATATTCCATGATTATTTCATCCCTTTAATACACAGCGTCATCAGATATCCCATTCTCGTAAGAATGATGTATAAATTGAAAATAATTTAGCTAATAACCTGGAACAGATATTCCCATTAAACATGCAAATGATATTACAGATGGACTTTTAAATTTAGTTTGGGTTAATTATATTTCTAAATTATATTACAGATGGTCTATTAAATTTAGTTTGGGTAGTAAGTTTTAAAGACGTCGCAAATTTATTCTCTTTGCTTTACGAAACTTAAAAAACTTTATGAAACTTAATAAAATTAATTAAAAATGGGATTAAAGTAATTATTCGTGATAAAGGTATTAATTTAATTAAAAGAAGTAAAGCTGACTACACAATTATTTTATCAGATAATTACGGTTGTTTGTATTACTATTTCATTTAAAGTATCTTTCCCTATTACTTTTACTTTTTACATATAAAAAATATTTGATAAAATTGCTCTGTGATATCATCTATTATAATATGGGCGAGCATAACACAATACATACTCATACACATAATACACAGCTACTAAATAGCGGTTTTTACTTAAAAGAAGTTATTTTAAAAATATTTTAAAATACATTTATTTTTTAATAGCATATCACTAATACAATTTTCAATATTAGCATTTAAATATAATTCACTGAGATTTTTGTTTATTCGTATTTACAAACTTAAAATAGTGTTTATAAAATGTATAGAGGAAAGCTAATACGCCACAATATTATAAAAATATAGACGAAAAAACTAAGGATTAAAACTGGCAGAAAACAATTCAAATAGGACGTTATCCTAACGGATGTTGAATACATCACAGTGGTGAAGTAAGTAATAATAATGCAATGCCACATCGTACTTTAATTGTGTTACATAATTTCAAGAGATTTGCATTTATTGGCATTGGAACACTCCATTACCGTCAGCATATTGAATGGTTATAAAATAAACGTACATTGCGAAGATAATAATTGATAAGTAGATAAACACTTTAAGTAAAACTTTATTATAAATAAAAATAGTTTTATTAAAATAGAAACTGGCTAGGAATACACCCACGAAGTTGAAGAGAATACTTAATAAATATTGAGTAGAAAATGTACGTTTAATACAGTGAAGTAACAAATACTAATATCAGTAAATTTTTTTAGTCAACTTGTGAACAGACAAGTTACTTTTTTTATATTTGTATATTATTATTTAAGGTATAAGTATTAATTTAGAATTCTACTTCATTCATTTACTACAAACTGTATTTTGCATAGCTTTGACCAAATTATAATACATTATACCACTAGAATATCGCTTAAATATAATCTGATATACATGCACATTATATATATACATATATATATATATATATATATATATATATATATTATCCTCCAAAATAAAAACGTCATACAAGTGACTTATCTGCAAAAAAACTTTGTATTTCGGAATGTATTTTTATTAAGTCTGTAGGATATACTTAGAAAAATATGTATGTAGTTATTTATTACTTTAATACACCTACTTAATGCATATGCAGACTTATTGCTACGAGAGCGATCTCTTACAGCCAAGCAAAAGATCAGTCTAGCCCCGTTTGACGGCGGGGAATCTAATCCGGGACTCCGCGGTGCGCCTCATCGTCAAAGGCCGTATGCCTTGTGATCAACCCAACACACCACGATGAAGACAATATATAATGACATTTATATAATGAGAAATAATATTATTTATACATGCACCAGATGTATTTCAATTAAAGTAAAGATCAGATCAGCTCTAAAGGCATATTGATTCCTCGATACTGATATACGAGTATCTGTTTTATTTCACGCATTCTAACACGTGATTTTATATACACCTCTATTTTAATGGCTTATTTAAAGTTTTAATAGATATTACCCAATTTGTTTTACTCATAGTTTTCTTCGCTTTGCACCCTTGTTTTACTTAATATTTTATATATATTTTTTTTATTGATATACTTAAGGCCAAGTAAGCTAAACGTCCTTAATTTCTACAATCACACTTACTTCGACATCTTTTTCTCATCGAACATTTCCATTATGGATTTTATAATGCAAACTGGTTAATAAATGCTGTGTAACGATGAATTAAGCCACAATGAAAACTGGTTAATAAATGCTGCATATCGATGTATTAAGCGTATTTAATTAACTCTATATTTATAATTTAACAAAATCATCCTTCCATACGTAATAGTGCATGTAGGTACTAATACACCGCCATTTATATTAATTCGTATTTTCTTTGACATACGTTTATTCTTCGCTACTTTCGTTGAAGTTTATTTTATTCTGCCGATGATATATATGCTATAACTTATTTATAAAGGCATTGTGAATAAATCGGTACCAATACGATAACATAATTTGGCTAAGGTGATTCCAATTTATTATATTTCATATCCCTCGTCAGAAAATTTCTTTAGGTATATGTATCAATCAATCTATAAATAGAACAGCTATTGTAATATAATATGACCTTGCTTAAGGTGACATCAAATCAACTGATGAATCAAATCAAGTGACATATCTCCAACGAAACTAACATAGGCTTAAGTATAAAAACGAAATGAATTAGATGTTTTTTAAGCTGTAAACAATAGCGCTTTTCGTAATTTTATCTCTAAAAAAAAGTTATCTTAAAAGTTTAGTAATAGGGAATATAAATTTAATGATCTGATTCATTCATTTTGTTAAAATTCTGCTATGCATTTAACAGCATATTAATAAAATCTTGTTGAATCCTTTAATAAAAATCCTAAGTAATATATATATATATATATATATATATATATATATATATATATATATATATATATATATATATATATATATATATATAATATAATGAATGCATATGTATGTTTTTTAAACATACATATGCATTCATTATATTAATATACGGGTTTAAATTCTTATTGCAGTGCGAAGGAAAAAAAATTCATTTTAAAAGCTATCCATTACATAAGGTACATTAAATTCACATAATTAAAATACTACAGTTAAAATGGTCAATATTAAAAGCAGATATATATATATATATATATATCTATATACTTTTTTTTTTTTTCTATTTAAAATAGAAAATTCATGCACTTTCCAAAGTAGTCAGGGATGAATTATACACCATAAAATATAATCTTATCCAAGCAGAAAGTTTAAGTTAAATTAAGGTATAATAATAAGGTTTTCCTTATTTACTGTATCTTGAAAGTTATTTTGCTCATTCAGTTAACGCATATTTAACAATAACGTAAGGGACATCATTTGGACGAAAATATTTCCTTACTTAAGAGTTCTGGACAATAACAGTGTCTTGTCTATATAAGTTTTCGCGTAGAAATATGTATCGGACTTTTTTTACTGTGAGTGGTCTACCTCCGCATATTTAATAGTTCGCTTCGTAACACACTGCCAGTCAGCCAATAACAAAATATTTCCCTAGCAAAGTACTTTTTATAATTGAATCTTTCGGGAAAATTTATTTGACTATTATTTAAAAAATTATCCAAAAAACGATACATATTTTTAAAATGTACGTATACATATAGGTATGTACATTTTATAGATATGTATATATGTATATGTTGCTTAATGCATGGATGACGATCGACCTAGATCCTAAAGCGTTCGACATTTGTGAATCACTATGTATGAATGCGTGCATATGTTCTGATGCTATTTCCACCGGAATGTGCAGACAAACTGGCCAGTAAATAAGTCTACACCTAAAATATATAGACGTGTGCAAAATACAAATGCACATATTTTTATTGATCCGGAAATTAGTCACAATTCAGACTTTATGTATATACCAGATTTATATATTAATATAAATAGAATTACTAAAACATAACTTGTTTTTTTATTATTCCATTACAATGACGAGACCAATTTTATCTCTAAAAAAAAGTTATCTTAAAAGTTTAGTAATAGGGAATATAAATTTAATGATCTGATTCATTCATTTTGTTAAAATTCTGCTATGCATTTAACAGCATATTAATAAAATCATTACAATGACGAGACCAATTTTATGGTTTATAAATTACATAGTACCTCACTATAAAATAAAAATATTTCAGTAAATTTATTTTCATTCCACGTAAAAACAAGGTTTCAAATATTTTTACATCTTGTCTGGTGTTTTAAGAATTATGTAACCAAGCCATAGTTTCTGCTTGTCCGTATCTGTCTGTCTGCCTGTAAAACCCAGCCATTTTACTCGCAGACTATTGTGCTAAAAATCTGAAATTTTGTACAGTTACACATATTTATAATATTTACAAAGTTATGAAGCATAGAATTTTAAAAAGGAATTTTTTTATGGTATCTGTAAAATGGCGATGATATTTTTTCGCAGACCCGTTGTGTAAGGTATCGTTGAATAAGTCTTTCAAACAGGTTAGAGATTTGTCACACAGGGTTCCATTTAGGGTATGTAAAGTTTTTAGTGGTCATTTTTGTTTGAGTTACGAGTCCCCACCTCCTAAACTGCCAGCTAAACCGCTAATTTTGTTTATTTAAAAAGTATGCGTTATAGTAATATATATCCTAATTATAAATGGAAAATAATCGCAGGCAAATAGGTTCTACTAGTTTACGAATAGTAGTAAACCAACTTATGTTACGACTTTGGACAGTAAAAAGTACATAGAAACGCCATACACTTAACTGCAAAAATACCTTTGTATTTCGAAATGTATTTTGATTAAGTCTGTGAAGGATATGCTAAGCAATATATTTATATAATGAGAAATAATATTACTCATACCTGGACCATGTTTTTCATCTGCGAAAAATATAGTGGGCTATTATATTTGCGTTGTAAAAAATGAATAAATGTAAATATTTTATTAGAAATACATTTTTTAAAATTTTACAAGTGCCTAAATATGTAGAGAATCATCCATAGTGCGACTTCTAATTGTAATTGACAGGTTTATTTTTTTCGTCGAAAAATTTCTTTATTTATATGCTTGTAGCATTTTCATTTCGCTTTAAAAACCTACTAGGTAAAGAAACCTACTGTACATTTCCTTATATTTACGCCTAAAAACTTATAAATTTATTATTATGTACGTACAATAAAATTTGGCTATTTTGATATTAAGTTTATATAAAAGTTGTTTTATTTCTTATAAGCTGTAGGATAAATCTCCGAACTAATTTTAATTGTATCTATAATCTTATGTAATTCAAGACTGTAGAATAAAATTTAATCTTATTTAAGTACATTATTCCCACAGATAAAAATTACAGTATAATAGATTACAACTTAATTTTTCAACAGCTATATCTGTTGACTGCTGTCAACAGATCGATGACTGCCGTCATACTATCACTACGTTAAGAGTATTGATATTATAATACACAATTTATTTAATATATGTCACTGGTAGTTTCGGTAACTAAGTGTACATTTGCGAACTTTTTGCTATAAAAGCAAATTTTTACAGTGAACCACAATGAATCAAGTGGAATAAACAAGTACAGTGGTAGACTATAAATTATATTATTATTGTTAAATGCTGATTAATGAAACTTACAAAATAAAGTGTATAATATTTAATTTAAGAAGGACAAATAGGAAAAGCCTAGAATTAATATAAAATAAATGGAAGAAAATAAGAAAAGCAACACGTTATTCATAGGGAAGGGTTAACAAAGACTACGAGCTGCAGGTTATGGTAGGTAATATAATTTCAGACGACTTTTGAACACTGATTATGAGTACACAGTTTGCAGACTTGAATAGAAATAATGATGAATGAGTAATTCTGTGGTTTTCAATTAGATGGCAAGATTTATTTTACTCCTTCAACTGGTTAGTGAAATGGGTCCTTTTAGAAAAGAAACTTTGCTTCAAAACCTTTGAAAAATTATTTTTACTTAACTTTTAACTTTAATCTTTACTTGTAATAACAATTATTTTTGTTTCAGTGATTTGAGTAGGTGGAATCAGATTTTCACAAAGGTATTTTGTTTTTTGCGAAAAAGTAATTCAAAAATATAAACGCAAAATTGAATTTTTAGATTAAATGACGATATTTAACTTAGCTATTTTATATTTAATTTAAACCGAAGCATATTGTTTAATCGACTTTGCCACTATCTAAATAAAGTTAAATTATCTATTGTACCTGAGGAAAGTTTGAAGGATTTGGGTAAAAACTATTAGAACTAAAGCTGTGTACGTGCTCTCGAGTCAAATGTAAAGATTTTCAACAGGATTTGTTATGTTGAATCGCAATTTTCATTTTCTTCTTTGCCCGACTACTGCGAAATAGGGTAATGTTTTTGATGGGAATTTATGTAAATCCGTTTTTTTATCCACTTATAGAGCTTCAACGGTTGGATTAATTGTAATATATGTGATATAGTTGGATTTGTCTTGATATCGCGATTAATATTTATCCAGTTTTATTAAAAACTGAAATGGTAGATTTTAGAAGCCATGTTACCAAAAAAGAAGTAATTACATGTGCTAAAGTCTGGTTAAACTATAATGTGTATATACCATACATATTTTTTCCTTGAATGCACTAACAGAGTGTGCAACGTCATGAAGATGTAATCAAAACCTAAAGTATGTAGAGGACTTTAGGTTTTCTTTATTAGTTTTGCTTACGAGATGAACCCTTATTGACGAAGGACCACATTATTTTTTTTTCTTTAAATATTATCAAAAAATCCTTTATATCGTAACTTTGACCATCTATATAATTGATTTGTCTGGATTAGAAATGACTGTGAGCGTACGACTTATTAAAACCCGAGTTGTATAATGATGTTTATAAATTCAAATTTTTTCTCCATGTACACCAAAGTAAAATAAAATTGTGTAGCTCCATATTTTATGTATTTTTTCTATGTAATTTTTTTCTATGTTTATTTTATTTTATAAGAGAATTTTTAAGAAACGTGTGTCAAGGTGTATTATAGAGGTTTATTAGGTAAATGTGAGCAATGAAATAAATACATCAGCGGGATTATTACTTATTAATAAAAATAATACTTAAAACATTTGGTTGTATCTAAACTACATATTTAGATAACTTATTGGACAGTTTAGTAACATTAGATATCTAAGCAATAACAATGAAATAGAATGGAAAATTGTTTCATCCTTAATGTAAATAAAAATTATCGTAATAATGAAACTTCACATAACTATTTTATAATTTCTCCTTTAAAGGTCACTAAGTACCTCGCGTTGCTTGGTCATTTTCAAACTTACACCTACCATATGGATACATAGTGAGTGAAGCGGAGGTCGTGACTCCATAATATTTACTGCTGCAGGATAGAGAGAATGCGTGGAAAATTTTAGGGAAATCGATTAAAAATTGTATAAATCTAGAGTATATACATATATAAATATTGAATTTTACATATAAAGACGTTTTTTCATCTTTTGAATATGTAAAAAGTATATATTTTTTGTCGTATTCATTCTATTATTAGAATAAATATTTTATTCAAAACTTCACAAAAAAAATGGTGACTTCGTCGATATTAAATATACTATTAAAAAACAAATAATTTAAAAATTCGTTTTCTTCACACTCTGGCGTTACTTTTTTTACCATTCGTTGGCTATAAGTCAAATAATATTTCCTTAATCATTTTCCCAGAGAAAATCTCATGAGGGTACTTTTCAAATAAAAAAAATTAATTGTGAACTTTGTAATGGGACCGGTGCTGAATTAATCCTTTATGAACTCACTAATATAAATACTTCTTCAGTCACATAATAAAATAAGACAATACAATTTTGTAGTAAAATTGAAAAACATGTATGCATCATGGCAATTTACAAGAACTTATGCGCACTGCGGTTGTAATGTTTATTATTTTTTATATCAATGCGAAGACAAAGAACAATATTTTTGATAATTTTAAATTAAATAAATTCAAAATTAACGAACCAGTTTTAAAGTCAGCAACGAAAGATCGACTAATTTATTTCTCATACGTTGAAACTAGGATAAATTAGATATTTATAAAGATTCGTCGTGATTACTATGAAAACAGACCCCGTAATAACTACACGATTTCATTCATACGAATATTGGAATTGTTAAATATTTCCTACGTTAATTACATGTATTTACATAAACTTATGTGTTATCACACCGACATACAAACTACAGGAACTACATGAAAAAACAGAGTTTAAAATCAAAACTAAATTATGATACGTATAATACTTATTTTATTTTTTTTGTGTAATATGTGTCAGCCAAATTGCAAAAAGAAATGGACGTCCTTAAAAAAAAACTCTTATAAAATATCTTTATTTATTTATTATTATTATTTACTTATTATACTACAACAAAGCACTTATTTCAAAATACAATTTGCATGTTAGAAATCAGGAATATTGAATAATAACGCTACCTATACTACGACTTTGTACAGGTGTCCAGTGGCAGATTTCAATGTTTGAAAAATTGTAAAACAAAACTACACCTCTAATACAAAGTAGGTTTAATTTAACTTTATAACAACAAATGCGGATTTCATTTTTTAAAAACCACGTTTTCCAAATAGCGGCCATCGAGTCTGACACACTCTTCGAGTCTAGCACGCATGTTTTCAAAAACGCGTTTGCAGAGCGACTATCCTACTGACTTCGGCTCGGATATTTTCTTTAAGTGATGTCACAGTGCTCGGATTTGTTTTGTAAACAACGGATTTTAAGTATCCCAATAAGAAAAAGTCACATGGGCTTAAATCGGGTGACCTAGGTGGCCACGGTACGGTACCGTTTCGGGATATGTTTTTTTCTGGAAATAACTGCCGCACTGCATTCATGGACACATTAGCAGTGTGAGCTGTGGCCCCGTCTTGCTGGAACCATATGTTATGGTTGAAGGATGGACTATTCTGTAGTTCTACTCTGAAAAAGTCATTTAACATCTGGGCATATCTCTCCTAATTCACAGTTACAGTTTGGCCACGTTGATTTTCAAAGAAATAAGGCCCTATGATTGCAGATGCAGACATGGCACACCAGACTGTTACTTTAGGCTTATGAAAAGGCTCTTGATGCATTTGTTTCCGCGTAAGTTTTTCTTAATTCTAAGTCAGAATCGTGTAAATCTTGAATAATTTGAATTTTACATGGATAGAACTTGAGCTTTTTTCGCATTATTACCTGTAAAGTTGATTTCGGAATTCCCAATATATTTCGGAATTCCCAATATAGAACGTATACGCAGTGATAAACGGGGATTTTCAACGACAGAAACAATAACACGCTCGACATTTTCATCCGTGGCTACCAATAGTGTAGGTCCTGGCCTGGACCTATTTAATGTTGATCCTGTAGCTCTGAACCTTGCTACCCATGACTGAATGAGGTTGATGGTCCATCACGTAATCAACGAATACTGTAACGATTATTAAATTGACGGCGTGCTACAGACAACGAAAATCCACTCGAAATGTACGCCTCGACGGCAAAAGCGCGGTGCTCTCCACTCCACTGTTCCATGGCTACTAAAACATCCGCACCGCTTGCGCTTCTAACGACGCCCCCCGCGCCCCTCTTATGTGTTGCGTTCAGAAACTATGTTGACAACCTGTATATGACATTCGGTTTATGCCAAACACTGTACATTTGCAACAAACGGCATGTTTTTTGTTTAATTCTAAAATTCCTTATTGCCGTTTTAACGATAGGTTTTTTTTGGTTTAAATGAAGGTTTTACTACAAACCAATTTCAAAATTGCAAAAACACCAATTATTGACTAAAAAGAACAATGTGCGAACTATTTCCGTGTTCCATAGAAATATTTAAAAAAAAAAGAACACGTTGAAATCATACCAGAGTCGATCCGTACAATCATTCATCCGTTTGTTGCAAACACAATGGGAAGTCGACATTCAATTAAGACATGCAGAAGATATATTTTAAAAAATTGATCCTGATGTTTCATTAGGATACTCTCTTTTTCCAACAAAAAAAATTTAAGAACATCGTGAAGACTATCGACAGAAAACTTTTTCAAGTATAAATTCAAATACATGAAATTTGTTTTACCTCTATAGATATTTTAATACTCTTCAAAAAAATAGCTTAAAAAACTGTTAATCCCACACTGTCGCTCCAAATTTTAGTCCAATCTGTACTCTAATTCTCATATTTACTATTTTTTTAAAATTTTTCCCGGTGATCATTTTAAGCATATAGGCTCTGCGCCTATGACAATTTTTAAGCATTTTCTCGGAAAATGTTTAAACAGATTCATAAAAGAAACTTCATACATATTGTCAAATTTATGTTTCAATGTGTTTTAATTTGGCATACTATATAATCCCTCTGATTTTTTTATTTCTCATTTTCCCCCTGAAATTATTCCTCAGAATCACAATTGAGCTATTTATACGTCACGCGTGTAATTGGTCTCTATGATCAACACTTTTCACCTATGTATACATTCTATTTAATTTTAAGTTTTTTAAATAGAATATTTTCCGAAATAATCGCCGGTTACAATTGGACGGACAGACGTGCCCCAAAATGATTCGTCTGTTTTGGCAATTTTGCCACGAAACAATAAAAATTGCATCAAAATTATTTGATCGAAAATTAGAAGGTTTTCTTTACCTCCGACATTTAAAAAAAACACAGGAAATATGTTTTTGTCTACTCTATTTATATTTGAATGACATAATATTTTACAAAAACTTTATTAAAAAAGCGCTCTAGGAATTACGGTCAAAGCATATACTTTTCAGTTGAAACTTTCTTATCACCATACAATAACATTAATAACTATAAAAAAATAAAATTCTGCCCTAAATAGGACTTGAACACTATCGTTATAATCACCATTCGAACACATTTACCACTATGTTACAGTGACTGTGAGTACTGTACTTCGGCAATATTAATATTGGTACCGTTTAATAATACCATCGTCTTTTTTGTTTGGAATTCAAGATTCACTTAATTAATTTCCGCTTCATACTTCTATAGGCTTCGTTTACTCATCTCTTGTATCTCTTATTTCAATTTAGGCCTTATTAATTTCTTCTTGTTAAATAAATTTTATTAATGATAAACCGTCAGTAAAATGAAATATAAAATGCATATTACCTTGTAATATTTGGTCGTAAATATAATTACGGAATAAGATGAATCATTAAATAATTACTTTTGATAGCTCACTCATTCATCTATCGAAAGAATAATAAGTAATATATACATAAGGTCTATCGTAATAAGCGTAGTGAATTGACCCTTGATAAATATTTTCAAAATATCATTTGTAATTACCAGGGCGTTTTAGAAGAGCGATACGTGAAGATTTTGGATCTTGACCTTCTCTGAAAATCTCGTTAAGATAATTAAAAAATGTATTATTAGTATATATACTTTTAAACAGGTTTTTCTCATAATTCATGTCAAATTTGTAGGCTAGATATACGAAAAAACTTTTTTAATTAGAGAATATTTGAGCTCAGGAAATATGTTTGTGTACTGCAAATTAGGAAGCGAGCAATTTACGTACTTTAGTGTGAAATTAGATGTTGTTTTGAAGATGAAATAGTTATTCTTTTTTAATAAAATACTATTATAATTGTTAACTATATTTATGTAACATGTTAGTCGATTCATTAAATTTTTCATTCTTCTCAATTAACTGGAAAACTGCGGAATTGCTCGCCGATTTGGATAATAATTAACGAACATTTCTATCAAATATAAAACCTTGTTATTTACTTGTAACCAATGTTGTATAGATTTCTTTTTACATTGCCTTACCAATTTTTTTTATACCCTTACCTGTTCCCGGGGCCCAGTAACATAATTATAAACATCATAAATTTTGACATTTGTTACAGTTTAAAATTAAGCATAAAAATTATCGTGCAATTTTTTTAAAGTCCTAACAGAAATCGTTACTACCCACAACGGAACGGAGGAATGTACCTCCTGCGTTTAGGGTAAGAGGTTGTTTGTTTGTGCAAACTAATGCTCCCATTTATCTCCCAAATGGTTTGACCGATTTAGATACGGTTTTTTGTAAGATGTTTGTGATTTATTGGCAATGATTCTAAGATAGTTGTTACGGTGATTATTCGCCAGGGGGCGCTGCAATAAACATTTTGTTGCAAACGAATGTTCCCATTTATCTCTCAAACAGTTTGACTGATTACTAACTAATAGGCAATGTTTCTTAGATAGATGTTACGGTTTTTACTCACCAGCGGGCATCGTAATAAACATTTTGTTGCAAACGAATGTTCCCATTTATCTCTCAAACAGTTTGACTGATTACTAACTAATAGGCAATGTTTCTTAGATAGATGTTACGGTTTTTACTCACCAGCGGGCATCGTAATAAACATTTTGTTGCAAACGAATGTTCCCATTTATCTCCAAAATAGTTTGACCGACTTAGAAATGGTTTATGCAAAATATTCCTAGATAGGTATTATGATGTTAGCGCGCCAGAGGGCGCTGCAATATTTTATTGCAAATTAATGCTCCCATTTTTCTCCAAAACTGTTTGACCGATTTAGATACGGTATTCGCTAAAAAGTTTATGATTTAACGGCGAAAGTTATTAGTCAGATGTTATGTTGTTAAACGTCAGGGGGCGCTGTAATAAACATGTTTGATTGATCTAGATTTACTACTATGTGGCCTTTCTTTAGCTTCGTCGATGTGTGATCGACGTAACATATTTCTTAAGCGCTCTAATTCTTCCAATGCTGTGCTATAGTATGGATGGTTCAAGAATTTTCTATGATTGAGATCAGTTATTCCTATGTCGTCTAAAGATCGTACTCTACTAAGAGTCATATAAGCTTGCCCCTTGGGGAATGTTTTTTAGAAGCTTAGTTATTAAGTATAATAAGAAGTAAAATTAAAATGTTGCTGAAGCCCACGGCAGATGTAAACGCTTTAATCGAAAAAGTATAAAATGAAGAGCAAAATTAAACAATTTTGAAAAAATCCACACCGAATGTAATCCTTGTAATTAAAAAACGATTAAATAATTTTTTTGAAAACCGCCCGTCTAAAAGAAATTAAGAACCTATTAATATAACTACAAACCCAAGAAAATCTGTCGGGGCTGTCATTACCATTTCCGTTCCCAAATTTATAGTTACATAGATTAAAAGATTTATTTCTTCATCATGATTTAACTTATTAAAGCTATATTAATTAGATATACTTAAACTTATATATTGTAAATTTATGGCACTAAAGTATGTTAAGGAGAAAGGATCGTAAATATAATCGTAATATTTTCGATACTCTATATCAGGTTTAGGTAAGTAAGAATGAAATATTTCAAACTTGGTTGCAATACTGTAAGTTTATGTCCTACATAAATGATGATATATTTGGAAGAAAGTTGATTAAAATTATTAATCGTGTGTAAGATCAAGTATTTGCTATGTAAACGTTTAAAAACATTTCTTTAATTTTATAGGTAATGTAAGTTAGAATATGATGAAAGTAAGATCTTGTTCAGAAAATAATTTTAAATAGATAGGTCCCTGACGAAGCAGAATTGGCAATGTTGGGGAAAAAATATTTAAAATAGTTAAAAAAAATATTTAAATTATTTAATACCATTTTTACGCTTTAAGTATATCATACTCTTTTTCTTAAGCAGACAAAATCTTGTTCACTAAAAACGATACCTATTAGTTTAAAGTTGACTACCCTATATCGCAAGGACAAGTGTTAATTTTAAAGATTTTACTGCAAGTAAAATTATATAAATATTATTGAGAAGTATAACAAATGTTTATTTAGATATAAGTCGATATAATAATATATATATAATGATCAATGTTAGCTTAAACCGACAATGACCCTTGTTATTGTTATTGACATATTACAAAACGTAACGTCTCTCCACCTAAGACGTCTGTCTATTTCTGGGGTTCCGTAGTGAAACGAGGAACCATTGTTACATCATTGAGTCTCCGTCTTTTAGTCTTTTATAGCATCAATGTTTCTACAGATTTAGACCTATGTTAATGAAATTGTGTAACTACATTCAGTCATATTGCAAATTATTTAAAAAGGGGAAATAATGTTTAATGAAGTTTATAGCCATGGGTAATATGAAATTCATATTTGTGTAATTTTATTTTGTGTATTTGATTAAGATGTTCATTGCAGATTTATATATCAATTGCCAAGTATACCATTTAAAACTAACTTGAAGTAAATTATTTTTTTAGATAAAGCGTTATGTAAAACATATGCAATTTGGAATTAGTTTTGTGGGCTTAAAATTCTAGAAATTTGACTTCATGGTAATATAGAAATATTTCAAGAAGTCATGTTCTGGCCCAATCAATTTTATTCAATTTTAAATTATTCGCAGTATTATAAAAAAAACCACCAATGTTTTGAAATATATAGAAGTGACCTAAAAGGTAGTATAAATTAAAAAAAAGTGGTGGATACAATTAAATGAAACTACGTGATGTAGTATTATTTCTACTTTCTTCAAGTTCTTTACCACGGTTAAGATTTCGTTGCATTACATCTTCAGGTGAACTATTAGCAAGGATGAATAATAAATTTCTACAAAATTAACGCCAAATATATTCAATATTTGAAAACTGGAGGTATTTAAAAGTGAAATGTGAACTACATTTTAAAGTTTTTTATTTTTTATTTCAGGTTAAAATAATATTTAACTTATTCACGGATAAATGCCATTTTTCTTATGTAATTGTAATCATGAAAATATAATTATCCAATGGAATAAATATCATATAAGAAATAATCCTCCGACGAAAAAAATGGTTTAAATCTGTATCATTTTTAATATTTCCCTGTATTTTATATATGAAAAATTAATGTTATTTGCATTTTAAATATTTCCTTGTATTTAATTTAATAATAATAATCAGTAACTTAAATATTAGACGTTATTTAACATATTCCCGTTGAAATGAATTGTCATAAAACCTATTTTGGTCCACAAGTTATATCGAATTACCCAGAAAATTTTTGTTATTCGAAAAAAAATTGTTGTCGGTTTGTTCTTATCGTGTGATGTATAAAATCGATCAAAGCTAAAAAAAAACTAGTGTAATGATGAACATAGGTCGATCGTTATTTGATTGGAGTCCTATTTTTTCTTCACACGACATTTTTATAAAACATATTTAAGTTATTGTTCTTATAATTGTCACTGTCCTACTTTCTCATTGAACATTTTTTTCAGTTTATCTAAAAATATTTTTTCAGTAAAAAAGTTAGCTGAGTGACTTAATTTAACTTTGTAACCAAATTAATCTAGTTATTTTGAACAAAATATAAATATTCATGAACGTAGTAACACAATCCGGTAAATTAAATTTAATCTTTCTAACCTCTAATTGTACCCTGTGTTCAGGATTATAAAGGATTATAATTTTGTATATTAGAGATAGGTCAAGTAAAATACCTTTTTGAATTTTAAATACTCACGGTTTATTCTATTTCTAAAATGAGTTGCTAGGCCCACATAATTGAGAATGCACAACATAATTTGTACCTCTGTTTTCATGCGTATTCTAATATATTTGTTATGCCGTGGGATAGTTTTGTTATTTTTATTTTTCTAAGTATGGAAATATGTTGGTGGCAAGAAATATGTAGATTTTGAATTGGGTTATATATACATATATATATATATATATATATATATATATATATATATATATATATATTATATATATATATATATATATATATATATCCAAACTTACTAGTGCTATAGAAATGTATCTTTGTCGCTTCTAATAAATTCGATTTAGTTATTCGGATAGAACAAATATACCCCCAATACAAGACCGTGTATTTGGGGGTATATTTGTTCGTATCTTCAGTTATACAATAAGTAAGACCCTATTAGGATAAGTGTGTGGATGTTTTAAATAAACTTTCAATTTTTATATAACCTTTTGATCAACACTGTAATCTCTCATATATTGGTACCTAGCAATATTTTATTCTCGAATGATATGTAAAAATTGCTTGGCATTGTTAAGCATTAGTTTAATGAATACAATTAATTTATTATCACAAATAAGTTGTATACCTATGTAGAAAATTATCAATAATTAAAACAGACACGTTATAATTTAATTTCTTAATACAATTCTACCATTTTGTACGGTCGTTTTATTCATATTATTTGTTAATATATAGTACAATAGCTTTGGCTTTACAGCAGTTGTATGAAATATACGTAATTGATATAAGTAATAGATAGATAGTAATAGATTTCTTTAAATGCTACATTCCCATAATAGCAAAGAGAATCGCTAAACGAAATCATTTTCGTTTAGGTTTACTCAAAGAAAAATGCACGTCAGGACATATATCTTCATAGATATATGTCCTGACGTGCATTTTTCTTTGAGTAAAGAGTTTATTGTAAATTACATAAAATTTAAAAAAAAAATGTATTCACTATATTAATTCATCATTTCCATAGTTATCTCAATTTATACTGGAAACGATTGAAGCCATAATTTATATCCTCATATTTTTACATATATTAACAAACACGACAATGCATGTAGTATTCGTTGTATCTATTTTTGAAGTTGGAAAAAATTAAATGTGAAACGAGTTCTACAAGTTCACCTACACCTTCAATATTTCTGTTTTCAGGCGTGTTTTACTATACTAATTTTGATCCACTAATTTTGGTCCAACAATTTCCATTTTTAAATTTAAAATGTTCTTTAAATAAATATTTTTCCTACTCAACTTTTAAACGAAATGTTCATTTACTCGAAATTTATTTATTATAATAATTTCGTTACTGTCTTTTAAATTAGCAACGCTGTTTTATATCAACATTTTCACATAGAAATATCAGTAATTATACAAGGGTCAATAATATTTCACCTAAATTCATTACTTGTCAGATATTTTATCTGTTAAATATTTCTAAATTTTGTTTAAATATCATATCTGAGTAATACTGTAAATATATTTTGTACATATTAGAGAATATAATCTAAATTCTATTTAAATATTTTTAATCTTCTAAATATATTTTGTACATCTTACAGAATATAATCATCAAGATATACATCTTTCACGTGCATAAAACTATCGAGAATAGTTTTGTAATCCTTATAATTTGATGATCGAAGTTATATCCAACATAATACATTAAATAAAAAAAAATTTCGATTTATTTATTAAAATTTAGGCCAGTTAATATGCTTTTTAATTACGCGAAATAATCTAAATTCTACATTAAATGATCTCTAGAAAAAAAACGGTTGTGTACGACGGACAGATGAACAAAGGTTTTGGATATGTGAGTTATGAAAGTTATGTATTTTCCCTTTTAAATTATAGAACCCTTGAATAAAATGAAACGAAAGTTCAAGTAAATGGCGGGCCATTACTTGAAATTTAAATTAGAAAGCGTCCAGATGTCTTTTTCTAGTTTCTATGAATATCAGCAAAATAAGGAAACCACCATATAAAATATAATTAGGTTTTATGCATGCGACACACCATGTTTTTGGAATAGTTGAAAAACGGTTCTAAAATTGCATGTCGTCTCTTTTATTTCTCTCCGAAATAGCTGATACCAAAATAAGATAAAAATAACAACATGCACTTTCAACAGCTGTATGGAGAAATTTTTCCTCATCTTTTTCATGTTATATATTTTTAATAGTTTTGTTTTTTATTATTACGTAAAGATTACCATTTTATTACTTTCTCAATTATGGCACTTAGGGTACGTAGAAGAGTACGAAGTTTTCTAAATAAATGTAATAAATATATTTATTCATTACGGGTACTTAAATACATGCAACACATACTAAGATATCAATGTCATTAAACCTCGTAATTATTGGCTGTAAAATGACATAGTATATTTAGATGTTAATCAAAAAATATATATAGATAATATTGTGATTAGGACTCCGTACTCTATGTTGAAGAAAAAAAGGTTTTAGGGTGAATTTTCCTTATAAGATGAATTATGTTTCCGCCCGTCTTTCGCAGTAACTTTTCGATGTTGAAACATTCAATTTAACATAATTATAAAATATATTAACCCGTGTATATCTCAATAGCTTGCACTTAAAAATTAGAAAGAAATATAAGAATTTCTTTTTTAAATTAGGAAAAAAACATGAAAAGAAAAAACAACATTTTTTGTTTTCCAGTTTTTTCCTAATTTAATATTTTCAATCGGCATAAAAATTTCAATGCAAAACGTCAAACTTATGGATTGTAATAAAAACTTCCTTTTTACATCTTCATTTCGCATATCATTTTTCAAACAATTGGACAAGTGTGTCGATACGTTATGCTGACTCATCCCTTGCTTTAACACTTATCGTCCTCGATGCATAATATTATTTTTATTTAATTTGGCTATAAACTTGTCTTTTCTTCTAACGACTTATAGTCTGTCTTTTAATATCTGAATTTAATTAACAAAATTGTACTTCAAAAGTAAGCATAAAAAGCGATTGGAATAATTCAGATAAATATACAAAGAGAGTCGAAACGTACACTTTTATGAGATTTAATTTGGCCGGTACGTTTAAATTCCCTTTAATTTAGGATACTGTAAAAGGTATAGAATATTTTGCTTTATTAAAATACTGAGCAGGATATCTCCTAGTCCGTTAATTTATTTGAAAAATAAATTTTAGCGAAACTATATATTTTATTGCATAACTTAGAGCACGACTGAAAAATACTGATTAATTTAAACGCATATACGACAATGGCGGATTTAGTTACTTAACAACACGAAGAAAATTATTAATCAGCACTAACTAGTTTGATAATAAAACACAGGATGTTTTAGAGTCTCGTTAATGCAAGCAATCGATTGGGCATAGTATATTTAGGTAAACTGATATTCTCAGAAAATTAGAAAAATCATCGTAACGCTTTCTAAAGATTTTAAATATTCTGCTGTTAATTTTAATACTTTTTTTAGTTTTTGTGTACTTAAACATTTTTTTACAATACATAAAAGATATTACTTGTCTAAGGCCCCTTTTAAATAAACAAACTATATTTGTTAAAAAACGAAGTAATTACTCAACTAAAAATATTATTTTATAAATTTTTATCAAACAGAAGTTGAGTGTAGAACATTTTCAAGGCAATTTGCTTATATTATTGCTTTGTGATAAACAAAGATTATTGATAATAATTTAATTTTAAATATTCAGTTTAATTATGATTATGCATTCTTCTTTGATTAGCTAAAAGAAAAAGAAAATAGTAATCTTTGTTTTCCTAAGAGAATGCATTGGTTAGACATTGTAAACAACATATTTCTCGTCGTCTAATTGCAGAATATACTACTTTGCGGGAAAATTAATGTGCTGTTTTCAAGCAGATATCTTACGCCATTCCTTCTTGGTTCTGTCTGTTCAACTAAAACACTTATTATTGTATACAAATCAGGATTAATATAGAAAGAATTCTCAACGGTCTCGAACTGCAATTATTTGGAAGCTCTGTTAGTTATCTCTGTATTATAATCTTGTTTATATATATATATATATATATATATATATATAAATATATATATATATATATATATATATATATAAATATATATATATATATATATATATATATACATATGTATAACATTTCCAACAACCAGAGTCGATGCGGAAAATGTTGTGCATGGTTTTATTAATTATTAAATATCACCATCGCCGATTTCATGAGATTTACTCATTTACTCGAAGGTAAATTCCTTGCGGGTAGCTCATTTTCAGTAATTACTGCTTTGCATGAAAAAATTTAATAATCCTTCACGGATGAAACATAAATGTAATGCATAGAGAAAAATATAATCATCTTGTGACACAAAAATTTCCCTTTATCTTCAAACTTTTTTTTCAGCGTTTGTTATTTTTCCATTAGAAAAAAATATCCATTAATATTGGAAAGTATTCTAAACAAGTCTTTCTATTTTCATAATTCTCAGTAACGAACATTAGTTTCAAATACTTCGATTTTATTGTGACTATGAAAAATAGGCTGTTATTAGTCTAAAAGCATTCTTAATATATCATTCTATTTTTGTAATTCCCATTAACAAGCGTTAAACACTTTAATGTTTGGTATGGACGATAATTCAACAAATTTATTGCTAAAAATTTAATTGTATAAAAGTTTACATAATTAAATATGGTTGATACTTTATACTAAATACATTTCATTACAATTACGTTAAGATTTTCGTAATCGTAAACATTCACATCACTTGATAAATTAATTAAAACCATAAGTTTATTATTGTGATGACGAAAGAAATATAATTGTATTCCATATCTTGCATAGTTTTTTTTTATTTGAATATTACAATATTTATGAACGGAATAGGTAGTAATATATTGATTGTTTGCGCTTATTACAGACACACCATATGAACTTGAATAGGGGTAAGTTTATTCAGAAAATTATGTTTCATTTTGGAAACTGTAAGACATAAAATATTAAGCTGTAGAATGACGTACCAATTGTCTTGTCCTAAGAATGAAGCATTTTGAAGCACTTTACAAAAACATATAAATTATAATTATTTGATTGTGGAAATACTCAATATTTGAGAACAAGAAAAGATTGTTATTTTTTCCACACTAATTTTATGTAATCAAGCAGACCGCTAGTACGCTGATTTCATTTTAATCAATTAATAGAAGATAAAATGAAAACGAGAAACATTTAGCAAATTAAAAAATTTATTAAAAATATCAGCCGCATTTCAATTCTGTGAAAAAACTTTTGCAGATACCACTAAAATAATAAGAAATAACAATAAGTCCGACTAAGTAAGCCCGATGAAGCTCTTTTTATCGAATTTTTTCAAATTTCGTAATATCTGAACATTTTAGCATCATTTATTTATATAGGCAAAGTACTTTACTAAGCTAGAGTAAGTAAACTATTAAATGTAGCTTGTTTTAGCATATAAATACATTCTGTATATGTTTACGCACTTGTATAAACATTATTACCCACAAACACAAGAATATAGAGTAAACCGAGGTTATAATATCGGCTTCTACTGTTCACAATTTTCACGCTTCACATTAGAGTATCGACCATCACTGACTATCGGTGCCTATGACATACATGTATGGTTGAAATAAACGTTTCATAGTGGAATGAAGTGAGAAGTTTGCAATTTAACTTAATGAAATAGTGAGCAGTAAGAGACAGTCCATAATCCTCTCGACCACTCGATAAATATCGTAGATATGAATATAAGATATACATAGCCATTATTTTATGATCATGTCACATTTATTATATATTAAATTTATTTTCCAGTACTTTCAGTGTAACTTTGTTTCATATATGTAATTTTATTATTATTACTATTATCATTATAATTAATTCATTCCATTCATCATTAAATAAAAATTCGACTCTAAAAATTGTGCAATACAATAACTAATTAAAGAAATGAAATACAAATATTTATATAGAAGATAAACTGTTTTTTCTTTATTCTTTTTCTTACTCGCTTTATAAATAATATCATGCAATGTTCAATTTGATTGAATTTATAATTAATTTAAATAATTTTTGGGGTCAAAAAATAAAATATTATTTCCTATTCAAATAAATTTGAAAAACTTATTCGTGACTCATAAAATCTCTTCAGGTCTGCCTTCCTTTCAATTTCCTCAGAAAATATACGGAATTGAAACTAGAATACTAAAAAAAGTTAATTCATATGTATACATATATATATATATATATATATATATATATATATATATATATATATATATATATATATATACTTATACGTAATATAATGTGAAAGAACTTATTTTGAGAAACGCAATTTTTTTTCATATTTTTAAATTGCCTATATAAAAAGGCATTCTTAACAAATGCGTAAAAAAGAGCATTTCCTACCCTCTTTATTTCCGAAAATACTGAACCAAAAATAATTAAAAAACAGTTTGTATCAAATCTAGCTAAAAGATAACAGGAAATTATAGCGATTGACCCAGACCTTATAATTTTTTTAAATATACACCCTATTTTTACGTCTGTAAAAGATATAGTAGGCAATAAAAACGTATGTGAAATATAAACGTTCGTAAATATTTCAATGGAAATATTTAAAACCTCAATGTTTGTAAGTACCTAAATGTATACCAAAATATTCATAGTGCGAATTCAACTCGTATCTGAAAAGTTTATTTTAGGATACAGACGAATACATCATCCTATTGTGTTCTGTTGAGGGTTCTGTAGTGAAACAAATAATCTTTACAATGTCGTTATGGCGGTTCATCCATCCGTTGGTTCGGCCCGCGTCGACCGTTCAACCGTCTGTCCGTTCGGCCGTCCGACCGCACGGACGTCTTACCGTCTGTCACAGGCTTACAGTTTATACAACTTTAGACCCATGTGCACCAAATTAGGTAAATGGATGCTTTATATGGATATACCAGCTAATTTGAATAAAAAAGATTAAGGTATATTTAGGATTATGTAAAGTAAGAAATCACATTTTTTTGCAATAATGGATATATTAACTGTCTTATTTGTCAAGTGAGTTTGGAAAATGTTATGAAAATTTCAGATTCAATTAAATTATGTCTATTTAATTATATTTGCAACATCAAATAATATTTCCATTGTTACATAACTCTACTTCATGCGTATTCTGACACCCACCTGGTCAGTTTTACTGTCATCGCTTCTTTTAGTGTTGTTATGATAACTTTCTATTATTTTCGTTGTATTATTTCGAAAAAATGTTTATTATCCATTGTACGGAAAAATATAACTCTTTTATTGTGTTTATTTGTTATTTATTTCTTTATGGTTAAATTAAAATAATTCGTAGTCTGTAAGATTAAGTTTATTGAAAACTCATTTGAAAACCGTGTTTTATAGTAATATTTTTTTAATACGTTAGCAACCGGTTTGAAATTATTAATCGGGTTTTTGGTGCCCATTCCTAATTTACACGTTTATTTTAAATGGCTGAAAAGAGTTTCATACCGTTTTAATTAATTAAAAATAATTATTTATAAATAAGAATTTGTTTAAGCAAATGACAATGTTGATTAAATAAAAGGTTTCTTTTGTCTTCGATGTGTTATATTAAATTTACTCATCGTTTGAAGTTTTAAGCCTGATGGTTCAATCTCATTGCGATTTTGATCACAAAATAGAGAACGTAATATATAATAAATTTGTTAATTTTTTCTGTCCATTAGAATTTTTGTATAATCTTTGTTGTTGAAAAATGTATGGAAAACATTTTTGTTTAAATTTTCTTTTAAATGATAGGGTAGATTAAAATTGATGGTGATTTTAAATGATGGATGCAGTTTTGACATCATCTGTCACCTTTTCACTTGATCATTTGTTTGACATATTTTTACTTGTTCAGTTAGTTTATTAATATTCTTTAATAGTCGGAAAATTACTTAGTAGTTAATTTCTGAAACTTTTATGACTATTAAAATTCCAGAGTTATTTAAATGAAAGAACAAAAATTGCAATTAAAAAGTAAGCTGTGATAAAAATAAATCATATTTCCGGAAGGTAATTTAGCTTCAATGAATTCATGAGGAAACAAACAAATTCTATCTACGTGAGTTGGTACCATTGAAGTGAAAACTAGAAATAATAAAAACAAGATCTTTATTAATCTTTAGTTTTTGCATAAGTTATACTTAATCATTATGTCTCTTCTTTCCAACGATTCCCCAATATTATGTCAATTTGATCTATGTAGTTCATCATAACTCTGCTGGGATTAAAAAGAATCTAAGTACCAAGGATTCCTATAATAGGAATTAAATACATGATATTTATATGTATCAGCTAGGATCACGCAGGCAAACGCATATATATTTATACGAATTTTCTCCCCTGAGAGATCTCCCCTATATATATATATATATGATATAAATATTAATAAATTGTACTAAGCTATAAGTTAGTGTATGTAAGTCCATCGGCAGAATGAGATATTTTCGGACATTGTAAGTATTAAAAGTCTCCAGCTGAAAAAGTGAAATATGTATATATATACATATATATATATATATATATATATATATATATATATATATACGTATATATATATATATATATATATATACATATTTCACTTTTTCAGCTGGAGACTTTTAATACTTACAATGTCCGAAAATATCTCATTCTGCCGATGGACTTACATATACTAACTTATAGCTTAGTAGAATTGAACTTTCGTTTATTTAAAATATCTATTGTTGCTTTTAAATTTCAAATTTGTAAAAAAAGTCGGAAAAAATAATTTTCTCATCAAAGTCACGCGAAACTCACCTTTTATATAACCTTTAACAAATCATTATTATAAAATATTTTAAGAGGATTGCGTTGAATACATGCCAATGTGTAACTTTGACATGCCTATTCGCAAAATTCGTATAAAATAATCGATACGTTATACAACATGACCAATTAATCGGCAGGATTTTTTTAGAGTAGGTCCGTAAGACAAGTCGAAAAAAAAAACCTTCTTAAAGTTAGTGAATTTGCCTATAATGTAAATTATCGCATTTGATACAGAAACTTCCTTAAAAAGGTACTAGGTAAACACAAGTAGATATACCCATTATTGTGAATAAATGGAACAAGCTTCGGAAATAATGCGTTTCATACGTGTTGAAAAATTGTGTACCTTTGTAATTATTTATATAACCGAATCATATGTAAGTTCCCATGTGACATATTCTCGCGTAACACACATGGTAAAAAGTTTTAATCAAGGTACGACCATCACATCGCAATGGTCAATCTAGAGTCTCGTAGCTATGTGTATACATGTTTAAGAATCGTTATTAAATAGATCCTGTATTCAACCTTAAGCCTTACATATATAAGGCATCAATTCATAGCACCGAGAATAATATTAAACATTTCAATGGATATCACGTGTATCGTAGCTTTAAGCCAATTTGGAGATTATGCGGAGAGCGAATCGCAGGAATCATGTCGAGCTTGTCAATAATTCAAGGGTTATACATGAGGCGGGAAGCTTAGCAGTGAGGCAAAGCGAACGGCAACTGCGCTCACAAGCGCGAACATACTAATACAGCGCGGTTGTCTCGAATGGTAAAAAAATTACACCTCGAAAATTCATAATTTTAAGAATATTTTACTGCCCTTAAATATTGAATTAATTTTTTTGCGCCAAACTACAAATATAGGTAAATATCTATTACTTTCTGAATATTTATTAATGTCCTTTTCTACCATCTGGACTTATACTTTAAAAATAAACCGAAAACTTATCCAAAATCTAAACATTAGATATATATTACATAATGTTATATATTTTAAATAAGCAATTTTACAACATATTTTTTTTTAATAATTTACAATACTCTCTTATATTTTCTTTTATAATAGCAATTTTTTGTAGCTATAGTACAGGATTACATTTTCCTAGAATAAAAATATATTACATACATTTTTGCAATGGAGTCATAAGTCTTTATGATTCCTAAATGCCGTTATTTGAATAGTTAAATAAACTAATGAAGAATTTTAGTAAAAAAAAGCTTTCCAAGTTACGAGTACTTACTAAAATCATAATATATCTTTATGCTTGTACAAATTTCGTATCTTTGAAAGAATATAAAATTCATCTAGTTCTTATATAATATATATATATATATATAACTAAAACCGTTTCATTCACTAATATTTGATTTCCCATGAAGAAGGTTTTACTGAATAAATTGTATATTTTGTGAAGTGAACGGAAATATTACCTTTACGTGCCGGATTTTCAAGTAACTTGAAGCTTAGGCAAAAAATATTAAGATAAGTGACACGAGATTTAAACAACGTAAAATTCCCGGCTGATAGCTCATTTTCAGTAATTATAGGCTTATGTAAAAAATAATGATTCTTTTCCCGGGCGAAATTCGTAAAGAAAATTTCATTAGTCCACTAATAAATTATGATGCTGCTATGAATATTTAAAAGTATTTTTATAGTGTTTGTAATTTTCCGTTAAATATGAAAAATTTTACTTTATTACTCTAAAATCCTTCTTAATATATGTTCCCATTTTTTTTAATTTTCAATAGTATTAAGCGTTGGTAACATTTGAACAAAATTTATTGTTAATTCATTTGGGTGTGAGAATTTGATAATTAAATTGGGTCGATACTTGATTTTTAATACGTTTATTTACTTTATGCTTTATTTGATATTGATATTATTTTAATAGTTGAATATTATTAATAAGTCGTTCAGCCTTTATCAACAAATGATTTTTTTTATTTTTATAATCCCTTATTCTACAATATGCTTTGCATCATCCCAAATGCAAATGACTCTTTATTCAAGCCATTTTTTCCTTTCATTTTATAAACATATCTAATGCAGCGTCATTTACTTAAACATTATACTTTTTAAAAAGTAATGGTATTATATTTTAGTCGGCGCTTAACTCTAACTTACCACGTCATTTCCTCCCCTATTCCATCATTCACATTTTATTATATTTTAGTTGGTGTTTAACTCAAACTTACCAAGTCACTAACTTCCTACCTCAAGCCATTTTTTTCTTTCATTTTATAACCGTACCTATTGCAGAGTCATTTATTATACACTATCATTTTTAAAAATTAATGGTATTATATTTTAGTCGGCGCTTAACTCTAACTTATCAAGTCAAAAAATTGGTTCCATAAATATGCAAATTATACGTCAACACATATAATATCAGTCTGTGTAATTATGTATTTTTTTTAAACTTAAATCACTTAGCGCAAAACATATAAAACGTAGTTATTGGATTTAGGAAATCGTTCATATTTGATAAAATTAAAAGGTTGTTATTTTGTTAAGACTTATCCTACATAAGACGGCTTTCATTAACTACGTGCTTTTGTTTAGATTACTTTTGACCCTTACTTTTGATCTCTGAACCTGTCCCCTCCATATCTTATGTAGCATATATTAACTTTACCCGCTATCAGATTTTACTCATGGGTTTAGCAAAGATTTTTTTCACATTAAGTAGCACGATCATGCATTGATATCCTATGTATATATTTTTTGTTGCCAAATGTACCCTTCATGCAATGTTATATGCATTTATGTTAAACCAAATGGAAAGTTTTGCCACTACAATTAGATGAAACAGCTACAGTGTTTATGTCTATTTAAATAAAGAACTAACACTGATTACCTTTAGTCTGACCACTATCAGTAGCTCTTACTGGTTTCAATCTAAAACATTGTTCGATGCAGAGGTCAGCTATTCTAATTCTTAGTGTATTCTATGGTCAGAATCTCATACAACCCATCACTAGTTCTTCTCAATGGGAAGAATAGCGGAAAGAAACTCTGTTTTATGAGAACAAAATCCTCTAAATTACTTCTCTAATCTCCACAGTATCTTTAAGCATTTTCACTATTTAACATTATTTTGAGAAAAGCACTTATAGAAAAGCAGCATATTCACGATCTTTTATGTTTTTACTTTCAAAAACTCACTAGAAAAACAAAAAAATCAATGCGACAATAGAAACACTGTTTCAAGGTACGAAGGGGCAAAAATCGTGTGAATACACGAGTGACAACGACAACGTGAGGCATGTGAGTTCTTCCGTTTTAATTATTCTTTCGAAAAGATAAAGAATAAAAAACAAAATCCAACTTTTTATAACTTTTTGGTTTCCCTATAAATCCAAAGTATTATTACTTCTTCAGCTCAATCCAATAATTCATAACTTCTTTTTTTCTATATTTTTGTCATGTTGTAACTTCTTCTTGCTAAATACATTAATTTTTCATTGACCATTAGTTCATTCATGGAAAATTTTGTGAAAATATTGACAAATTTGAGGTGGGAAACCAACGTTTCATCGGCTATACGGAATTTTAATTATTATTTTTCACCGTAGATACTTATTAAAAATTAAAAAAAAAAACAGAAAATAATCCAAATTCAAGATAGAGCAATCTAAACATTTAAATTAAATTAAATTCGGCGGAAAGAACTAACAAACTTTCCATAATAAAGTTTTAATTTGTGAAAGTGTAAATTTGTAATAATTTAGGACGGGTATAGATTGTAAAGAAAAAGCGATATCCTAGATATGAGTTAGCTAAGTTGTTACTGATTTTTATACGTTTATACATTACAAGGTAATATTGTCAACTAACAATATTTAAGTAGTACGCCTTGGTAAGACGGAAACTTGAATAATTTCCCCGAGAATTTCAGTCTAAAAAATCAAGTCCCTCAAAAAAAAGAAATGCCTATAAAATGATAAGAAACAATCAACTGAACCATATCAAGGTATTTCTATGAAAACCTAATAAAATCTTTCAATGAAAAAGTAACGACATAATCATAACTTTATGTAGACAAAAGATTTACTGAGCCAGGGGTAAGTACCTAATCTATCAAATTTGACTTGCGTTGGGATATAAATAGATCCTGAATATGTTTACGTACTTATGTAAACATCGTTACCCATAGATACAAGTACACAGAATTTCAATATCGAGCCATTGTTATTCACTATTTTGGTCAAAGGGCTAAGATGCGTGATTGAGAAACTATGTTGTTTTATGTTCATAAATAACTATATGCTTTACACTGGAGCGTTAAGCATCGCCAACTATCTTATATATGGTCTATAATGAAAACAAATGCTGTACTTGCTATAATGACGTAAGAGGACAACTTTTTAACGTATATAAGCGGCGTGTTATAATCGCACTTGTGATCCTATCAGTCACAATTATTATACCTGCACCGAAGTGTTGCATTGTTGGAAAAATATCTTCGTTTGATATATGATTAGATTGAATATAAGATTACATACATCAGTAATATATCATATTTACTTTCCAATTTTTTTTAGATTAATTTGCATACAATTGAAATGTTTTGTAAACTTCAATCAACAAATTTAAGAGATCATGCACTTGGAAGGGTTTGTTTTCAATACTTCCTTTACAGAGGGTAAAAAGGGAGGAAAAGGTTTTTTTAATTTGGAGGGAGTGTTATATTTCTTTTTGTTTTTAATTATTCCACCGAAAAATGTAATACCTTTTTCTATACTTTTTATACCATTTTTATTTCTTACTTTTTATACCATTTAATTTTACAGTTACGCTAACAATTTTGTCTTAGTTCCATCACAATCTGAACAACATAAGAGTACGATAGGTAGTACGAATATATATAGTCTTACCTTCCCACGAGAATGCAGTACATTCACTACATCGGTAGTGATTTATGATGTCGTCAAGGTTCATTACATTTAATGCTATTAAATTAAATGAATCGCATATATTTTAAGTATTAAAATGTTACTTGCTTATCGTTACGCTTCGTTAATGTAAAATATTTCTCTTTTTTTGGAATGTTATTGATTTTTTTGTACTCGTCCAATGGGTCTATAAGTTTTGATTCGTTACATATTCAATACGTATTTTTAATACAAAAATTGTAACTCAAAAATTTTCGCGCGTTTAATTCAAAAATACATTTTTTTATGTCTAAACTATATTTAATCCTATTTTTATCGAAGTAAGAATAATTACGGAATTTAAAATGATATGTACAGTCATTTTAACAATATGAAGCATCATCAAAACGAATTTATAATTAAATGAAACTACGTGATGTAGTATTATTTCTACTTTCTTCTAAGTTCTTTACCATGACCTAGGTTTCTTTGTATTACAACATTTTCAGGTGGGCTATTAGCAAAGATTGATCTTTGCTAATAGCCCATCATAGTAATGAAAAAGGGACCTTGGCTCATTTTAAGGGCGAAAGCAAATCATAACTTTTTTATGAAGTACAGATATTTTTTTCGAAATTAATAAACGTGTTGGATTACATTAAAGATGAAAAATAGATTCTTTATTTTATTTAAATTACACCCATTTATTTCCGCTGAATTTCGACCTCATAAGGTATCTGCTCGCAATTCAGGATAGGTAATTTTGTTTATCTGGTACAGTATTAATAACCAATAATTACGAATTTTATTTTTTTCAATCATTGAAAAATTTTAACAAATTATACATTTCTTGTGCTATTATACAATTTAAAAAATTAAATAAAAATTGTATTTAAAAGAAAACATAACAAAAATTAACCATACTTCTTAAACAAAATATAAATGAAATAATTTCCAAATTTACACATTTAAATTTATTGATCCACCGACAAAACGTTGGGTTTGACAACTTTTGGATTTTATACCAATCCAATATACAATTGCGCCGGGATCAAATGAAATCAAATTATCAAGAGTCTGAATAAAATATATCGTTCTTTTAGGATTATGTAGCTGAATGGCAAAATAGAACCGTTGTTATGTCCATCTGTCCACCTGTCCGCCTCTGCCTGTCACGCCCTTGTGGTTTCTACAGTTCTAGATTTACGTAAATAAAATTTTTATAATACAATTTTCATATAAAGATTACAGTTGAAACACGCAAAAATATTTTTAAAAAACTTGTTTCAATATACTTCTCCATATATATAAAGTGGGAACGGAAAAAAAGTGGGCACATGTTTGAATATTCAGAGATTTGCCTTTTAAAATCCAATTGAGGATTCATAATAATTTTTTATCTTTAAACAGCCTTTGTCAAATATTTAGATTTAATATGACATGCAAAGCACCGCACTCCCTCTCATTTCTCAATTACAGGTTTCAAAACTATTAAAAAATTATGGAAAAAAGCATTTGACAAGACATTTTGAATGAAATTATGTCATTTAACTTAAAGTAGTTTTGTGGAGGTAGTCTATACCTCTTAAAATTACGGAACCCTACATTTTTTGCGTTCCGCTACGAATTTGACTGGTTTATTATTATTTTCTCTTTGGCATTAAATATATAGAATCGCAGACTAAGTAACAAATTTGAAGAATTCTAAAGTATATATTAAACATAATGTTTTATAAGATGGAATAATCGACCTATATAATTTACGCAACCAATATTGTACTGGAATTTAAATTGTTGGGATTCAAAATATGGGGAAAATAATTTATCATTGAGAAATGGAGGTGCTTCTCCAATAAAAATATAATTACAATGCTTAAATGTATAGTCCTGAAGAACATTAGTTAAGTATTGAAGTTAATGAAACAGCATATTTTTTCAGTCACATTTTTATACTAAAGACAAAAATCAGGAAACTAAAATGATATCAATTTAACTAAATTTAAATTACGATTTCGATATTTTTAGAAGTAGCTTACCAATAAAAGGGAATAAAAATTGGAGGAATATTTATAATCAATAAAATATTTATAACCAAATAATTCTTTAAGTTTTAATCGAAAATTTTTTATTTTGTCTTATATCCGTTATACATTACAATATACAACTTTACATGAAAAGTTATTGCCATTTTCTACATCTGTTATTTTTTTAAATATATATTTAAAAAAATAGTAATAATATATACATTCAAAATTATTTACTTATTTACTTACCCATGCGTGTTTATCTATACATGAAAAGTAACCTATTTGTAACGATAAAAAAATAGTGGCTGAAAAATGTTAAACTTTTAGTTAAATACTGAATACAAAAGTACACAAGTAGTACAAAAAATAACGACGACATGTTCGGTAAAATCAGAGCAGTTGAATATTGCAGGAAACTGAAGAATTCCGATATAAATGCGTTTGCACATGATATAAATGCGTTTGCCGATATGATGGCACGGCAAAAATATGTCGATCGCGTGTGGGCAGGAAATTATCAGGTACGAAGAATGAAAGTTTGATCAATAATACGGCGCCTAAGATTATTCCTTTTAATAGGTGGAAGAATTTTTTAATAAGCGCAATGCCTCTTCTGAGTTGCAAAGAATGGAAGCCTAGAAAACTCAGGGAACGTGGAAAAGCGAAGTAACCATATTTCCTCATATAGAAGTATCGAAGAAAAGTCTTTTGCATCCGTTCAATCATCAAACTGTACTTTTTTCGTATCGGTTTCAAATAATGGAACCGTACAGGAAGCAAATTGATGACATGGATTGAAAATCCTTCGAATTATACAACACGAACCCAAATTTTTGAAATTATTTTTTACTTCATCCGCTGTGTGATCACGAAATGCTTATTGCTAATCAAATTGGAAGCATGTTTCAACGACTTCATCCAGACGATGCAGTGGAATCTCGCTGATTATATATTCGTATTTAAGGGGTTAGGCCACTGTAGAGTTTGAAAAAATAGCTTTAGTCGTGAGTTTTTTTCAGGAAAAATATAAAATAAATCGAGAATACAAAGACTGAAGTTTATTCTATATATGATTGATTATAAAACTTATTTTTTTATAAAATAATTTGTTTAAAAATGGCGGCTGTACAGCGTTTCTCAGATGACTACTCTATTTTGGAAGGGTCCACTGTCGTATCAACAGCTTCTGTTGATTTTGAATAATGGCGATTCACTAAATTTTTTTTATTGTACATAACAACGACTAGAGAAGTTCGTGGGATTTTTTAATACATTGATTTTTGTTTTGTTTTGAGTATAACCGCCGATGCATCGAGTAAGAAGATTGTGTTCGGTCAATAATTTATGATCGAGTGTAGCCCATATACTGTTTCTCATGTTTTCAACTGAATCACAGTTTCTACGAATGGCTAATCCGTAATAAATAGAGAGTACATCTATTAGTTTTCCCGTCAATTTGTTTTTTCACCGACACCTTTTGTATTTTTAAAATTACGTAAACGGGTACCCATTCGCTTTTGAACGTGATCTACATACTCTTTCTTGAGTACTGTAACATTCTTATAGAGCTTAGCATCAGTAATGCCTATAATAGTCTTAGAATCACCGTCACCAATATAATGGGTGTATTTTACTTAGTGCAAAGCTTCAGACTGCTGAAACATCTCAAAAACTACATCTATCTCCATTTTTTCTGTTGATCTATCGCACTTATCTTTATGAATTTTGTGCCCATTCCGTACGTTCTTCGGTATCTTATTTATTCTTCCATTACTCACAAGCCTTATAGTATTTTGACTTCACTGCGCAGTCTTCGATTATTACACTGCAATTGCCAACAAGAGTCACTAAGCCAATCAAGGACGCAAACCCACGTTTTCTCCATGAACCATCGCACGATACCATTATTCCGTCTTCTCCTTTTTCAATAGAAATTGTTGTTTTATTTTTCGCTGCTTTCATCATACTGTTTTTGTAAACTAGATTAGTTTTAGTTGAAATTGAAGGAATTTGCAGTTGAAATTATTGAATCGAAGGCCGAGGTAATTCCATGAAGGCACAAAACTTTTTTATTCCATGAAAACCTATTCCAAGCAATAGTACGGAAATTAAAATTCTATGGTTTATTTCCTCGCATTTTTTCAAGAAATGGACTACTAGGTATTTCTGTCTGCACACAATTATCACAGGACACTCCTATTTTGAATCCCAAACCGCGCTTATCACTTTCCGTAAATGTAACTTGAGATTTGCACACTTTACAAAAGATTACGTTTGAAATAGCTGAAAAACTGCAATAAAGTTTATCATACGATAAACAAAACCGGTATTCACTTCAATGTCGTACATATCTTTTAATTGCTTCAATTTTTTCGTGGATGTATTAGAATTCACTTCACTTGGTGCCTCTACTTCGTGTCGATTCAGCGGTCTTCTTTTAGATATTTTTGGTCTCCTACAGTATCTTTTTGATCACAATGCAAATCAATAACACTTATAAAACAAAAAAAAGATAACACATTTGACGGTGAAAAACAAGCGTTCCTCAAAAAGGGTCCTTCTCGAATGTTTTACTGTACAAAACTGACTGAAACCGACGCAAACACGTCTAAACACGTTTGCCACGCGATAGCTTTAAAAACATTGTAGTATACCTACTCTAATTTCCTAAAATATCTAAAAAGATATTTCCCGGCCATAATCTTTTGGCATATCATTTTTGAGATCCTGAGGGACCATTTAAAACAATAAAAATAAGAATAATTTTTTTGAAAATCCTAGAGCGGCCTAACCCCTTAATATGAACATTTGTTCGGTTGTTACTTGCTATTGAACATTTATTTGCGTTCAAACGTAACCCGATTGCTGTATTCCATTCAACGACAGCGTTGATGTCATGCTGCAGTTGTTAGCCATCTGTTGCGTCCTCAACGACTATAAAAAGCGTCAGGTCGTCCGCAAATAATAAATGAAGTGTATGTTCACCGCGCAACCAATATCATTTCCCAGAATAGTGAAATTATCGAGTTATTAGGCAGGATGTCAGCAGCTACCACCGAAACGACAACCGTAACACACTTTACTTGAAACAACTCGGTGTATTTTAAGCCTCCCATATCGCTGAAATCCATATCATCTGTACTGAAGTTGAGCAGATACCCAAGATTTTAAATAGAATATTTATAAATATATATATATATATATATATATATATATATATATATATATATACAAAAGTGTGTGTATACATAATGTTTCCATCTCCGCTAATACTTAATATATTTAAATACATTATTTCCCTATTTTGATACTAACGGCCTCACCGATAATTACAGTTCGAAATATTTTCCATTGTACTACAAATTTGATATTTGGTACAAAGAAAATGTTTAGAAGTGCATGTAAACAGTTATTTATTTATTAGGCTAGGTATATCGATGACGAAAAGTAAATTAAGAAAAAACATTCAATTTTTTTTCAATTTTTCAAATTAAAAAAAATTGTTACTGAAGTAGCCCTCGTCACGCTTAAAAAACCGGCAAATATTTAAAGAATTCTTTCGATTAATTTTCAAATTATATCTTAAAGTATATAATTATTAAAGGAAATATAAATAATGTTCGTAATTGGTCATCGTGTCAATAAATTACAAAAAAAACCGTAATTACTGCCCCAATGTGTATGTGTTATGTATAATATTATTTCTCAGTCAATTTTTTGCGACATGTAAAAAAAAATTTAATATTTTTTTTATAATATTTATCATATTATGATCTTTCTTTATCTGGTCGTTTCATCCGTATATTTTTTTATGTAAATAATATTTAGCATGTAACATTAACAAAAATATACTTATCTCATTTTACAATAAAAAGCGTTGATGATAAAAGTCACCCTAGTAAACGAACACTTGATTTAAAAAAAAATAAATAACTCAAATTCTGTTTTTTTACATTCTATTTGGTATTGTGGAAAAGTGATTTCGTATAAATGAATACATTTTATTTGATTTATTGATATTTTGATCCAAAATTCATATTTAATCTTTGTATTACATTTAAAGATTAAAATTTACATTTACGAAACTCCGATACAATTCCAGATTTTATAACAATAAATTAGTTTTTGAGCATAGTAAGAAGAAAAACTAATTTCATAAATTTTAATTTTGTAATAACAAAACTAAAATTAATTAAATTAGTTCAAACTGTATAGGACTGAGTTTCCACAAGGTACATTATTGATGTAATCATTCGTTGATTATTTTATTTCCGCAACATTTCCACACCCTAACAAGAAGTTGGTAATAAGAATTGATTGCAAAAGTGAAAATATTAAATACGAATATACGTAAATAAAGAGAATTTAATTACATTTTAAATAGAGTCCTGTAATTGTTTATAATTCTCCAAATTATTACTGAAAATTAACTGAAAAAAAATCCATTGAAAGTTATGATCAAATTTCATCAAAAATTATTTCAAATTCCGCAAAAATTTCAAAATGCTCTCTACCCGTATACACCATGTCACTTTGACGTTTAATATTTCGTAAACCGGGCTTAAAATTTTAAAACACAATCAACAACATGTGTGAAATAATCAACTGACCTGAAATGTATTGAAAAAGATTATTTCTTAAAATCGTAAATATTTATTGAAATATCCATATGAATCATCTAATAGTGAACATGATTTCACGCCCAAAACTCTCAAACTGTATAATTTGCCACTTTAAAAAATCTCTATAATCATTTACATATTTTGTTAGAAACACCGTTTTATAATTTTAAAATATAATTATTTTCGAGCATTTTTATATGGAAGTATTATAGTTAATAAGAATGTAACTGACTTAGCTACACGGGAAATCCGACTACTTTTTACAGCTAAACGGTCACAAGACTTGGCCTCCTATTTTCCACAATATATTTTTGATGTAACTGTCTTTACTTCTCCAGAACATAGTGATAAATAAAAAGCAAATAGCATACATGAATGAAGAATTATGCATCCGTTATTATATACGTATGTAAATATTAGTATTTATGGAATATATGTCAACAACACCGTATAAATAAGGTAAATATAATAAGATACATATAACCACTCATAAACATGTATTGCAATGGTAATAGTTAGTTTTAAACAATAATATAATATTTAATAGTGTTGTTTTAAGTACGACTAGTGGCTATTAATTATAATTATAAGCTACTTAATATAGATTATTCTGCATTCTGTCGCTTTTGATTGATAATGCGTCACCATTTACAGCCATGGAGTGAGATGCCATTCTTATAAAAACGATCAATGATATGATCTAAATATATCCTGCAACCATAAAACGATAGTATATGTATATTGAAATCTTGAATAATTGATTTGATTCAAGATTGGTATTTGAAGTTGTTTAGTGCATATATCTAGAAAGTAAGTAGACTTAATTTATTTCACAAAATTTGTCTACTGTATCTCTTGATTAATATTAATAATATATAATTTCATATAACTTCCATTATTAATTATAAGTGCGCCGTAAAATAAGAAAAATGTTTGGAAACATTTTTCACGAAACCTTTGAAAAAATGGCCCCATCTGTTGAAAGATGTGATGAACAATGTCCTAAAGCGTGATGTTTTATAAGATAGCGATTGAAGACGAGCTAAACGAAGAGATGCTGTAAATACTTGTGAAGAATAAAATTCAATAGAAGATTATATAATGACGAAACTACTGCAGCCTCGTAAAATACGTAAGGTAAAAATCATTTATGAGGCGTCAGTGTCTAGTAATATGATTCGTTGCGTGCTATGTTGAAAGCACCACACACTGATAATAAAAGATTTCATTTTCTTTCCACACTTTTCTATGAAATATATTTCGTTATGATTGCTTTTTTAATTCAGATTTTTCTTAAAATATTGTGTAATACCAGAGAGTACGTACAAAGGTAACTACAGGTATATTGCGGGCATCAAGAAAATTATTTATACTTTTAGGAAATATTGTCAGGCGAAATTAGGATCTAGGTTAACATTTAAGACAAATCATAAAAAAATACCGTTAAAACAATTAAATGTAGTATGAGATATATTAATTTTAATGGAAATACTGACCGATTATTTTCCAAGTTGACGACATGATCCATTTTTAACAGTTTTCGAAATATGAAAACATATTTTTTTCTCCAAAGAATTTTAATCAAGATTCGTTAGATAATTTATTCGATGTTGTATGTTGTTTCAAAATTCTACGAAAGCATTATTAATTTCAGATTTAGGCATTCAATTATTTTTTTCCATTTTGCGATTAATAATAATATGTTATGTAGTGCTATTACGGTTATATGTCTATAAATTGTTCAAAATGTTTTTCATATTTTACGACCCACCCATAATGTAATATCAAATTATATTCCTTACTCATTTTATTCATCTACTTTTTGCTTTTTTCTTGGTCATTATGTTTTTCATTGACGTATTTGATTACGTAATATCAATTTACTCTTACCAAAAAAAACCTGACGACAAAACTAACAAACTACTTCTTACCACTTTATATCAGACTATGTCACAAATTTATTTTCAAACAGGTACAAATTAATTGCATGTTATTTTTCCTATTTTTATACTATTACATAGTTCACGTGATTTCTTTAAGGAAGTCAACTTTGGAGCACGGGTTTAACTCAAAGCAATATAAGTATAATAACTTCAAAAATGTTGAGCATCATAATACTATATATGCAGACGCATATTTATACATACATATAGGTACACATATGTATGTATACACATATCTGTGCGAGCGTGCGTGCGTGTGTGTATTGCACTGACTTACAGTTTTCGATTAAAACAGAAAATCTTATTTTGAAAATAAAAAAAATGTTAATAGCGCTGGTAAAAAAGGTAAGTATATAATTTTACACTGATAAAAATGTTCAAATGCATTTTTTTATATTTTAGCGTTAAGGATATTTTCTTAAGTAACGTTATGACATTATTAGTTTTCATTTTCAATATATTTGGCGTTAATTTTGTAGAAATTCATTATTCATAAATGAAACTACGTGATGTAGTATTATTTTTACTTTCTTTAAGTATCACAACCTAGGTTTCGTTGTATTACAACATCTTCAGGTGGGCTATTACCAAAGATCTTTCCTAGGTCGTGCTAAAGAACTAAAAGAAATTAGAAATAATACATATTGAGTTTTCATTTTGTTTATATAATAAATGACTCGTGTAAAATGATTAATTCTCCATTAAGTGTTGTTCACGTTATATGAAATGTATATGATAGTGGCGTACAAAATGGCCCATAACATTTACAAAAATCAAAATAATCATAGATCACTTACTTAACCGTATTATTTTAGATTCATTATTTTTGAAAGGTAATTATTTTAAACTAATGGTAGAAATACGACTTTCACTCACTCTCACTTTGTCGAAAATACTAATAGGTAGGCGAGAGTAAGTCAATTCAAATTGCTGCTACAAAATGTTTCTTTTGCAACATATTTATATTAAACAAGCTGTATTTCACTAGTATATAAAACACAGATATATATTGTACACAATATAAGATAAATGCTTTTTTATCTTGACATACATTCCAGAGACAATTGAAAAAGGAACATTTGAAATCACATAAAATTTACAGCTCGAGACTCATTCAGTCAAGCTGACATTTTAAAATTCTTTGACAACAATAAATACTTTGTGCGGTTGTTTAACCACAGACTATTATGTGTTTGACATTGACAGCATGAACGTTAACAATGAACCTTTTAATATAATTGTAATATATATATATATATATATATATATATATATATATATATATGTATATATATATAAAAATATATATATATCTATAAAATCTCACACTCCACTGCGGGCGCAAAATGCTTAAAAAGAGGTAGAAAGTTTTGTATTCACCCATTAATACATAGATAAGGTCTAATTAACGTCTTTGTATATGATCTATAAGTCACACAAAATAAGAGTAGAATTTTCGGAATAAAATCAATGTTACTTCCACAAGATTCGTGGCAGATTTCATAAGAAGTAAGTAGAGAGAATTAAGGAGGAAAGAATAATAAATAATAATACAATTTCAATATTGGCAAATGATTATATTAACTATTTAAAAAAATGTAGGTAATCCATTAAGTTTCATTGTCGGCTCATCTTGTTAACCTTGTTAGAACCAATAGGTTTTTGCGTAAAAAGTAATATTCGTTGAATATATATGTTGCCATTAAACTTTTGTATAGATTCTTAACGGTTCCGCTAAAGGAGAAGGACAAAAACAAATATTTTTGTAAACAAATATTTTATATAATACATGATCTGTGACTCCATTTTCGCAATGGGCGAATATAGAGAGCGCTGTATGTAATAGTTTTTAATATTGGTATATAACGGTATTGATTTAGAAATATATACGATGAGATTCCTGAGGCATACTCTTTTTAGCGTTCCATAGCCAAATGGCAAATAAACGGAACATTTAGGATTTTGTCAGGCCCGTCTGTCTCTCCGAATATCTCCGTATTCTCGAAAATTGTTGACACTATACAGAATAAATTTGGTAAATAGTAGATGTCTTCCATGAACCAGTACACAAAGAAATAGTGGAATTATGATAAAAATATAATGTTAGGGGTGGCACTCCATAGATGTAACTGAGGGATACAAAAAACCCAGTGCACATAGGCGTATGGTATCTTTAGATAGGTCTTAAAAAATGACATAGGGGTAACAAAGTAACTATTTTATTTAAATCATTAGTTTGTGAAATATGAGCTTTTGAAGTTTTAAAAAGTGTGTTTCCTCCTCTAACTTTTCCACTAACATGTGTAAAATTTTCTAAAAAAGTAACTGAGATAGCAGAAATTAAAATAAACTTTCAATGAAAAGGGTTTGAATAAGATGTGTTGTGTAGTTTTTGAAATATAGGATATTTTTGGTACCGGCTGCAGCAATAACTATGTTTTCGGTGTCGTTGAGAAATACAAACTTATCAGTTTAATATTGTTTGGTGCTACGGATCCATCCGTGAACGTGTCTGACTCGTACTTGATCGGTTTTTTTATTTATGCGTCTTTATTGCCATTTTTTCTACTTTTATAAGAACTAACTTCTGAATGTTAAAAAGTTATGGGAGGAAGGAAGTTAACAGTTTGTTTTCTGAAAAGTATCAAACAGAATCCTTACACTGAAGAGGGAAAAACGGATATAAAAATATTTTCAAAACAATTCAAGTGATTTATTGATAAATTTTTCAACGAAAGCTAAATTGGATCATCTCATCGAAGTGTGAGCTGGACTTAGTTAAACAAAACCGGTAAAGGTTTCTTCCATTCTTCCCTTCTCAAATGCGTGATCATGTAATGAAGACACAAATCTACCAAGATATATTCAAAGTTTTTAAAAATATACTCAGTAAAAAAGTGCGCGTAAGCACTCGTGATGGCATATACTTACTTTTGGAATATTTATTACTGAGTGATATGCAATAATGATAAAAACAAATGAACTCTTCTGAAATGAAAATAAAATTGAACCTTTGTTAATCTCAGATAGCCTTTAGTTTATATTAACAAAAAAGTTTTTAAATAAACTGCTCTATGTCAGTAAACAGCTATTTAGTTTTAGTAAAATAAAGTCTAGTAATTAAAAAAAAATGTTCGTCAAATGAATTATTTTTTTTCATTCATAATAAAATTTACTTCCACCAAAAATATATATTTTGCATATTTTTTCTTAAATTTTGGTTTAGATAACGTCATTTTTTTATTTTTTTGCCTCATGCAGCCATCACCGTAAATGTAAAAAGAAGATTTAAATTCAGGAGTATATTAACTTATGTATATCGTTCCTTTTTCTATTTGACCCATTTCCTTAAGTGTCTACGTTGAACTTTCCTGGTTTAAAAATTAACGTGTCAAATTTTCGTAATGAAAAAAGTCAAGAAACATATTCATTAAAATTATTTGCTTAGAAAATCCTACCATTTACTTTTAATAATAGTAGCGTCATGGAGCTAGGAATATATTATCGGAAACGACTTATAGTCGCGACGGATGGATGCGACTTATGCCCATATGCATCACACACTATCAGGATTGTCAGTCGGACTTACTAACAGTTTAAAACGTATTTCTATTTCTCATTAACTGTCAGTTGAGTAGGAATAAGAGTATACTTTACCCACCGTGCCCCATTGCACGGCCCATTTGCTAATGAATCCATACAAAATAGATTTTTATCTCAGAAAACTGTATTAATTAATTTTTCGTCACTTAATATTTATAGTCAAAAACGTCTACATTACAACGCAGATGGCGATCTTAGCCGTCCGTTCGCGTTTGAATCCCGTGCACACGCGACCGATGTGTCCACAACTAATATAAATATCCGGCGAGATAAATAGAAATTTTCGTCGAACGTGCGAACGCTCAAGTTTACGTCCGCGACTTTTTGCTGATAGTTTGCAGGTTTAGTTGTAATAAACACTGTAAGTCGCGTCCGATAATATGTCCAATAATATTACTAAAATTCTATAAACAAATTAATATAAAAGTAAAATATTCTTCTCCCCTGTGGATAGAAGGCTAAAAATCAAAATTAAGTTTCAGATGAAAAGTTCCTCAAATATCAGCCATGTTTTCATTCACGCTCGAATTTATTTCCTTTGTAATAGCAACGATAAATAAATAGGGTCAAGTAACGACGTCAGGTCAAGTGTCCTTAACTAGATGAGGTTTTAAAAGGTCACATTAGAAATTTAATCTTCACCGTAGATGATTCAAATATTACCTTTGAAAATTTCATAAATATTTTGAAATTTTCAATGGTAATATTATAATTTTAGATCAATAAAAATCACATCGGCAGCAGTAGGGAGCGACAGGGTAGACACAATGAATCTTTTCTCGCATAATTAATTAGTCTTTCGTATTAACTCAGTGTCTGTTGATTTAATTCATATTTTGGTTTTACTACGTATTTAAAAAAATAGCACATGCTTTATTTCACAAAAAAAATAGTAGGGTTTTAATAACAACTTTGCTAAATATAATATCCTGAACTTTCATACCATAGTTAGACTAAACATGTGAATAAAATATTTTGTTTCAATAATCCTCTGAAATTTAAAATTCATAATTTTATTATAATAAGAGATGTAATGCCTGTATTATTAAAGTATATAAGTAGACACCAATGAACATTCAAAATCGTGGAACTTAATCTTAACTCCATGGTATTTTATAAATCATTTTAGATAGAAATATAAAGTTTAGGGAAGTATTCATTTATTTTCAGGAAACTTATGAAACTAGTTGCGTGAAACTGCCAGGTTACTTAGGTAAATACTTTAATATTCAAGTATAACATTTACCAAAATATTGCCTAAGTCGGAATTTTTTTAAATTGTTTTTTTTTTATGCTAATGTAATATTATAAAAGTTCATAAGTAAAATGAAACAAACCTTGTAAGGGTAAATTTTTCCAATTTTGTTCATATCTAAAGATATGTCAGGTATAGATAAATATATATAAGATATATAAAGTTAGAAGTAAAAAGGAAAAAAAATCAAAATATGCAGGAATGCTATTGACGAGGAATCTTGCTAGCATATGTCCGTTTTTCTTAATGAGTTTTTTGGTCTCAGTACGAGCAAATGGTGATTCTGCAGTGATCGCTCGATTCGTCTGTAAGTTATAATACAATTTTTAACATACACTTATAAAATACAATTTATATAACACACAATTAATAACATACAATCTATTTAGTTTTAAACCTATAAACATGAAACTTTTGAAAAAAATATGCACGTGAAGTGGGTTAAAAATAATCTACGCTATTATCAAAAAGTTGCTTGAGAATCGGAGTTTCATTTCCTTTTTTTTGTTATGAAACTGTCCTGCAAAATATTAAGCTTCAGACTTTAAACAAAAACTGTGAAAAATCTAAACAATTCCTGATACTACCGTTTGATTTAAAAATTTCAAATAAAATAATTTAATTGATTCGCGTCAATGATTTCAAGATATATGGACGATTAAACAACCCTACTTCATACATGCCAAAACAAGAACTTATTAATTAATTGAAAATTCATAATGCCATCATAGTTTTAGCTACTACTTTGAAAGTTAGCACCGAACAGAAAACTATTTTTTTTTATTTTTCCGAATTTATTTTTTATAGGAAACACAGAAGTTTTCTTCATTTAATTATCCATTTTAGAATTAAATATCTTTATTGTACTTTCCCAACTTTATCCTAATTGATAGAATTATCGTGATCGGAGCATTATAATGAGTAGATAAATAAAACCTTATCTCTTTTCCAAGCTCAAGTGTCATTTCTATACATAATGTGCTAAATTTATTTGGTCAGTAGATACACGGATGGATAATAGAGCCATAAAATTCGTTTCATTTTTATTCCTTTAGTTACCTTTAAAATATTATTGATGAAAATTAAAATTAAGTATAAAACTATTATGGTAATTACTACAATTATAAGTAGTATAAAATATATATTTCTCGCATTTACCCTAACCCACGAAACGTACTCCAGTGTGGCTATCATTTCACAAACTTCAAATATGATCTTCTGTTTTCCGCTGGTTGATTATATTATGATAAAAGCAATTATAGTTTTCTATTGTACCTATGCGAAATAAAATTAGATTAACTATCAATGTAAAAAAAATTATTTAACAAAAAATTATTTTCTTACGGATTCACGCTGTCAGAACTGCTTGCATAACAAACTTACATCAACACGTATACTAAGGTAAATTTAAGTCTTCTCCCTAGCCTTTGAGTTATTTTTAACATTTTTTTTTCAAATAATAATTATTCTTATTTGGCAATCTTTAATGGGTATATGTATCAAAACATACAAATATAATTTTTAAATCTGTTGGGTTTTTTCGTAAACAGAGAGAAATTCGTCATGTGTTTCGAAATTTTATATAAATTAGTCCACTCAGCAAAGAAAGTAATGGAAAATGGTAGGCTCTTCGTATTTAATATTTCTTTTATACGATATCATTCGTCATAAATAGGTCAAGTTTTATTTTTATTTCACTCTCCACATAAAATATCCCTTAACCATTCAAATTACAAGTTGGTATAAAAATACGAACGAACAATGACGAACGAACAAATGTCATACATGTAAATTCTCAGCTTTGGATTTAGTTAGGTAACCGTGTTCGGTAAATGCCTGTATATGATTTTAATCCGCTTACGCCACGGGTAAACATCGCAACGCGGCGATGATGCGCCCAAAGCGAGACTGCCAATCGTGAGCTTGCTTCCTTTGGCTTGAGGATATTACTTACAGTCGTTTTAATAGCGAATCTCGCAAGGATGTAAGGATTTATTCTATTCTCTGATTTTAATATTTATATAAGCGCTTGAGTCTTAATATATTTAAGGATGAATATATGCAAAAAAACATGAAAATATCTGCGCGTACGTGTTATCCGGTCTACTGTCTAAATTGATACATCAATTTTGATGATATCTGGTATTTGAAATGTTTTTATAAATATTCGAAAATTTTTCTATATTTTTCTACCTTCAAAATTTTGCGGAGAGCAATGTAAATCTAATATTTTTTGGCCCAAAATAAATCCGTTTACATTTCGCGAAAATAAGTACAACAGGACTATGCAGTTTATTTACATTCTCATCTAATCAATTCGGTTTTAAATTAAGTGAAATATATTATTGACTATGAGTTTGGAAATGTGAAGGACAACACAATTTTATTAGTGAATCTACAAATAATTTGCAAAGTTGAATTCATACAGCACTAATCATTGCGACACCGTGCACCTGTGCCACGCCCACGCGAAAGTTTGCAATTTATTTAAGTTTAGTGTGACAGGTACCTCAATAAAATTTTTATGAAAAAGCAAAATAGGGCATTTTATTTTGCGCATAAAGAGATAAGAACGTGAAACATTAAAATAAAATTGTTCCATCACTTTTTAAGAAAAATTTTTTTCCATGTACCCTATATATTAAGGTAAAAAAATAATTGAAAAGCGACTGCCGGTAATTATAAAAAACTACCAAATAGAAAACAAATTGATGTATTAGTTAGCTTAGAAGACAAGTCATAGGGTGGATTTATACACACGTACAAAATATAAAATTTTGGCGCTTCTTCAAACCCCATTGGCACATTAAAATAGATGTAGCAAAAACATAATAAAATGGTATAATATGCCACTATATATTATTGAACTTCCTGTAAAATGGCAAATCATGGTGTAATCTTTTCACTACTTGGAATACACGATTTTTGAGCTATATTTTATATATCTATATTGTTGTTAGTAAATAAGGTATTTGGACAAATTTTATAATAAAAATATATGAACTTTACTATGACGTTTATCTAGTTTCTATTTTATTTACTGACGGATAAAACATTTATTTGAACAAGCATTTTGTTCATGAAAAAACTACTAAATATCTGTAAACTTTTTTAAAATGCTGATGCAATAACTGTAAATTACAGGTGCCGCATCCAGATTTTAAACAAAATTACAAACGATCTATCAACGCTTTTGTCGCGCAAGTAAATATCATAGCAAATGATAGCTCTTCGCCTAATATAAGTATATATTTCAAAGCTTATTTAAAAGAAAGAGCTTTCAAATTTATACAGAGGTATAGTTGAGTATATTGGCTTTGAATGTGGTTTTTTATGTGTAATAGTCACATGAGAATTAGTTTTTGCTGAAAGAAAAAAGTGGTCGAATTTCCATCTTCACAGGTTGTTAGTAGCTGTGCAGTTTTCTCTGTAATCCACTTCATTTATTTTTACCAAACCAAAAGTCAGTCTTTAAAGATACTTGTTAATACATGAAGATGCAAGCGAAAAACTTAGACTTTTACGCTGATACCGATTCGAAGGCAATAGGAATTATAGTACAAGTATAATGATGACTACATTAAAATGACTTATTTTAAAGTGGTTTTAAAACTGCAAATCATTGGGATATAAAACTTATTACTTTTATTTTCAAAATTAGTTTTAAAAATGTATTTTTTCAATTATGGATTAATTCACAAATTTTGTAGCTCATTTTATTCCTACACTGTGTTAAGAAAAATGGCACGGTTGTTCCTTACACTTTTAAAATACATCGATTTTGTAGTTATCCTTAAATGTTGTAATTGAAATGAATTTACCTAGTCAATTTTACTAAACAATGACTTTTACGAAACTTTCTGGATTATGGAATCCATTTTTAAAGTAATTCATTATAATTTTATTAAAATATAGGTAATATAAAGAAAGCTAGACAAACAATGACATTATTTTCTTTATATACAATTCTTTTATTTATGATATTCACTTACATTATCCTTTTGATTTTCGTTGTACATAATTCTTAAATAAGAAACTTTATTTTACTATCCACTTAAAGTAACATATGAAAATATTGTTTTTATGCCTCCACCTTTTTAGTCTTTTCTTTTGCACAGGAAATCGGATCGGTTTTCAGTATTCCATATCGCAACTAGAAAAAGTAACAGTGATAGAATCATTTCGATGTTTCTCTACTCGATGTTTCGATGTTTCTCTGTCTATTGCAGTTTATTTCCTCAGAAAAGATGAAACATAAAAGCTGACATTTATGTAGTTAGGAATCCAGACATCCAAATGGGTGATGGGTGTTAATTCCTTTTTATTCAATCGTTTGTAAAATAATAAAAGAATTAAATTGGAAATTTTTCACTGTATACAAGATTTTCTTTAAATTAAAATATTCAAAAAAGTAATTAAAATGATTGTTCTATTCGTTTACACCTTAAAGAGGTATGTTAAAAATTATTTCATTTTGGCCTCTATGGGGATTGTAACTGTGACTAGCACTTCACGTTTTATTTAGTAAATAAATAATTCAAATGGTTTACATAATCATTTACTCATATGTGGAGAGCATATATATTTTTTTCTTATTAGTGTTAGGTCTGTATAATATACAATCACTATAACAAATTCTGTAAAATAAAAAATATTAGACGATTATGTTACATTCACAAACAATATATATATATATATATATATATATATATATATATATATATATATATATATATATATATGTATATATATATATATGTATATATGTTATATATGTATATATATATATATATATATATGGATGAGTTTTAAAAGGATAAATAGGATAAGTTTTTAAACAGTTACATGTAGATACGGTGGACAGATTTAAAGAAACTTTACCGTTCAAAATGTCTTAGGAAATGCATCCTACAATCTGCATTCAACGACTGGCATTTTTTACCTGGAATAATCAATCAAGATTTCAACTGATCAATAGACCCATGAACAGATTAAACATTAGTCCGATGGCTTCCATAAACATTTATAAGATGCATCCTCCACATTCAAATTATCACACTCTGTAACGTGTTACTAAAACAATTCTTAATTTGTGTGAATATTTCATCTTAATCATCTTACGGCTATATGTCGAAACTTACTAACATAAATATTAAACTATGGAAATGGAACGAAATACATTTAAAATTACAATATACAAGTAGACAAAAAAAGAAGCTTCAATGACATTTGTGAAAACGATAACACTTGACAATAAAAACAAAAATATAATGTTCGATGGTGATAAGGCACGGATCCTGCCGTCATGCATCCTGATGTGAAAAGTGATGAGTTGCATACCGCCAGCTATTTTTAATATTTAATTAACATCTTTCTATATATATATATATATATATATATATATATATATAAGATTTTATATATATATATATATATATATATATATATATATATATATTGTCTTACCATTGATCAATTATTATTTAAAGAAAATTCCCAAAAAAAGTGCATTCATTATTAAATTTCATGAAATTCTTGTTGAAATTGTCAATCTTGACAAAAAAAAAATTTTGAATACTTTCTTGATTCTTTCAAAAAAATAAGGAACTTTTGCAAGCGATTACATTTTCGTTTTATCAACAATTTATAAAATTTCAAACCATTATGTAACAGAATTTTTGTAACATTATTTAAAAATACTTAATTATACTTTTACCAGCGTCTCAACCACATCAAAGATGGTTTTGATCAAGGTTAGATATTTTTTATTCACTTTTGAAATTAATAAATATTTAAATTGATATCTGATATCTAACGTGAAAGTATTTGATACGAGCTTCGATCTACAGCTATATTCCCGTGGGAAAATATGGTTGAGTAATTTATAAATAATATTCTTGTGAAAATATTAGTCTTAATATTCAAAATAGCCACATAGTTTATATATACATTCACAGATTAATACTCTTATTCTTGAGATCATAATTTTCCAAAAATATTAACCTGGGATAAAAAGTGTCCTGTGATAATTTTCATAACTAATACACATACATTTCACGGAGGTAATTAAGTAGTTTAACCGTGAAAGCGAAATAAACAAATAAAAATCAACTCATTTTCGTATTTATAACATTAATATTCGGCATATTTTACTTAGTTATCAAAAACAACATTTTTCCTAGATGTATTTTCCATAGTATCGTAACTGTTACTAATCTGTGTCTCTTTATTTTTTAGAAAATATATAGTTATTGCATTTATTGATACTAATTTGATAAATAAGCTGTGAGTACCATGGTTGATGACAAAAAATTTTGATATATGTGAGTAATGTACCCAAAAATAATTATGGAGGATAACGACAAAGGTTTATGCTCAGTAAGTAAACCAATAAATATACTATGTTTACCGCACTTCAATAAAACACAAGAAGGAAAAATTTTCTTATTATTTAGAAGTAGAAATAGAACTCATTTTTATAGAAAAGGCGCTTAAAATATAATGGGAGAATATTACGAAGTTGATTAACAGAAAAATATTAATATATTTTTCTTATTGCTTAGCTGAATCAACTTAATTAATGATTTTTCATATATTACAGATTTTTTTTAAATTACGAATTCTGGTCTAGTTAACCACACGCCACATTCATGCCACACGAACTTTGATAGTTATACTCTTTTAGGCAACTATCCTTGTTATTAAACTGCAGTTGTTTTGTTTCAATTAGCCTCGGATTTCTTGTGATAACGGTAATACTCATAACTAGTACAAGCAAAGAAAGGTTCGCGAGAAAATAGTTGTAAAATTATTTGTCAGTCATTTGATTAAATTTTTATGATTTATTACCTGCGTTAACATGTTGAAAATTTTATTAAGGATTCTTACTGTTTTAATTATATTCGTGGTGAATTGTTTGAATTGACTTTCAAAAAACAAACACACGATTTCACAAAACTTGTCTTGTAGTGTTATCACCGGTATATTGGTCTCTCTGTGGGCCATCAAGTCAAATCCTAGACCCCTAAAGTTTGTTGTACAATGTGTGTGAATAATTTAACCGGTTGGAGGAAAGAGTCCCGTCTTATGCCGTTTGCTGTACCCGTGATTTAAACTGAACCAAGGGATCACGTTTCGGACTGTTATTTTTTGCCTTACTGACTTAATGGTGTAAATTCCAGCAAAAAAACACAATTATTAACTTTAAGTTAACCTTCAGCCATAAGACCAGATCCTCATATGAAAATTCGCCTATTACATTTGCATCTGAGTTCGTTGAGATTGACAATTCACAACCCTCCACTTCAAGTCAATGTGTTGATAAGGCCGATGAATATGAGTTTGAAGAAATTTTAACCAACCGACACTTGATAATTCAGGGAGAACCTAAAAGATTAGTTCGGGATTTAAATTTGTTAAAAAAGCCGTTAGAACTATTAAGAACTCGATTAAAAGGATGGAATTTGCTAAATCATAACACTAAAATCAGCTGCTTTCGAAATCGTGATCAATACTTCAACTCATACTTTTCTGAAGATTGGGACTTGGTTCACTATAGTGAAATAGATGATATTACGAAGATTTTGGAAATCGATTTCGATCCCCTCCAGGGTCGTTTATTCATTGACTCTTGAAAAACAAGTCTAAGAGTAGTTCTACTGCAAAACGAAAGTATACTTCCTTCTACACCTCTGACACATGATGCTAATATTAAAGACATTTATGAAAATGTAAAGTTATTACTTGAGAAAATTAATCAATTACAGGACATATTCTTCCAAAATCCATGGCGCTTTAAAAATTGTTGCCCTATTACTCGGACTTCATCTGGGTTATATGAAATTTTGCTGCTTTTTATGTGTGACAGTCGAGACAGGGCAAACCACTATCATAAAAATATCCTCAATTTCTGGACCAAAAATGTACCTCTTTTAGAGTTATTTGAAATACTTCTACCATCATTACATATAAAAGTAGATTGATCAAAAATGTTGTAAAGGCGATGGATCATGATGGGAGTAGATTTTTGGCTTTAGAAAAAATTCCCCAATATAAGTGATACAAAGATAAAAGAGAGTATTTTCGTGGAATTTATAATTAGGGAATTAATAAAAGTTATGGTATTCGAAGAAAAAATCGGCTTGGAAGTCTATTAAGACGTTGTTGCAAATATTTTGAGTAATCATAAAAGTGACAGCTACAGATAGTTAGCGAACTATTGTAGGCTTATCAAGCAACATGTCACTCAAGATTCATTTTTTAGAACCACACCTGGATTTTTTTCTTGAGAATTTGGGGCTTGTGAGCGATGAGCATGGAAAAAATTTCTATCGGTATATTTCAAAGCGTTACAAGGGCAAATGGAGCCCAAGCATGTCAGCAGATTACTGCTGAACAATCGAAAGGAACTCACCAGGTGCTAAATTTGCAAGAAAAACTTCGATTATAATTTCATAATAAAACTTTTATATTTTTGGTTCAGAAAGTTATAGTTTTTTTAAATATTTTATATTACGTAAGAGAATAAAATTCTTTGCTAAAAGATTTTATTAATGTTTGTTATTACTGTCAACCACCTATTAAAGAAAAATAAGAAACAATTCGTTTGGCGAAAATTCGTCTTAAAATGTTGTTGACTAGTAATTAGTAGTAAGCCGTAATCAAGTGATTTGTGAGCTTCTGCTATACTATTAAGAATCTAAGCGGGATATTTCGTAAGATAGTTCTTATTAGATATTCGTTGTTTATATCTTATTATATAAATTGTTTGCACTTTACTTATTAGATAAATTTTTTATATCATGTGAAAGACATATTTACAAAATATCGCAGCTCGTGAACGGATATGTACCAGTCATAAATTTACTAACACATATGTAGCTATATTGCATATTGCTTTAAAGCCTATGCACCTAACCTTGATCATTTAAATTATAGTCTATTTAAAATGAAACAATAAGTTTTACATTTATTTGTAATTAGTTTTATTTACACTGTGTTATTCAAATTACCTCGAAGAAAAATGGTAAATAATAAAATTACTCTACTTTTAATTTAGGTTTTATCCATTGGTTAAGCCAACTAACAAGAATGGCTGTGTACAAAGATTTCTTAGTAGTAGCTGGTGGTGGCATTGATGAACTTAAACAACCAATGACACAAAAGAATAAAGAAAAGGATAATTTCAGGGTAAAAGGTTTGAAACTCATTTAAATATTTCACATCATGAGCCCTCGTGAAACAATAAACGATTAAAACCTACCTTCCCTTGAGTATCAGAAAAACAGATTTTATTAATAACACAAAAATGTAAAAAGGTGTGTGAATGAAAGTGTAAGATTATTAGTTAATAAAAATCATTAAACATGTACTAATTAGTCTATACACCACGTTTCCTTCCGATTCTATTCCTTTTATGCCATTTCCAAAACGTGTAGAAATTGCAATAATTTCTCATCAAAACTTGTTTCGAGAAGTGTTAATATCTAAATTTAAAATAAAATTTATCTACGCAAACATTGTCTTCAAAACGCTTTATTATATATTTGTTTTTTTTTTTACAATAATAACAAATTTTGGTTAGTACTCACTTTAGTTAACTAACCAAGCATTAATAACTTTTTTGTTCATTTTATTAATATAAACCCCAAGAAGAAAAGACTGCACACTTTAGGTATGTCGGACTCCTGATATTACAAACTTTTATTGTGATCAATTGTAATTACTTTACCCCAGTAACAGCATTTAACATTCACTTTTTTCCATTGATTTCTTTCCGTAAATTGAAAACACGGTGTAGGAATACCTGACAATTAAAACGTGAATAAAAATTTCATAAAGAAAACAAAATAATTTATCTACAATTTTTTGATACTAATGCGTGGGCTCTGGAAGTATAGAATTAAAAATGTATTTAATCTAAACAACTGAATTGAATATCAATAATATGACAAAAAATTCGGCAATTTTGGAGCAATCGATTGTACTTGTCATTGTATAATATGTCCTAGAATACAAATATGTCCTTCTAATGAAATTTGATAAATTATCTTAACAAGTCGACATTGTACATGCGATAAAGACGACATCAGTGACTTTCATGTAATGATATTCTCCAACAACTACCTCTCCACTATTTTTCAAATAATATCGAATCACATATAAAAAGATAGAAAATATCTTCAAACCTTAACAAAAAGCCTCAAATAATAAAACATACCGTAAAATGTTGTGCATATATTTTTGGTTATCTCGTTTTCCTTGTTTGTATGCGAGGTTGAAACTGTTGAGTCTCTTTGAACATAAAGATCTGCAAATGAAGTAAAACGGACAACAAGTTATTTTCTACTAAAGCGGATTTCTCAATCAGATACTTTTTATAATGACTTTGAAAAAATTAGTGTTATTCTAGAATTTTATTATGGTTTTAAATTTAACAAGAAAAACAGGAATTGTTGTGGCGATTCATACATTTGCGTGAATTTGAAACTCAAACCAAAGTATGGATGGACGAATGGACGAAATCATTTGTACGTTCTTTAAGAGTTTATTTTCTAAGATTAGTTACTGGAATGAATAAGTTAATGCATTAATAAGTCGAATAAGTTAAAAGAATTCGGAACTAGCGGTTACAAGAGTGGGTAATTATTAATTTGAATATGAGTATAACGCTAGAATATATGTGGTAGAGACACACTAAAATTATAACATGTACAAGCATTGACACAAAATAAATAAAAAATTAGGAATAAATAAGGGACTTACAATCTTGCCAATTGAGAATTTTTGCTAATTGCGATTAAACGCTTTCTAAAAAACCCAATTTGACGGGATTTCTGAAATAAATATGTAGAAACAGTTTTAATTAACAATATCTCAACATTATTAATTATAATCGAGAACGTAAATGGATATTCATATATATATTATATATATATATATATATATATATATATATATATATATATATATGTATATATATGTATATATATATATATATATATATATGGCTAGCAAGTTTTTAGCTACAACTTCGGGTTTTTTCTTCGATTCAAAAGATTCTCGAAACTTCTAGAAGGTGTTACTGTGGGGTATAAATAGACCAGTTGACAACAGTTCTAGCGCCGAAGCTTTAAGTGTATTCTACAAAAGATAATGGACATCAAATAATCCTATTAAAATCTCAGCCACATTCTGACGATTTACCTGCTCCTGAGTGCCTAGTTCAATGTCCAATTGAAACTGTGATTAATTCTATTTCGCGAGATTTTGAAAATCCCGATGATCAGGTATTTATAAGGAAAGACGCACCGGGGCCACATTTTGGTATCCAAACCAGACTCAATGACTCGATAAGAGATTTAACCCATTGACAAAGCAGAATTATTGATTTCAAAATTACAACAATGGAATCTGTGCGACTCAGATGTCAAGGTAACTTTCTACCGAAGAAGACATAGTTCACATGTTTCTAAAAAAGATGGTTTAAATTTGATATTACTTATTTTGAAATGACATTAATGGATTAATGTCTCAATTTGGTTATGACTATATTGCCATAGAATGACGATTATTTATTGATTTTCCAAAACTAAGTTAAAAGCTATTTTATTGCAAAACGGAAACAATTTACCGTCTTTGCCGTTCGCCTATAATGCTCATTTAAAAAAATGTATGATGTTATGAAACTTATATCAGGAAAATATAAAATACAAATAACATAAATGGCTAATTTGTCTTAAAGTGATTTTTATGTTAACTGGGTCGCAGTCAGGCCATACAAAATATTTCTACTTTCTCTGCGAGCGATATGAACAATGTAAATCACACTATGAAAGTCCTAATCATGAAGATATAATAAATAACAACATTTTTAAATATCAAATTGCCTTACGAGTCCCAAACTTGACTTCTTTAATTCTCATATAAGCTACTTTCTTGATAATTAAGTGAAGAGTAAAGTTGCAAATTTCAAGAGGATATAAAATTGGAATGGAAAATGGAATTATTTAAAATACTTAATCCCCATTAAATGAAACTACGTGATGTAGTATTATTTCTATTTTCTTTAAGTTCTTTACCACGACCTAAGTTTCGTTGTATTACAACATCTTCAGGTGGGCTATTAGCAAAGAATAATACATCACGTAGTTTCATTTAATTGTGAATAATGAAATTCTACAAAATTAACGCCAAATATATTCAATATTTGAAAACAGCCGATTTGGCTACATTAGCGGTATTGTACCGTCGACAATCTTTGCTAATAGCACACCTGAAGATGTTGTAATACAACGAAACCTAGGTCGTGGTAAAGAATTTAAAGAAAGTAGAAATAATACTACATCACATAGTTTCATTTAATTGTGAAAAATGAATTTCTACAAAATTAACGCCAAATATACTCAATACTTAATCCCAAGTAAGAAATTCATAAAAAAAAGAAATCATATACTAATATTTAGATTTTTTTGGCACTTCAGTACCATAATTTTTGCGTAATTTTCACAGTTTTGTCTTGTGAAAATTCTTGATATGATGGAAACAAACGAGTTCAGATTCATAATCCTGAGATACCAAAATTTCATAATCAGTCACAAAATACGGAATAGGAAAAAAAATAATTTGCGGACCTGCGATTAGATATTAATCCATCAAGCTTACTTACATCTTTTCAACCCTTTGCATTTTCTGGTAACACTTAATTTTTTCGTATATCTATATCTATTCTTTTCTATCGATTCTTTTCATTACACAGATACTTTTAAATGTTTTCTTTTCTACAATATTTCATTTTCCTTTTTTCTATATTATTTTTCGTATGTATATAAGTGTAATCATAATTTATTTTATTTTATTTTCATTTCCGGGTAACAAACATCATAGAATAACAAAGACATTCACTGACCTTAAATCTATCTTTCTACATGCATTGCTTTTAAAATTCGTTTATGTTTCATTGCTCATGACCGACAAGAGAGTATTTTCTAAGCACAGAAATATATGACGCTATAGATTTAATAGATATATAGTACATGCGTGCCTCCACGGGAGTTCCACGTATGTGCGTCCGCGTTCGCGTGTTATTATTTTTTTCAAACTATAGTTAATGTATTTTCGTTTATTAAATTTTAATTAATTATTAAAATTATCGCTAATGGTGTAAAACTTGAAATCAACATTAACAAGAAAATTTTCTTTCAAATCTAAGAAATATTTTTGGCTTGCACTTCTTAGAAATACAAGCTAAAGAAATTTAAATTGTAATCGATAACAAATACTCGCTATCCTAAAAAGGGAAGTACAATCAATAAAGTGCCAAATGTTAACAAAAATAATTAAAAATTGTTAAATTTTCAGAGCATTACGTAATATAATCAATCACAGATTTATACATTGGATATAAAAAGGCCATCTTAAAATAATTATACTGTAGCACATCTTAATTTACTATGTTATCAGCAAGATGATCTGAATAAATAAGCTTTAAAAAGACTTTATTTTAATGAGAGCTACATCTCGACAATTTCTCATACACAAATTTTCGAACACATTTTGAAAAGTGAAAACATTTAACCGAAGAATAATTATAGCACAAAAATGAGTCATAACGCTATTTAAAACGTCGGTATTCATTAATATGAATATTATTAAATTTTTTACCATAAATTTCACTAACGGATAATATTTTCTGCTAAAGTACTAAGTTTCTTTTTGTTACTTTTTTGTCTGCAAATATTGATGACATGCTATATGCTAATTGGAAAGTGAAACAGGGCCCCAGTTTTTTTTTTGAAATCTAAAAATGTTATTCAACCTCGTAACTTTAGTCCAAGATATCGGAAAAATAAAACAATTGTTTCATTAAAACAAATATAATGGACCATACTGGTGACGCATATATTAAATATCATTAACCTCAGATTTTATGAATGTGTGAATTTCCATAAGCGGCATCTTCATCAAAGAATCTCTAATAATATCTAAAAAGACACATTTCATTTAGACGAAAAACGGACAAACCTTTTATTGAGTTGCTGCCACGGCCAAGAGCCATGGCGCAGGTCGTCCTCCATTTCGCTGTAAGATGACTTTATAAGAGCAACGGGAGTGTCTTGAATGTGGCACGCTCAAGATAGACATGCATGAAATGTTACGTTTTAACTTTAAGAATTGAATGGACACTAGCTGAAGGAGAAGTTTCCTTTTAATTTTATAATGTAAAACTTTTCGGCCATGATAATTTTTATTCGTCAGTATAAATATAAATTATTGACACATAACTTCATTTCTCACCGATTTAATATTTTTTATACCATTTCAGAAATTACTAGCAAAATTATGATGGGAACATTAAGAAATTGTGAGGAAAACCTTGTGATATTATGCTGTTTCAAATTTTATTTTTTGGATTTAGCGTATAAGGTATTTATTAGTTAAAGAAACATTACAGTTACGAGAAGAATTGAAGACTTATTGATAATCGCATTTTATTAAAATCGGGTGAATAAGTTGTCAAAAACAATTGACACTCTGCTTACACTAATTTCATATCATTAAAACTTTTATCGGTCGGAGTAACTTTGCAAACGTGTTTATTACAAGTTTTATAAGTTAAGTGGACGTAACATTCAGCTGAAGTTTTTTTGCAAAAAATTGAGAAATTCAGAATTAAGAGATTTTTCATTGAAATTCCTTTCAAAGATTGAACTACTAATATGAAATGTACCAACTCTCCCAATCTAAGCTTCCGCCTGTTTACTTTTTGTATCTACCGACACTTAGTTTTAATGTTCTATTCGGAGTTCTCTTTGACGTCAGCTATAAACGTATTGTATCGATATGCCAATAAATTGTACATCACTCAGTGGGGTGCTCGTTAGGCTGTAGCACTGTCAATTGCTCACACATGCTTACATTATCTTTACACTTGAATTACTTAGATTGGTTTTGATTGTAAATGTAAGGCACGTGTAAGGATTGGTAGAATTAGATCTCTATTTTTTTATTCAATTGCAAATAAATACAACCCACGTGAGATACATTAAATTTTATACGGCACTCATTCATTATTTACAGAAATAATTTACTTGCTTTAAACGAAAGTGTGTTTGCAACGAAAATCAACCTTAGTATTATTAAAACTAGAGTTAACCGAAATCATGTAACAGTCGGTGATATTAAATTTAATATCTTTGGTTTCAATTTCCATTTAGGGTACGATTGTCGATAGCAAGAACCAAACCCTTACGTTATCTCCATATCTGTCGAATGATCTGCATGTCACAACACCATAATTTCAAGTTTAAAATCTATAGTGAAAAAATTTTATAGACAGATGCGATTACAGTACATTAACGCATAGGAAAAATTTTCATTTTTTTAAAGAATATCACACAATGAACTCGGTGATGATTTTTCTTTTTCTTAATATACTAATAAAACGGACTTTTAAAATGCAGTCGAGCATGTTTAGTAACATTTTTCTTGTAAAGATCATCTTCTTTCATACTAAACGACGTGCAGCTATTAAATCAGATATATAACAATATGAAGCTCCAAAACGATCTTCAGTGTGTGACTCTACCTCCTAAATGTTAGCCCGTGTGTCAATAATCTTAAAAGATGAGAATAGAAAAAGTAAATAGTATGACAGCATTTACAGATCAATATAAAATTATTTCGTTCACACTTGAATATATCAAAAAGACATAGACGATATAGTTATTCCGCGTAGTAGTGAGCTCCGCAGAAATTGCATAGTTGGCGGTACAAGGACAAATTTTCCAAAATATCTTGATCAATTCACATACCATTGAACAAATAACATATTGTATAAAGCGCAGCTGTAGCTCAGTGAGACATAAATCGCATAGCTTACATGGTTACAAAGCTATACGAAACCCTACATTAATGCGTGTTCGACACACATATGACCTCTTTCAAATTTCTAGCAGAGCGCTCAATGATTACAAAAATAAAAATCGATTCCTATATCAGATTTTAATTTGAACTTATTGGTGATGCTGATGCTCGCTTATTGACAGAAGAAATGTTATTTTCTTAGGTGAGACCGTTTACCATAAAATATTTTCAAATAATGAACATAGAATTATAAACTATACTAGGAACATAGAATTGTAAAAGTATACTACTTTTACTTTATTACTATTGCATAACATTACTAATAAGCATTAACAGGATACTGAGTATCGAAATATTTTTAAAGTCACGCTTGTAATTATTTTATTAAAATAATACCTTCTCCGTTCATTTATTTATTTGGTTTTCTTCGCATTCCATGGATAAATGTTATTAATACACCCTGTCGATTAAAAAGAACTACATGATCAATTAATATTATTTGAACCTTCTCGTCCCAATAATTTCCTTCAATTCATAAGGAAGAATGACAAGAGACATGTACTTCAATTAACTGACTTGTCTTTAACTTCAAGCTTCAATCCTTAAAATGTAGTTATTATGAACAAATATGTGATTTACTTTATAGAGGTGAAGCCAATGCTAAGCTTTTATAACTTAACATGCGAAAGCTCTCAGTGGAGTAATTTAAAATTTTTCACAGCCGCTTGAAAAAAATTCTCCCATTTTTGCTGCTTAAGTGGTTATATAGGTTAATGGTCCTATAATGTGAGAATTGGAGTAAGGAGGTTTTTTCGACTTCCTTGCTAAAATATCTTTATTTTTCAACTTAACATAGATACTTCCAAAAGAATGAGCAAACTTTATAACGCTACTAAAATATTGAAGAATAAAAATATATTTTAACTTATTTCTGAAAACACAATTTATTGATATATTTTACTGTCAATTTATTCTCAAATCCAATTAAATACAGGTATCTCGCTTCTTTTAAGGTAGTTGTCGTGTGACCATAAGATCTATAAATTATAAAATTTTTACTGAAAATAATTATTTTCCATTCTGTTAATATAACATCATTTTAACAGTTTATAAAAAAAAAATAATATTTTTCGTTTTTTATTGCATGTTTTAAATAAAATGAAGTATGGTGAAAAACCTACTTTTCTTTTTATGTTAATTGTTCAATTTTTAGAGCGTTTTACCAAAACTAAACGGTAAATATTTTTTTTGTTCAAAATTTCAGTACAACATTTTTTACACTGATTTAGTTTTTAAGACAAATCGCTCGACACGTTTTTAAAAAAAATTAAGTGTGGTGAAATTACTACTTGTCGTGTGTTGAACAATTTTTAAAAATGATTTTTACAAAAAATTTTAATATAACATCATTTTACATTTATTTAGTTTTTTATACAAATCATTCGACGCCTTTTTTAAATAAAATGAAGTGTTGTGAAATTACTACTTTTCCTATAATGTAATATGTAACATTTTTAGGAGCGATTTTTTCCAAAACTAAAGGGTATATTTTTCTAAAGTGGCAATATAACATCATTTTACTTTGACTTAATTTTTTAGACAAAACGTTCGACGCCCTCTTTTAAATAAAATTTTAAAGTGTGGTGAAAAGACTATTTTTTCCGTAATGGTAATTATACAATGTTTCATAGCGATTTTCACCAAAACTAGAAGGTATTATAATATTTAAATTTTAAAATAAATTACATATTTATAATTTAAATAATATATCAAAGATTTATCGAATTTCTTCAACAATGTATTTTACGCAATAACTACCTTAACTAAAACTCTTTCCTCCCAAAATTTACATTGTTAACTGAACGACATTAGTATTTGGAAAAATAAAATGGAACAGAAAACATAGTTTCTAAAACATAACATATTAACACATTATATACAACAGATATTTTGCATAACGACAACAATATGTCAGAATTTTAACAACGTATATTTATTACTGAACAATAAAAAAAACTCTATTGTTCCCGCTCAATTATCCATCCATCCAGCTATATGCTATTAATGCTGTTTGCAATTCTAGGAAAAGACGCGTCATTCATTTTGCAATTAAATATACAATAAATTACCCATAAAATTTGCGGACGAAAGTGATAAAAAATAACTCAAATTATAAAACTAAAGAAATATCATGATTGAAATACATAAAGCGGTAAATTCAGTAGTAGTAATTTCTTCTGTGTTAAATTTCCTGGCGATTTGTTCGTCGGCACTTTCAATCTTAATGTTCTGTTGAAACCTGCTAAGACGAAGTTTGATAATCGCAATATTTTAAGAAGATAATCATAGTAAATGTTAAATTATATTTTTTGTTATATTACTGATGAAAAGCTGAAAGCAGTCTTACAATGTGACGTAATATTATTTTTAAATTTTTGTAAAAATCAATCTTATTTATCCTCCGACTTTGATATCTGAACTCCAGTGTTGTGATTTATGCAATTATATAGCTTGAACAAAAAGTAATGTAAGTTATGAAATTATCTGTATATTAAGGGGGACATAAAATTATATACATATATATATATATATATATATATATATATATATATATATATTTATATATATATATATATATATATATACATATATTTATATATACATACACACACACACATGAGTGCGTATATCTGTATTTATACATGTATGGATATATTTATATTCCCATATCGATCGCTGATATTACGCATTCTTTTATGATATCCATATTTCTTCTAAATAATCTTATCTGTTAATGAACTAAGATATCGATGCTTTAATTGCGATGACGGAAGACATTAATCACATTATCAGAAATTTATCCTTCCTAAAAATAGAGTTATTTTTAAAGTAATGTTGGTAATTATAAAAAAAATGTTTCATATCCTTACATGAATAAAGAAATATTTCTAAATAGAACCATGTCACATTAAACCTTATTTAAATAATAACCAAATTATATAATTTGATCCCTACGACGTAATTAAACAGACTCTGGATAGATTCATGTATAGTGGAATTGTTTGCAAATGAACGACTATCCCACTGCAAACTTTTTTATTATCTCGCAATAAAATGAACACTTAGGCGAAACCGAGTCAAGCTTATTAGTTGTTCTCTATTAATCGCACGACCCACGCTAGACGAACTGTAGCTCTGGTGTGCTTTATTACCGCCCAGCGTGGTGGAACTGAGGAGTTATGGTTAAAAGTAATTTTCATCTGCTCGCAGCGTGCTAGCAATCTATATGAAATAAATTTCATTATAAAAAAATTGTCTATAATATCCTAGTAAGTGATATATAACTACATACACAATTTTCGCAACGTAATATTGAATACATGAATCCTGAGGCTGAAACTGAAGAACAAAATATATAGACTCTAAAAATACTTATTTTTCACAAAGTTAGATCTTTTAGCCTCAAAATAAGTGGGTATTTAATTAAAATTCTGACTGAATTGGGATTTCCAAACTATGTGTTGGCATTCACAGAATAATATCACTTGATAATTTCGATATCTGAAAAAATAATGATTTTATGTTTGAATGGTATTAAATTAAGGCTTTTGGTATTTATTTCACATGTATGTAGGTTATCAAACGGATACCTTGAAGCATTAAAAAATCGTCTAAGAAAACCATACCTTCCCCAACTTTACTTTCAACATGCCAACAAAAATATTACGATGGAGACATTTCAGAGACTAATTTCAATACTTTAACCAAAAATACACGCATATAAAGCCACGGACTAAAGTTAGTGGTTTCCATAAATTAAAATGCACACAAAATAGGGATTTAATATTTAAAGACCGTAAATAAATTGCACTTCACGGAGCTTGTACAAAAATTTAATAGTTTTACGAAATTTTCATCGAGATGTTTTGATGGACAATGAGAAACAGCTTGTTAAATACGAGTAGAACTCATACGACAAGGGCGTCGTACACACTTAAGCACGAATTGTAATTTAAGAATTTAATGTGAATATTACTCACATCTCTATTACACTCTTCAGAAATATTAATATTATTTTTGACAATACAAATGTACTGTCTGGTATATTTTTTCCAGGATTGAAAATATCACTTAATTTTCAAAAACTACAATTGAATTTCCTAAAAAAAAGGGATACAGCTAATACATATTGGCATACATCACTCTAAAAAAAACAGCCTATTTACTGCTTAATATTTCGTAAACTTACCCTGTATTGAAAAAGTGTTTATAACAAACACTCAATATTTCGAATATATTATTCAACGATACCGTACACATAGAGTTACGCGAATAAAAAAAATTCCATATAATACTAATAGATTGCAAGTAAATGGGCTGTGGCGTACATATATGGTGAAACTACAAAGGTGCCATTTTGGCGACGAAACCTTATTAAATGTTATGTATTTTTAAATTAATTTTTTTTTTAATTTACTTCAAAACACAGTGTGCGTCTAAAAATGTTTTTGCATGTACTTAGGATAAGCTAACACAGAGCTAATATTCTTTAAATTAACACCATGAGTGTTAAAAAATATTAATACTTTAATTAAATATGCTTACGTAAAAATTACAGTACATTAGTAACTACAACTAGTAGTAATTACAATTTGCATAATAATACCAACAATTTTATATAATTTTAAAAACTATTGTATTCTTAGCTCTTTTTACAAATCAGCTTTATTTTCATTTTACGTTTTACATCTATATATGAGCATATTTAACCAAAATAACTTTTTGTAGCACTACATCGATTATTAAAAATATATTAAGCTTAAGTTGTGATATAAAATTTTACAAACAATTGTTCATTCGCTTTATTTATCAAACATATTGTGTGTAGGTATCAACATAAATAATCATCCCTCAAGTAATAATATCATCAACTGGGCCCATGAAACGACAAACAAAAGTTAGATGAATTATAAAGAAAAAATCCAAAAAAATACGATATTATTTTGCTGCTACATCCATAATCTTCGTATTTATAAATCATGTTAAGCAATCGCCAGGGAAATAAGTCCTGAAATTCATTGATACTCTCAAAAGACCTGGTATTTAATTTATTTTGGCTGGTATTTAGTTTTTTTTTTCACCGCAATAATTAACAGACTATTTTTGTTTCTTATAATAACTGAGTTCTAATGTTGAAGTTAGCAAAAAAGAATTTAAATAATATCGCGCGATTTTTTGCCTGTAACCAAGAAACAATACTACGTTATATACTCAAATCATAACAATTGGTCAGGAGTAAAAGTGGTATAATCTACGTCGTACATTTCTTTCGGTGTCTTTAATATGAATGGAAGCCAGTACAACTACACCCTATAACACCGATCAAGATTAGTAGCATTTAGAATATTTTAAAAAATCGAGACTCCCGCTTTTATACTAAAACGAGAACGCCCATCATAACATTTCAGTGAAAGTAGTGATATAGCAAAAAAAACGTGGAATTTAGTAGTTATTATATAAATCTGTAGTTTGTATATAATTATGTCAAATTGAATTGTTACTATATTTTAATAGGTCCGTGAGCATTTGGGGCTAATTCTAATATCTATAAAAAAAAAGTGGTCAGCTGGAGATTTGTTAACTGTTGATAAAAGTTGTAATCCAATGCCTGTTATATAGAAGATAATACGTCATGAAGCAAATTTAATAATATCACATAGTTTATTTGACGCCATCAAAGTTATAAATAAATAAGTAAAAACACATAAAGTTAAAAAAAAATGCCCAGAAATATTGTTGTCAAGCTAGCTTGTTCTATTGGAAACAATGTGGGTCATTCAGAATTAAGAGCCTTCATTTTCTTTGTTTTCCCAGAGTGATAGGTGTTTGACTGCGGTTTCCTTTGGTAATGCATATACTTTGATATTAAAGAGAGGAGCAAATCCATTAAAAAAAAAGAAATTGAATTTAGATCGGTGAAAGGGAAATAATCATAAAAGCATCCTAAACGACCTCATTATTTTGTAAGTGACTTCATTTTATTTTATTTCCCACGTCATTTCCCGTAGCGTTCATTGTTCAATTTATGAAGCGACTCTCCCTCTAAAAGTCAACCTCTGATAGGTGCGTAGATATCAATCGTCTATAAGCTATCTGTTATCCATTTGCACTGGATGGGCGTTCTAAGAAAATCTATTTTCATTTTACTCAACAAACGATGTTATTGATACTACGGGTCATTATGTGCTAATGAAGAAATTAAATTTTTTTGTTATTGTAAATTTAGAAATTAAGGATGCTTGTTAAATTTCCCTTGCTGGATTTCATAATGTTAATAAAATATAATCCTTTCTTTTTTGTTATTTAATTTTTTTCCAAACGTGATTACGGCATACTATTACTAAAGATAAGCTTAAAATTAGAAATGAAAACTCCATATGTCACGTTTTTCTATTAAGAAACTCCATATGTCACGTTTTTCTATTATGTTTCTTCGGAAATGAAATAGAATTGGAGATTTGACAAATTGTTAGGTAATCGGTATCGGTCAAAGATTCAACGTGACATTGTGAATTTGAAGAATTTTGCGGATTTGAGAAACAATGAAGTAATAGCAAGAGAATGAAATAAAACGATATATTGAAACTAAAAGCACTATAAATATTAAAGAAAAATAAAAAAACAAATTATATTAAGAGAGCAGAAAGATAACAATTTTTCACTCTTTTATTATGTCAGTAATTATAGAAAAATCAGCAACCCTGCGTGCAATAATTAAAAGAATATGTTTAACCTAATGCTCAATTAAACACGGATTAACATTTATTCATTACAAATAGTATTTCGGTAATGGCTTCGGAAATGAAAATTGAAACATAAAATATCTTCCATAATTTTGAAATAGATTTGAAACTGTTATTTATTTCTTTTGTTGACTCACGTTTAAAAAATAACTGAAATTTTCGTTTATTACTCATTCAAAAATACCTTCAGATAAAGAGAGACAGATAAAACTATAACAAGTAAGAAATACGCAAAATTTTATTGCGCTTTTGTCAAATAAGTACACCGTAAAGCGATTGGGTTCCGAATTTTATTTAATACTTTAACAAATCTAAATTGAAAACAAGTATTTAATTAAATATACGAAATAAAGAAAATGTAATTCTTTTTATTTCATTAAGAGTATAAATCATAACTTTATATTCTATGTATATTGAACAACCGTTGTTTTTAGAATTTCGAATCCCAAAAGAGAAAGATTTATTAACTCTTGTAAGTACGTGATGTAGTATTATTTGTAATTTCTTTAAGTTCTTTACCACGATCTAGGTTTAATTGTATTACAACATCTTCAGGTGGGCTATTAGCAATGATTAAATCTTAAAAACATCCAACAGCATTTATATGTTTCAAATACAATAGCGGAAGCCGGGTTTGTGTGGATTTTCCCACTGCTTGTGTTTGTGAGTTTATTGTAGGGGAGCGGTATAGGTTTTATTATATTTCCGAGAGTTATACGATATACCAGTATTTTAGTGAGGGTAATAAATTCAACTGTTCTTATTATATGAGGTTGTATAATGCAAATGTTCCGGTGTATGTAATGAAACTAAATGGAAGTTATTCTCGGTAATATATTTATGCAAAAGCAAGGGTAACTGAAAGTTAGAACAAGGTTATACCACTAATTCTACATATCTCCGGTTTTATTTATTCATATATTTATTTATTTATTTACATATATATATATATATATATATATATATATATATATATATGTATATATATTATTTTATTTATTGAAAATAACCATAACCCCCATACTGATAATGCCTCTTATATATTACAAATAAATACAAATGGTTTTAAACTTAATATCCTAGAAGCATTATAAATAAACAGACTTAAAAAAGACACCAAAGTTGATATATTAAATGAACAACTAAATATAATATCATCACTCATACTTAATATCTTCTAGACATAATATAATTAGACAACATTGATACTACAATACTCTTCAAATTGTTTCAGTCCAAATACAAATATAAATATAAGGATATAAAAAAAATGTGAATAAATAAAACCGGAGATATGTGGAATTAGTGGTATAACCTTATTCTAACTTTCAGATACCCTTGCTTTTGTATAATATATTATCGAGAATAAATTCCATTTAATTTTATTACATACGCCGGAACATTTGCTTTGTAAGAACTCATATAATAACAACAATTCAATTCATTACCCTCACTAAAATACTGTAATATCGTATAACTCTCGGAAATATAATAAAACCTACACCACTCCCCTACAATAAACTCACTAACATAAGGAATGGGAAAACACACACAAACCCGGGCTTCCGCTATTGTGTTTGAAACATATAAATGCTGTTGGATGTTCCTAAGAGTTAATCTTTGCTAATAGTCCACCTGAAGATGTTGTAATACAACAAAAGCTAGGTCGTGGTAAAGAACTTAAAGAAAGTAGAAATAATACTACATCACGTAGTTTCATTTAATTATGAATAATGAATTTCTACAAAATTAACGCCAAATATATTCAACTCTTATAAGATAATTCTCAAATCTCTTTTTGTCAGACAGTTTTATGAGAAAACACTGAGTTTAGAATCATGAAATTTATCATAGTGATAAAATATAATACATAAAACCGCACAAATCTTAGTAGATAATTGTATTTTATTAATTTTAATTTTTATATCAACTGGAAGAATGACTTAATAGAATTGAGACATTGAATAGACAATATTTTTTAGAATTCTGCATTAGAAATTCTAGAGATATTGTTGATAATGTCCACAAAAACTTCCGAAACGACTGGAAAAATGAAATTTTAACTGTAGTTGAGCGGAATAACAAATCTCTTAGTTTTTATACAGTTAATATGACTTTAAGCTTGTAAAAGTTATAGGCAAAATATTAACTAGGTGACAATTAATGTTATTATTTGTATAGTTTAATAAAAACGTAATATACTCCCAAATGATTTCCTTGTACCCAAGTATTTACAGAAACCTCATAGTGCTAGTTACATTCTCTCTATCCAAGATCAAACACATTATTGAAAATAAAATAATGCATAACCACTTCATAGAATTTAAAACATTTTTGCAGTTGTATAATTTGGAAATTTTCAAGATGGCAACAAATATCATATAATAAATTTGAACAACGTTTTCAAGTTTACAACAAATACCGAACAACGTATTGATACGACACGACCTAATATCTATCGATCGAGCAGAGAATGTAATTAAAATCTGATCATATCAATGTATGAAATTTCAAATATCATCTAGTTCGCCTTGTAACCAAAATAAAAACAAAAATTTAGCAAAAGTTTAAATCGCACATAATTACTCTTTACTTTACATAAACTTTTATATTTTCATACAAGGATAAAGGTATTGAGAAAATGGTTATCGGAAGGGAATAGAAAATCAATAAATTTGATGTAACACACACTGGCCTCAAGCGAAACGACGATCCCAAGGGGCAATCTCAAACGTTCAACTTACAATGGGAATAAACGATGTACATTATTTCTTGGGAATGGTTTAGAGTATGCAACTTAAAAATAATTTTTATTTAAACAGTATCTAAAATATATGTAGAAAAAAAAACATATTTTATTATGCTAATAAAATAATTAACCCTCGAAGGCATTTATAAATTTCTAAAAAGTTTCATGAAGATATCAATATCGTTTATGGATAAATTATTTAATTCACAATCACTTTTATCCAAGACCTTCAATTTAATTTTCGTCATTAAAAGTAAACGGAAAGACGTTTTATATTCCATTAAATATAAAGCTACCCAGAAATAACTAGGGGCATTCAATTCTGTTATTTCCAACAGACATACTAGTATGGTCGAAAAGTTTTCCTGCAATATATAATAAGTAAAGATTATCGTTTCTATTCCTTTGAAAAATGATCAGAAATGTTTTCCTCAAGATGTGTTAAAACTGTCAATTTCAGTTCGTTGTCAGCAATTAATTTCTTTCCTTTCCAATGTAACTTTAGTCCGCTTTTGCAGAAATGGAGGTATATGCGGAAGTATTGTCGTGTAGCGACAAACTTCAGGAGACAGTTTTTCTCTTCACTTGTCCTTAGAAGACTTAGGTCAGTTAGGCGCGGTAAAATCAACAAATTAGATATATTCAAAATTAACACATCGTCGTTTTAATTTTTTTCAAGATTGTTCCACTTTCGCTTCCTTATAGCGAGATCAACGTACGCGATGATATTACAGAGAATTGTTTTAATCAGAGGATCATTGTAAATTACCACGATTTCAACGTTAATAACAATAGAGGCGCCAATTTCTTTCCGATGACTTTCAAAAAGTGACAAAATATGACTGCAACATTTTAATTTGTCGCTTTTTCGAACAGCAGGAAAAATTTTCGGAAATCAAATCTTGTTCATATCGAAATAATAGGGTAGCGTTCTTGACACGATTTTCCTAAAGCATGTTTCTTGCTGCTAATTTCTTAGCCTTAAAATGTTTATCTTCCACTATACCTTTTCCAATTAGCTTGATGTTTTCTTCAGTGATTTCATCCGATTGCGTCCTGAGCAAGATTTACCTTCAACTGACTAAATTATCTATCAGTGTTTGTTTGAAAGTAGTAGGTCGGACACTTTTAGGCTTTACTACATACGTCTTGCATTTTTTTTAGAATCCTGTTCTTTCACGTTCAAACTTGCACTTGTTTGTGAAAAATGACCCTTTCGTTTGTTTTTATTTTTGCAAAAAAATTATATATGTACTAAGCCAACATAAAGCATTTGGCTAATATCCTCGAAATGTTAAGTGTAAACTATCCTTGACCGGCGGTTTTTTCCGCATGGAAAATTGAATAAAAATTAACGTAATTAAAAACCTGTTAAGTACGAGAAGAAATTATACTACGAGAGTTTCGTACACTACAAGGGTTGGAGAGCATAAAAAAAAAAAGAATTTTTAACAAGTAGTTTTACTAAAATATTACACATTCCAATGTCATATTTCTAGAAGTAAATATAGTGACTAGTACGTATTTCATAGGTGTAATAAAAATAATATGATGGTTTAGATCTCTTTAATTTTTTAATGAAAGTTAACGAAAAATGTTCCTTTCAAAATTCATTTTTCTTTGAAGTATTTACTAAGTGACGCTAATTTTTACAAACTTAGTGGCACACGCGTTTTACTACCTCGCGAAGTATAAACTTCATTTTGAAATGCATGTGATATTTTCAATTACATTTAGAATGCCTTTTTTATGATAACCCACTAAAAATTCCGTCAGGAAATTCATCCCAACTTTAGTGTAGGGGAAAGGTTCATATCCATGTTAAAGCTGTTATCCCTAATGAGATTTTTATTTTTACAATAATAAAACAGGCAAGTTTTTCAAGTTAATTCCTAAAATATGCAAACATAAGTTGACAAATATAAAACCAACAAATTCACTTTTGTACATACAGTATTATTAAAATATCTAAAACTCACTGTATAAAAAATATAATACAGAGGACATGCGAGTTATTTCAAAGATCTCTATGGTTAATTGTATATAAATTAGAAAAAATTAAAAAAAATATCTGCGTAGGAACATTTTGAAATTTTTTATTCTTTCAACTTCAACGAAAAATTACCAAAGTAAATTTTTTTTTTTCAAAAAGTAGAACAATTTATTTACCTCAAATGTTCGACTTTGAACCGAAATGTATTCTACGTTGTGTTAAAGTATCTAATTTTGCCTAATATACTCGATAAGATTTTTTATTCGAAAGCGACAAAAGGACCCGATCTCCATGGTGTGGACTATGTAAGCCCGAATGGAAAAAAAATCGTAATACCATGGCCAACGCACATATGCCAAATAACGTGGATTAAGTACCACTGGATACCGTGGATTAAGTACCACACATAATACGCCGTCTTGCTGCTACCATATTTTCTGAAGGTGTCCTAACCTTCTAGTTCGTATGTCAATTTGCTTCGCAAAAACTGCAAATATAGTTCTCCATTTTAATGTGCAAACAGTTCGACGGTATCAATAAATAAACTGTTCAAAATTTTACTCTACAAATTAATTCAAAACTTATCTTGGAAACTGGGTCATCGTCTAAAGCGGGAGTTTGTGATTCACCAATAACGTATATTATGCATCTAAAATATTCCAAAACACATAAATTGTAATTCAGCATTCCACATTCAGTTTGCAAACAAGTTTTAGTCTCCCATATCTCTCCTCAAAACGAAATTGAAATTACATCCTACTTGCAAAATTTTGTCAAGTAAAGTCTGCGTCCATTAAACATTATATAAATGCATGCCTTTTCTCCATAAAACTTGATGAATAACATGACCAGGACGTGTCTTAAATTTACGCACACTTAACATTGAATCATATTCAATTTCAGCCAGTATTTTTTCCCTGCTTTCATCAACGTTTATGGCTATGGAATGCTTGGAACACTTCATAAACTCAATCCCCACTATTCTGTCTTATGACTACGATAAGTATAGTCTGTTAAAGATACTATGTTCAGAAAGTCGGTGCACTGCTCCTTCGCCATATTTTTTGGCATAGTGTTAGAGAGTCTAGCTAGCTTCATATTCAGCCTCGCTCCAGTCCAACCTCCTACAATACCGTATAAATCGAAACTGAAAAAAAGCCTACAAATTTTAGGTAGGTAATTTTTAGTTCTTCTTTTAATTTATCTACCATAAAATATAAATCATTTTGTTTTACTGGGACGGACCAGCAAAAAAATATATATAAGCTTATTTAATTTTAGGCGATCTTGTAAAAAAGGTAAATCTTCAAAACGTTTCCATCCAGATGTTCACTTTAAAACTTATTCAATTTATTTACCGTTAATCATAATAGTTCTTAAGATAATTCGTATGTCTACTGTATTACACGTTTTTACACCATGGGTCCTGGAAATTTTGACAAAATTGTGTAGAATTATATTTCTAAGGGAAGTCAATAAAATGTTATAATTTTTTCTTAGGTTTTGCTACAAAACAAGACTTTTATATATCTATCCTAATAAACTATGTTTCCACCCAATTTTATTGCGTAAACTCAACGCGGGTTTGATTAACGTGAGTAAAGGTATGTAGGATTCAGATATTTTAAAAATAATTTGTAACGTCTAAACAAAACAATTTTGCATAAACCTGTTTTACCTTAGATTAAATTGTTAGGTATATGTAGTATTAAACGTAGTGGATAAAGCGTCTAAGATATAAATCCTCTTGATAGCTCGTAATTCGTTTCTTAAATTTCATGAAAATACGCTTGCGTTATTTCGAAATCTTAACTAGCCTGAAGTTACTTTTCTCGGATCTATTACTATATTAGCCAACAAGTATAGCAAAATAACCGATAAAAATAACTAAGAAAAACGAGGCCATGCCTTGTATCTTATGAGGCCCAACAGTTAATATCTTTTAAAGCTACTTTGAGTGATTAGGTCATCTTTAGCTAACTTTATTTCATTCTTTTATAATAAAAAAATAGCTGAAAGTTATGCTTGTTATTATAATTTTGGTTTAAACCTACATCCACATTCGAAAGCCTGTCTGTTCGTAAAGCTTTATTGCCAGAATATACACAATTAGCTATTTAATAGTTATTATAAGAAGCAAATACAACATAATTTTATTGTTCAGATATAACATAATTTTATACTTCTCAGAATAATTATAGGAAATTATTTTTATAATTAAAAGCCATATTTTCTTCTGAAATAACCCAAAGATAGTTAACAGATTGGGCGAAAGTATATTTCTTTGTTAAAAATATTATTCAGAAAAAGAACATTTTTATACAAAAAGCTTTGGAGTATTTATATTGTATCGCAGAATACAAAAGACCAATAAATTAAAAACCGTAACTATTGTCAATTATGAAGTAAATGTTATGTCATATGTGGCTTAAAAAACTTTACTAATTCGTTTCTATATTTTTGTGTAGATTCGAAATATTTTACGTTCTCATATGATTACTAATGAGAAAATATTATTGAAACTTAATACATGTACCTAGAAGTATTCGGTTTACTTCATAATACAAAATTCCATACTGAATGAATTCAGTATACTTAGGTATCAGAGCACACGGTACTAAATATACGTGTGAATATAATGTATGAGTGAGTAGAACCCAACCGAGCTGCTCTAATTTACCACAAGTACGTTTTGCAACATGTGGTCTGGCATTATCATATAAAAAACGATCCTGTTATCTGCTCAATTTATTAGTTAATCGGCCCAATTGTTCACAGTAAATACCTGCCCCATAATGATGCAGATCCCTCTCGAAATAACTCCCACTGAATAATACCCTTGACATTCCACCAGTAGCTGAGCATCACCTTTTTGGCACTTATTTCAAGTTTGAGTACTGAAACTCCTGTTTCTCCTCTGACGTTTGCGTGTATGGTTAACGTATGTAACCCACTTCTCATCGCCAGCTACTAACTGATTCAGCAAGTCGAAGTTCCGTTTCAATGTCAATAACTGTTGACAAATATCAACACTGCACTGAAGGTGATATGATGACAACTCATGGGGTATTAACACACTGTATTTAGAAACTTTTCCCAATTCGTGCAGATGTGTGTCTATGGTGCCATGACTGCAGTGTAGCTCATATACCAATTAACAAGTCATCAGTCGAGGATTCTCTTCAATTAGGCGTCATAATCATTAAACGATTCAACAATACGTCCGATACGGGAGATTCGTCCTCAAGATCGTAGTCCTCATTCCTGAACTTTCTGAACCAAATCTGCCATCGTGTAAGACACAGCGGATTCGCCCATCACATGACCCAGACGAAGTTCGTAAAATAATAGAATCCGTATTTGATATCGATTTAAATCCATTATATATTATGTAATTCACTTAAAGCTTCGCCGCCGACTGTGGTCAACCGACTGCACTTTCTTTATTTATACCGTACAGTAAACATTCTAGAAAATTTCCGAACGTGTGGCTAAAAACTTACTAGCCACCTATATATACATACATATATATGTATATATATATATATATATATATATATATATACACACACACAAACATAGATACATACATATTTAAAGTTTGATTAGATTACATTTCGGCTATAGAAAGGTTTTTTAAAGGTTATTTACACATTTAATGTTATCAAAATTACTCTTAATCCAATTTTCCAGCCTTTTTAAATTACGGTTTTGGTGACAACCGCATGTAATAACAGTACAAAATTATCTTTAAACATATTTTTGCAAATAAAAATATAAAGAAGTTACTAGAAGAACAGATTAAAACACACTGTTCACATTGCATTACATAGAAGCGTATATCCTAGATGCATATAGTAGACTTGCCTCGTCACTGCGTACTTCAAAATGATGGAAAACGACTTGAAAATATCAAGGGGTATAGATAACAAAGAAGATTTTAAACTCACCTTTTCTCTTGTATATACGGAATCCATAAAAATACGTCCTTTTGCCTTTAGAGGAAGTGAGTGATGTATAAACACAGTAATGCACTACGTGAAAAGAAAAAAAAAATTTTTGGAATTTAATTTTTATATTGAAATAATATAATTCATATATTTCATGTCCATGAATTAATGTAATTCAGTGTTATGCCAAATTTAAATTTCCTGCATTAAATGGGAATTAAGGAAAGTTTTTTGATCATTTTTAATAATATTTCTAGAAAACAATTACATCATCGGAATATACTAAACAGTTTATTTTGGAGGCCACTAAGATTATATTTATCATACGTTGAAATATGAATGGAGTTTTTTTTTTTAATTCAAAGTTAGTCGGATGTATTCAAAATGTTCGTTTTCTTCCGCAGAAGTGGTCTTTTTTAAATCCTTGAGACTCATTTCTATTTGAGGTATTCTACTAACGACATATAGTGTCGAAAACTATTAGCATCAACCTAGTTTGTTTGGGACGTCGCTAATATTGGTCATTAATTGTTGGATGATATTTTTGGGGAAGCATTTTATTAGTTTGATCGTGTATGTCATGTTTATTATGGATATTTTTATGTTTTGATGTAAAGGGTGTTTCGTCTATAGTTTTTATGCAGTGTTTTGTGATGAATCTTCCAATGTTCACGATTTTAAAATCGGGAAGTGTTTACCCATAATAGGGAATGGTAAATTCAAGATTATATCGCTCGGCGAAGGGTTATATATTATTAAAGTTGTAGGGAAATATTAAAGTAAAAGTGAAATTTGTGTATAAATAATTTTATACTTATGATGCGTTAATATTTTTCATTATATTGTATGTTATGCTTACGTATTTTCTAATAAGAACAGTTTCTTTTTTTCTTTCTTAACCTTTCGGATTAATAATGTATAGAAATAACATTCTTCTAAAGTACGTCGGCAAAGCGCACACACTTATCTTAAATTTTTTATTAATTGATATTCATTCGACCACTATTGTTAATAAAATTCTGAACATAAATGTTCCTTAGTAACTAATAACTTCTAAAGGTACAAAAAATATTGTAATTCAATTGATGTTTTACTATAATTTCGTTTAAAAATAATTAAGCACTCACTCACCTTATAACCGACGAGTTTCAAACTTAAATATTTCCGCGTCTAAAAAGTACAGGATTAAGAATAAACTATCAATGTAGTTTGAAGACCAGTTTATCACAGTTTGACAGAATTAAACACTTTTAATGAGAAACGCGTTAAAAATATTTGCTCTTTTAATTAAATTTCAGGAAATATTGTTAATTTGACGAGCAAGTTTTTTTTTAATTAATAACTCGATGGTATAAAATAAGCACAGCGAAACTTAACTAGATTAATGTCCATAAATGGTTAAAAGAAATCAATTAATTAACTAAAACTTGCTGAATGAATAGTCAAGTCCAGAAAGCACGATGATCCTTTTTTTTGTTAGATTTTCTTTTTATTCTGTTAGATAACAAACAAATGTAATATATATACGAATTATCCAATAATATTATTGAACAAAAAAAACGTTGAAACTTTTGAAAATAGGATTAAGCACACGCGATTTCATATATTTAAAATCATAACATAACAAGTTTTGACAGCTTGGGAATGTATGATACAAATATAATTTATTTCAGCACTTATAATAAAATCTTTAAACTTTACAATTGAAAGAGGATTTCAAAATAAATATATAAGGCACAAAATGGGAAATTGTTGATATTTATAATTAGTTTTTAGTTAACGAAATCTCATCTGGTAATATTTCTAACAGTTCCAAATAAACTTATAAATTAACTACCCCATATTAACGACAAAAAATTACTTTCCTTAGAAGTTCCACTTTTCAAGGTGAACTTGAACACGATCATAAAATTATATTTCAATTCAATTAATTTCACAGGTAGCAATATTTACTGGGATAGTTTAATTCTTAAGAATAAACAATATAAAATATAAGTGTGAATAAGCATAGACTTTCGCGCTTGGCTGTGTTAATATAGCTATAAACTTAACTGCTACTAGCTCCTGCACACAATATGAAATCCTTAATTTGGGCAAATAACTTATTTCGAACAAGGAAAGGGATTTAATCAAAGCACGGGTAACAAAATTATGCTGAACGTACAATGGAAAGCATTTATTTTTCCATGCACTAATCTACGAAGGGTGCTCTCATTCAGAAGTAAATTATTAATTAAAAATCTCGATATTCATAGAATTATTACGGTTATATTTTATTGTTGCACATATTTTTACGTGTAACGGAAATTACGATTCTATGTTTCAATTTAAATTAGAAAATGTTATCTTGTTCACCCTTACTTTCCAATATATTAAAATTTGATGAGATTCTAGAACCTCTGGTGCTAAATTATAAGTGCATGTTACTTATGTGTTGTAAGATTATAATTCTTAAATACATATTTCCCTAGTTATATGGATAAATAAAATAAAATTTTCACATTATATAACACACTTCAAGGGGACTCCAAATAACGGTAGAGATGAGTTTATTTATACTGTATTTAAACACTCTTTTTTTCTCAATTAAAGAAAAAGTAACATTGGAATATAGACATAATGTTGAAATAATTTTTTTTCTACTCAAAATCCGCGTCTTTCTGTTATTTTCGATGAAAAATTTATAGATAATTTTGACAGAAAGTCATGAATATGAACACAAATTCGTCACTTTGCGAACACCTCATTTTTACAGCATGAATTTCACTTTCTTTGGATTCAAATATAGCAGTTTAGTAACCGGTTATATTTCAAATCACTCTGATAATTACAGGCTAATTCACTGTAATAGACAAGGTTTAAAAGAATGTTATTAAACTAAATATATTTTATAATTACATACTTGTGATCGATTTAAAAATATTTTTACGTCTAAATTTTGCATAGATGTATCAAGCTGAACAAAAGGTTAAAAAAGTATACGGTTTGGGAAAAATTATTTAATTTGTTTTTAATAATCTATATCTTTTTTTGAAGATATTATTATTCATTAATAAATATAAATAAATAAATATATACATATATTTATATTTATATATATATATATATATATATATATATATACATATATATATATATATATATATACATATATATATATATATATATATATATATATATATATATATTTATATATATATATGGTTGTTTATCTACTTGTATACCTTATTAACTAAAATTGCCCTAAATTACTTCAATATCTCTGATGGCTTTTAAACTGTGAAAACAGGTCGATATTTGAGAAGATATCGTGTCGTCCTTTTTTCATTTTTGACATGTTTTTATTCTTAAGAAGTGCTGATTAATTCATAATGTTCAAACCATGAAAAACCACTAGAATCCTAACTTTAATGATTGAAAAATTGAAATATAATCGAAGTAAAAATTGAAGTATAAAAAAGATTGAAATATATTCCATTATATCTATCGTAGAAACTCCTTTAAAATCAATCTTTTAATTATACGGACGGTAGCTTTTGAACGCGTCTACGACACTAAAAAAATTTAACTGAAAAAATAGTAAAATTAATCTATGACATATTATCTAATATTTCGTAATAAATGTTAACTTATTATTGCTCTAAGGATCTCATTATACAATACACAATAAGAAGTGAATTGTGAAAATAATTAATTAGAACAGGGTAGCAGTCAGATTGATTGTGGCAACTAAGAGCCTTTAATTGTCTAGATGACATACCTTATCAGTTCTTACGTAGTTAGCGTAGATCATGACTATGTACTAACCGATAAGATACGTCTTCGGCGTAGATCTCCCTAGGACGTGGTTTCTTTTATCATGGTGATTCGAATGAGAATGAACTGATCTTCGAATCATTTACTGCGTTCATTAAATGCTTCCTTTATAAAAACAAATTAAATCTTAAATAGACCATCGTAAAGAGACAATTTTTAACTCAATTGGGAGAAAGTGTTTGAAGTTAGATACTGATTACCGTTAGGGGGTTTTGAAAGTTCTCTCTTTTCTATTAGGCCGACTGTTACGATCCTCACCATGGGTTCAAAGAAAACTCGTCTGATGGGTTGAGAATAACAAATTGAAATTAAATCAGGTAAACTATTCTTTTATTCAGAAGTGCTTATGAGTATTCACTATTAATATTTTTAATACCGTAACACGATTTAAAATAATGCTGGCACAAGATGACTTCATAAAACCTCTCTGTTTATTTCATTCTCAAAAATAGTAATTTAAAATTCTTAGCGACGTACCAAACTCCAGTGGTTCTATTAGCACATGCACATGTATAACAGAAAAATTATTTTTATGGAATTATAAACGTATTTACTTGGGGGAGGTTGTATCAGTCTCAGCTAAAACGTTAACTGCTGCTTAACTTACAATTGAAAATTACATCCCTTGTTCCAGGTAAGTCATGTTACATTAATTACAATTTACTGAATTGAAATTTTGCAACGATTTTGATATTTTTACATTTGATTGGCTATATTTTAATAATAAACAGGATACCACATGGACTTCTGCCAAATATTTGTTTTTTTTTAAATATTTTATCTGATATTTATCATTTTATTGAATGACAAAGATTGTCAATATAATAGCACACGAAGTCGCGGAAAAACTTTAATCAAGTATAATGACACATCAAAACTCTACTAAAATCTTGTTACGGGAAGT